>CM042158.1:30672865-30677865 GCA_023376005.1 Doryteuthis pealeii | reverse complement strand
TCCAGTACATGATCAATAATCACGAACCGGAGCAGAAATAATGGGATATAGAAAAAATAATGGGCACAGTTTAGTATCTAAACGCACATACACACACACACACACGCACCCATGTACGAACGCACGCATGCGCAGACACGCATACGCAGGCATCTGTACGCTCACTCACTCAATCACTCCCATATTCTGGCATTTAAAAAAGGATCCTATGCCTATTAGCATATAATGAGGTGTTAGGTCCTCTCCTGAGTAATAGGCTAATCTCGCAGGACATTGAGAGTGAGCTTCATTTAAAGGTTACCCAAAGTCCTGTTTGACATATATTTTGTTCTCCTACAATATTGCTTGCATGTCTAATACCAGCATAATCATATGTGTCTATCTCATTTTTTTATACAACTTTATTGATACTTTTTTCTCTCAATCATATACACCAACACATACACAGACAAAATTATATATATATATCTACTAAAAAAAAGTGATACGTTCGGTCGCTCATGGACCTCTGGTTAGATGATTGTGATCAGGAAAAAATGAGTTTGCAAAGCGAGTTAAATAAAAAATAAATAAATACAGCCTGAAAATTGAAAAAAAGAATCAAACAAAAAACATCAAAATCATATCACTAAACTTTGCAATTAGGTCAAAAACTGAGCCATCTCTTACTTAATATTCTGCCTGTCACTTTCATCCTCTCTATGTATATCTTGATTAACAACTCCTTATATGCATTATTTTTTTATTTTACAAACTGAGCTGATTTTTTTCACACTGTTTGGGTATAGAATTATATATATATATATATATATATATATATATATATATATATATATATATATATTGGTGACAGTCTTACAATGTAAAAATATTTTTAAATTTTTTGAATTTATTTTTTTACTTTTTTATTATTTTTTTTTTTTTACTTTTTTATTATTTTTTAATTTTTTTTTTGAGAAGTAAAAGATTTTTTCAGTTGTGCAATTCAAATAACTTGATTCTCCCACCTGATGAGACTGGATTTTAGGAGCTATATTAAATCAACTTAGATTATATAGGCCCCATTTTTGGTCGAAAAAAATTATTATGGAATTACAGTGTTGAGTTTTTCCTTCCTTTCTAAAGATATATATATATATATATATATATATATATATATTGTGTGTGTGTGTGTGTGTGTGTGTGTGTATGTGTGTGTGTGTGTGTGTGTAAGTTGAAAATGGAAGCGAATCCGACGGTATGTTAAAAGGAAAAATAAAGGAAAGAAAATGCTGAATGGATAACATAGATTTTATTTTTATTTTGTTTTACTGACACTTGTTTCGGCAGGATTTTATCAATGTACATATGTATTCTATCTGTTATTATTTTAAATACAAAATAAAATAACAATAATAGAAACTATATTTTTTTTAGTATACAAGGAATAACGGCCTTCGTCAAAATACCAAAGAATTTACTCCGACGAAGGACATTATTCCTTGTATTCTAAAAAAATTATATTATATATATATATATATATATATTATATATTATAATATATATATATATATATATATATATTACACACAGAATGATAATGAAACTTTTAAACATTTTTGATTTCAACATATATATATACATATTATATATATATATTATATATATATTATACACACACACACACACACACACATATAACACACACACACACACACGTATATATATATATATATATATATATATATATTATATATATTTATATATATACACTAGTAGTGTCAGTATATTTGCTTACGTTGGGTTGGCTGGTTGGTTGAATTTTACGGCATGTCAACCCTCGTTGGGATATTTTATGCCGAAGACGTTTTGTTCTATTTATTCATTGGGTATTCTTTTTTTTTCATACTCAATTTTTTAAACACATTTTTAATACTAATTTATATCTAGTTAACCCATAGATCGGACCCTAACAGTTACTACCACTCCGGGTCAGAGTAATCTGATTAATATCGATGAAGGGGTAATCCACACTACTTGAGTTCTAGAAATGGAACTTCACCAAAAGATGCAGTTTAACGTTATACCTAGGACACTAAGACCCTAAGTCACTGCCTTCTACTAAACTTTTGACTAAATCTCCCCACCCCCTTCAAATCCTAAATTGTCTCAAAGTTTTCTGGTGATTTAGTTGACAAAATTTTGTTTTTTTGTATTTTTTTTTAAATAAAAGAACAATCATGCCCTGTCGGTTGGGGTGTTAGAATGCATCGACTGTACCAATGCAGAGGGGTAAGACTCCCCCAATGGGCCCACCTGTTGGCCGTGGGTGGCGACCCGTGATGCTTCAGGATAGAACCCAGATGGACGAGCAGTTCATGACTTGCAATACTCCTCTTTGGCCCTTACTTGGGCTCGACAGGCGGTCGGAGAGGCCCCCTCCGATCAATCGGCTGGTCACGTCAAGCCCTAGCATTTACATGATTTTCCCAACCATATTGCCCTTATGGCAAGCCCCAATCCGTTTTTATCATATGGGTGCTAGAAGGCGGTGACTGAGGGTTTACATGTCCTGGGAATGACGTTAAATTCTATCTGATGTTCAGGTTCCAGTTTTGAAGGTTTGGGGAATGTGAAGCATCCATTCATCACCATTGCTCCCTGGTCCACTCTGACCCGGAGTGGTAGTAGCTGTTAGGGTCCCATTTATTTGTTAAATAGAAAAACATGAGTTGATAAACAAAACTGTATTTTCCTTTAAGAATTGATTTATTTCAAAACTTTATCGGCATTAAATGACCTACTGAAGTTGAAATGCCGTAAAACACAAACAAAAACAAACAAAACCAAACAAAACAAACAATTTTAAAAACAAAAGTCTTCATATTTTAACATAGTTCTTTCTGAGTTCTAAATTCTAGAAACCAATTTATTTGGTATGAAACGACTTTTATAATTCTTTGGTTTTTCAATTAGAAAACAATCATTTCTATTTGAATATTTAGGGTCTCCATCATCGAAAATTCTGACAACCGATCATTCTACTGTTCATTTTCAAATCTTTAAACATTAACTGATATTAAACGCTCAAGGCATTTTTCCCGCCAGAAACAAATCGATCAGTAAAATGGCGCCAAGCAGACACAAGCCACTTTTGTTTCGATGGAATTCCCCCGAAAACCTAAAACATTAGATATTGACGAAATTCAACGAGACGTGACGAACATTCAATTATTTTGACAGTGCTGTATTATTAGGTACGTCTACTTTGGTTTCGCATTTGTAATATGTCGGATTTAATATTAGTTTTGGCATGTGAGTGTTCCACTGCGTCAAAACATCTATGTGTAAATTCGATACATGTACATAAAGAGAGAAAGAAAAAGAAGAGAAAACAACGTAGAATAACTTATAAATTCGTACTCCGTTTGTAACATAAGTCTTAATGTGAAAATGTATTTAAATGGATTGGAATAGTGTTATACTGAATCTTTATTTTCCGCTTTTCGCGTGCTGTCTACGCGCGCAAACATACACACACACGAATAATTATATATATATATATATATTATATATATATATATATATATATATCATAAATGTACAAATTTGCTCTACTAACGTATTGAGCATTTTATATTTGTTATATCGTTGTCTTTTCATTGTGAAATTTTCATCAACTAACCACTGTGACCATTTTCACCGGTAAGTCACTTTTCCACAAATACATTATATATATATATATATATATATATATATAGAGAGAGAGAGAGAGAGACAGACAGACAGACAGACAGACAGATCTTAGCCCTGAAGAGCATTAAGCGAAACTAATAGTAGGTTCGTCTGACTCATTAGATTTATCTTTATTATTTGCTCTACTTAGGTATTGAGCACTTTTTACTTATTAGCTATTCTCCTAGCGGTTATATGAATATATATATATATATATATATATCTTATATACATATATATACATATAAATTGTGTTTTCTTTTGGCCAAATACTGTACCAATAGATTATTTTTGTTGGTACGACTATCTTGGTCTTTTTTCTTTTTTTCCAAAATTTGTTTCTCCCTGGTTGATGTTTGGTAGTATTTTTTACAATCAAACTATTTGCTAGTTTTTTTTCTCGCCGCAAGGATTTACCAACACGCTTGGTATATTAAATTATATATATATATATTATTATATATATATATATATTATATATATATATATTACGTTATATATTTAAGTCCTATACTGAAATAAACTGAAAATTACTATTCACTGGTAATTTTACTGAGTGTTTACCGATATTTCTATTTCAGCGTAACAATAAAAAATTTAAAAAACATTAAAACAGTCTACTTTTGTAGTTCTGAGGTCAAAAAAGTGTATAACTGAATTACAACACATCAACTTTGAACATATACAATTTTACAATTCATTTTGACGGAGTGTTCATTTATTCTGATGTATTTAGTTTATTGGCATTTTTATTTATTTATTACTAGAAGCGGCTACTCGGCACCGCCTGTGTAGAGTGGTGTAGAAAAAAGTTAGTCTCGCAGATCCATTATTACTGAATCACAAATTGGATTTTCGCACGATGCACCATTAAAATTCCGATCTAAAAAAGACCTTGCATTGATCCTGCCATTCTGTAAAGGAAAATAATGTCTACTATTTAATATATTAAATGTAAAAGAAATTCTATGCTGCTATTATTCAAATTTTGTTTTTTAATTATCTTCACAAATATAAATCAAACCTTCATTATTTTTGCTCAAAAAGCAAGATCTGGTGATATTTAATGCGTATATGTATTTACTTCGTCGTTAATTGTTTTATATTCATAGATTTCTCCGGATATACATAAACACAAACTGCCCTTTATATAAGTATAGACTAATATATTTATTATCATAATTATTATTATCATCCTTATTATTACTATTATTGAATTTTTCACACTTGTCGTAGCCGGTGGTTCACTGGAGGCTGAGTGAAAGCAAGTCTCCTCATGTCTCCAG
>CM042158.1:30657865-30667865 GCA_023376005.1 Doryteuthis pealeii | reverse complement strand
ATAATGAGCATCAGTAAGAATAAAAAGCGAAATGATATTATACATGTGATTTATTTTTAATACATTTTAAACTATTTTGTCCGGCAATTTTGCTCAAATATATCTTAAACATGGCCGCCAAAGACAACGTGAAATCCATATTTTATAAAATAAATCCCCCCTCCCATTGAAAATAAATTACCTAAAATCATGAATGAATTTTATTTTATTTCAAAATTTTCTGATTTAATTAGGTATTTCTGCTATGGTAGATTAATATATAAAATTCATTTGAAATATGAAGCGTCTAATTTTAAGTTTCAAATTTGATATTTTTAGATTCTAAAAACATATTTATTTAATAACTACTTAAGTTTATTATCGTTATCTTATATTTTTTGAAAAAAAAATTCTATAGAAAATTTAAACCCCTTTAAACAACAAATATTGATGTTTAATTTATCTTTTATAAGATAATAGCTAATTAAATAATTATCGAAAAGAGTAAAAAAAAGATCACCAAAAATTATCTTTTTAGTTTTTATTTTAAAATTAATTTTCCGATTTTCGGTAATTATTTTCTATCAGGATATCTCCCTTCAATTTTTTTTTTTGTTTCTTCTATTCACACCTTCGGTCTTTTGTCTTTTAAATCATACTGTGATTAGTTTCGAAAGTATATAATCCCACAGATATTTTGCGCCCCAAAAATAAGAGGCGGGGGGTTAAGTTAATTTAAGTGACCTGATAAAAATAAGAAAGATTTGAAATAAAATAACTGATGCATTATAAAATGTATTCATTGATAAATCAACACTGAAATTTTATTAAATCGGATAATTCCTTGATTTTTTGGTAATTTTTTCAATTGGGGGGGCGGGGTAATTTGTATTTTTCGGCAACTTTGACAGTGCCTAGATAGAGAGTTTGCAAATGGAATTAAATTTAAAGATTTAAAAAAACCTTCGAAGAGTTTTTTTAAAAAACATATTGCTGGGGAGGGGTTTTTTTTTTTTTTAAATACGTCTCTAAAGATTTTTTTAAAAATAGAAAAAAAATACGGCCGGAGAATTAAAGAAAAAAATTAAATCATTTTGTAAAATTTCTAAGAAAGAAACGGTTGACCTACTTAAACCCAAAATTCGGCTGCTACGAATTTTAAAAGCGATTTAAAAATAAAACGATTATTTAAGGTCAAAGTTGCAAATTAGTAACATAATGAGCATCAATAAAAAAAGCAAAATAATATAACACATATAATTTATTTTTAATACATTAAAAAAAATTTTTGTCAATTTCGATCGCGTTCGCCTGAGACGCTGTTTAAAAATAGCTTGTTTACAAAATTAATTGTAACAATCACAATTGCAAAATAATTTACCAAAAATCAGGGAATCCGATTTTAATGAAATTTTCAGTATTGATTTATCTATTAATGAATTTTATAATGCATCAGTTATTTTATTTAGAAAATTAAGTTTTTTCTGCTATGATAAATTAATATATAAAATTCATTTAAAATATGAGCAGCAAAAATTTAAGTTTAAAATGTCATATTATTAGATTCTAAAAATTATTTTTTTAATAACTTTAGTCTCCTACTCTTATTTTTGGTGGAAAACTGTGTAGAAAATTTAGCACCCTCCCCCTTTAAACGAAACAAATATTGATGTATATTTTTTCTTTTATAGAATAATAGCCAGTTAAATACTTATCGCAATGAGAGAAAAAAAAATCTCCAAACATTATGTTTTTTAGTTTCTATTTTCATTTTATTTTCCGATTTTCGGTACTTATTTACTACCTGTACATATTTTTTTTTAATATTCCATTCACACCTTCGGTCTTTTGTCTTTTTATTTATGCAGAAAAAAGTATCAATCACATATATACCACACTGATATCTTGCACCCCAAAAACAAGGGATGTCAAAGTTAAGGGACCTGAAAAGAAAAACCAGAAAGTTTTGAAATAAAATAACTGATGTATTATAAACTTTATTTATTGATAAATCAACACTGAAAATTTCATAAAAATTGGATAATTCCCTGATTTTTTTTCAAACAATTGGGGTGGGGGGGATTCAAAATGGTATTGACAAAATACAGATTTTTCGACGAATTTGGTATACCTAGGTTGACCTAATTTAAATTGAAATGGATCAGGGTATTTTATTACATACGGGTTCTTCGCTGCTGGTGTGAATCTTAACGTAAAAATCAAGGGAATTGTTAAATGTCTCTCCTAATCTCTCTTTTACTCTCTAGATAAACTAACACATTTAACGAGGTGGGTAATCAAGAGAGCCATAGAGAGGAAAAGAGTGATAGGTAGAATGTTAGGACATGGATTGTTCAGTTCTTGACTTAATTGCAAATTACGACTAATTAAAACCAATTAAAATGGATTTTTTCAAACATAATTTAATCCTAAAACTAAGGAATAATTTAGTATAACTTTCGTGTAATTAAACTAAATAGTAAAAACGCCTTTAAGTGATAAAAGTTGGTTCACTCAGTTTTTGTATTATATATATATATATATATATATATATATATATATATATTATATAATATATATATAATGACCATCCGATTTCTGTACATCTGTTTGTTTATTTCTTATCGATGCACAGTAAAACAATGCAATATAAGCGCATTTTTTATCTATTTAATGTAATTTAAATGCTCTATCTTAATGAATAAAACAATTTCCTGACAGCAACGTTGATTAAATATCGAATAATGAAATTCTAAAGATAAATATATCTACTCCAACTCGTTACCAATTTCATTAGTCTATTGGAGATTAACAAGGGGTTATCTTATTTTGGTTTGGAGGTGTGTTTTTTCTCTCTTGGCACATCCTTTCTCTTCTCACGTGATCGTTGGTCACGTGAGAAACGAGACACCATTTTCCGGCTTCCTTTCGTGGTCACGGTAATCGATAACATTACTTAGTTCTGTGACTACCACATGTTTCTCCGGTTAGTTGCTCTGTTCTTGCCTTCTGTTATCCGCCAGCATCCAAAATAAGTCAACACTTGATAATTTTGACAACTTGATAAACATATCACCTTTGTGGCATGCAGCGAAATTTGCTTGTATCTGTGAGACAATATATAAAAACAAAATGCGTCAGACAAGAATTTTTCGTTGAGTTCAACAAAACATGTTTAAAAAAAGGCTGCTAATATATATATATATATATATATATATATATATATATATATATTATTACGTGTGTGTGTATTTGTGTGTGTGTTAGTAAAGACAAACACTTAAAAATCGCATATTAAGTGATTTATGGTCCATTTCCACCCATCCATAAAAATTAAACATTAAGCTCTCAGATAGAACCTGAACTTTTCAACACCGTACAGTTGGAAGAAAGGACAAGCTTAGAATCATCCTAATACCAAATTACTTGGTACCCCACCAAAAAGAGTATATATATATATATATATATATATATATATATATATATATATATATATATATATATTTGAGAGATATGTGTTTAAATGAAGTCGAACCTAATTTTATGAACGTTAATTAATTAATAATTAATTAATTAATTAGGCGGGATTACCTATTAAATTTAAGGCTAAAAAAATCGAGAAAAATCAATCTCTATATGTACATTTCGGCCTATTAGGCCTATAGGCCGAAATGTACATACAGAGATTGATTTTTCTCGATTTGTTTAGCCTTAAATTTAATAGGTAATCCCGCCTAATTAATTATTAATTAATTAACGTTCATAAAATTAGGTTCGACTTCATTTAAACACATATTCTCCCAAATATTGTCGGCTGAAAATAGCCATATCACAAATATATATATATATATATATATATATATATATATACGTTAATGTATGACTAGTGGCTTACCGGTGGGTACGAGTACGATCGTTGGAAGCGCACAGTATCCAGGGGTTAAGACTGAGAAAAAACAAATACAAAGTGCTCAATACAATGTAGAGCAAAATCTATTCATAAAATGGATAAAAGTAACCTACTCGAGTTTCATCGTCTGATTCGTCAGGGTTACATCCAGTTCGTCTATAAAAGATAAGACCGTTTCAACGGACATGCATGGTACTAACTGATATCAATCGAAAACTCGATTAATTCAGCGGATGTAACCCTGACGATACAGACGATGAAACTCGAGTAGGTTACTTTTATCATTATATATATAATATATATATATATATATATATATAGTAAATGAAGAAAAAATTCTAAACTTGCTTCATTACAATAATTTATTTCAACCGTATTAATACGGCATCTTCAGGTAATCACAAGAACATGACTCTTACTGAGAATTTCCTTTGGGAAATTCTCAGTAAGAGATGCCGTATTAATACGGTTGAAATAAATTATTGTAATGAAGCAAGTTTAGAGTTTTTCTTCATTTACTAAATATCTTGCTCTGTCCTTTTACTCACTGGTATTAGGCACATTGAGCTCTCTTTATAGTCTACCTGCATCAGCTTGCTTAAACCACACATGGAAAGACCCTAACTACGGAATATATATATATATATATATATATATATATATATATATATATATATATATGTATGTATATATACTTAAGCATTGGTTGCTATGAAGTAAAAAGTGAATCTCCTTGAAACTAAAGAGAATGTGACAGAGAGTGAAAAGAGAAAGGTGTCGAAGACGAAAAATATTTAAAGCAAATGAAACAAAATGAATTAGTAATGTATAAATAAATTAGCATGGCAATTCGACTTGGAGTTGATTACGAATTCTGTTTTGGCGTTCTCCTGCCAAGTGTGGATTTTATTGATTGAAAGCTTTGATTGAAAATTGACCTGAATACTAATCAGATAGAATCTGCATAATTAGAAAGAATGGTTGTCGTTTTGCTATACGAAAGCAATTGGATAAAATACGCACATACACATACATATACACATACACACTCACATGCATATATATATATATATATATATATATATATATATATAAGCAGTCTTCACAAAAAGAAAACTAGAATCAAGCAAACTAAATAAGAATTAAGTATTTGATCATATAATATATATATATATATATATATATATATATATATATATATATATATATATATTATCTGTGTGTGTGTGTGTGTGTGTGTAACCGAGATCGCTGCCCTTAAGCGTAGCATACACGTTCAAATATACGTTCACACAGACACAGACACAGACCCCCCCCACACAACACAGACATATATATATATATATATATATATATATATATAATATATATATATATATACAATCCTAATCCCTGCATTTAAGCATTGCATACAGATTCGCATACAGGTTCACACACACACACACACACACACACACCACACATATATATATATATCTTATTGCTGCATCTCTTCATTTCAAACATACACATGCGTTCACACCCACCACACACCCATATATATATATATATATATATATATATATATATATATATATATATATATATATATATATATATATCAATTGTGTGTTTGAATATTTGCATTTGTCAGCAGGCGGGTATTGAGTAAAATATTCGGATGTACACGCCATGTATGTCGTTTGTGGAAGTTCTGCCAATACAAACGCGAACGAATCTTTTTGTGGTCGACAGCAAAGACGATTGCCTATGCTAAAAACATCCTTGAATATGCTGATATCAGACACATGTAGACACAGACGATCGATAGATTAATAGATAGATAAATAGATTTGATCAGCCTGAGATAAACAAGGAACTGCGTGTATCTTATCATAAGGGAAATTGTGTGTTTGTCTGTCTGTAACCGAATCTATATCACTACTCAAGTCACAATTCCCTTAGTAATTTACGTTACATTCTCCATGATTTTGATATTGTTTAAACCTCAATTATTAATAAATGTGTTTTTTATTATCAATACTGTTGGTATTTCTCTGAATGTTTGAGATGAGGCTTGAAGATTAGTATTATCTGCGTTATTCGGACTATTGCCCCCATCTTCATTGTTATTTGTACAACGTTTCAGTCGATATACCCTCAGGCCTTCTTACCCCAGCTATGGTTAGCGGAATGAGAACAGGATACCCCCGTGAAATAAATAAAGGGTTAGATTCAAAGATCCGTGATGGCTCCCGAATACGACAAGAAAGTCCAACACAAGCCTTCACCACTATAAACAAAACACCGTGTTGGTTGTTCACTAAATAAACATTCATGCGTCGAAAATCGACGAGAGAGTCCATTTTTTATTATACATATGCTAATAAAATGCAATTGTATTTATATATACAACAAAATAGCAATATACAGTGTGAACGGGAAGACTAATTTGCATATTGATGTTGAAAATCTAATTCTTATAAATATGTGCGTTGTATTCCTGATTTGTACTTGTTTATTTTTATTTTAATGAATATAAGCAAAAATCTCAGAGAAATAATCTTAAAAAAAGACATAACTGCAATTTTAATCGCTAACTCAGCGTACGAGTAGCAGATGGATCTGTGCCGTAAAGTAAGGAGCTTATAGCAGGTGTGGCGCTCCAATGCAGACGCAAAATCACTCTCTTTGGTCTAGCGCTAATGAAAGGGGATAGAATATCTTGCTGTCTGGCTGATACTGACTTTAGATCACCCCATCAACTTTACTTTTCTTTACTTATTATATATTTAATATTTTATTCAAACGTTCGTGTTTTGTGGTTCATTTTTCTTTTTTTCTTTATATATATATATATATATATATGTGTGTGTGTGTGTATATATATATATATATATATATATATATGTGTGTGTGTGCGTGTGTATATATATATATATATATATATATATATATATATTTGCATTTCACATAACGCTCATACATTTGAGAAATGTATGCATCCAATTATTCTCCCTCCAGTTATAGGTAAGTAATAATGTGGTCAGGTTACTTTAACCTTGGTATAGTTAACCCCTATAGGAGAAGGAAAACTCTGAATTCAAACCTGTTAAACTCCGCTTAAATAATTTGCCATGTGTCACATCCTACTTGTACGGAGGGGTTGGTAAATATATAACATGTAGGTATTTACCCAAACTGTTTGACACGTGTACGGTGAGACACAAGGTTGAAAGTATTCGACATCCAGCGAGGATTGAACTATTCAGATGTAATGGATCTGCGAGACTAGCTTACTAGGTATTACACCACGCAGTGATGCCTTTTCTTACTCAACCGCCATCCTGTATGCTTTAAGTGCTTGTCCAGTGGAATGGGATCCTTGGTAATCCTCTGATAAAGAATACTTTGGTTCTTCTGGTAAAGAGTCCTGTGTATTGTAAGTCCCTCCTCAATGAGTGCTAGTAGAACTATGACCAGTGTCAGTGTGTAAGTAGTGTATCATCCACGCAGTATGGCTAGTGATTGGCGAAGGAATAAACTATGTGACCTCGGCTAGTCTATAAATCCAGGTGGGGAATTGTAGCACACCTTATATCACCAAATATTCCAACAGACACCTGTACACGAGTATGAGATATCCACCATCGAACTCGATATTCAGTAATGGATGAGCTCGTTAAAACTTACATACCGTTGGGACGTCCTGGAATTATCTGTAACAATAGATACTTATATCTATCATCCTTGAGGCATTTCATGTAGCCTAATAGTTGATAAGACCATTGTTAGTGAGTTCAATTCTTACTGGGTACCTCATACTTCTGGCCTTGTGCCACATCTAAGCTAAGCTTAGTAAATAACTATTTATCAACCTCTGCTCAAACAGGACGTGACACAAGGCCATTTTCTTAAGCGTAGTTTAACAGGTTCTAATCAGGAGTTTTCCATTTCCTAGACTGGTTGTCATACCACTGTTAAAGAGTCCCATCTGCCCTACAATTTACCTCTAGCTTGGAGGAGAATATTCGGATACATAGGTTTCGCAAGGGTATTAGTAGCAAGTGTAAGGAAACAGTCGTGACCAGGATTTGAACTCGGGTCACCGATTCCATTTCCTATGAAAATAGCGCTTGCATGACGCTTCATCATCATCATCATCATCATGTCACGCTTGATCCGCCAGCAGTGTCCAGCATGTCTTGTCCGTCTCACTCGGATAGTTTGTGAGATTGGGGACAGGTGGCCGTACAGCTGCTCCCTTGCGGGGTGCAGTTTCCACGACTTGTTCAAGACCGGACGCAGCACACAACCAACAATTGTTAGAGTGTGAGATAAGAGTTGGTACTTGATATTCCTTTAGTGGTGTAATTTTTGAATAAGTATTTCGTGGATGTCTCCTAAGTATTCTATCAGATATTAACAACATTGTTGTTTCTATTATCTTGATTCTTCCTCTAAACTCCAACCCGTCCCCGTCTATTCTCCAGGTCATAGCTGATCGTTGAAAAGACGCAAAACGATCATTGGTATCAACATCAAACCGATTTTCCTTAGCTTATTCAACTCACTGGCAAGATCTAAGTATTTTTGTATTATTTTTTAAAATGTTTGGTCAGATGAAATATTAAATCCACCATTTGACAAGTTTTTTTTTTCCTTATATGTACAGTGGGGGAAATAAGCATTTCCCACCCTGCTGATTTTGTGAATTTGATACCTTACAAAAATATGAATGGTGTATAATTTTCAGAGTAGGTTCGTCTTGAAAGTGAGAGATAGAATATAAATCTTTTTTTTTTTTTTTTTTAAATCACATCATATCAATTGTTGAACATTTATTTGTATATTATTGAAAAATAAAGTATTTCATCCCATAGCAAAATATAACTCAGTACTTTGTGAAGAAACCCATGTTAGCAAGCACAGCATACATGAATTTCCTGTAGTTGTTTACCAAGTTTTTACAGATCCCACGTGGGGGGGGGGGGTTGGCCCACTCATCTTTGCAGATCCTCTTCAAAATCACCAAGGTTTGTAGGTTGTGGTTCGGAAACTCGAAGCTTCAGCTCCCTCCACGGATTCTCTAAAGGATTAAGGTCCGGAGACTGATTAGGTAACTCCATTACCTTAATAGGCTTCTTCTTGAGCTACTCATGTGTTGCCTTAGCCGTATGCCTTGGGTCATTGTCATGCTGGAATGCCCAACCACGACTCATATTCTTAATACATATTAATACAGGTGTTAGTTTATTGTACGACTGTTATCCTCTTGCAACAAAATGGTTAAAAATGTGACCGTCAAGATGGAATGCAAAATGTAAATCATAATTATCTAGTGTTGCTTATCCGTTGAATTCTTATTCCGCATGACTGCTGTCTCCTCAACTGAATAATGGATCCTTCCGTTTTTATTAGAAAGAAAGAAAGGTAAGTAATTGATAAATGTGTATAAATATTTACAGATATTTGTTTACTGGAAACCGTCGTAGGAAATGGATACGGCCAGACGAGTTCTGAACGAGGCTGCTTGCATTTCACATACCTAATTCCCTTGGGAAATGTATGAATTTAACTCTCCATCTGTTGGTAAAATATTTGGTCAGACTGGGCTCTATAACCTTGCTTAGACAAAAAATCTTAATTCATGTGTCACATCCTGCTCTAGCGGAGGGGTTAGTAAATAAGTATAATGACACATTTAATACTGTAGAGCATTCAGTCGAATATTCTTCGATCGCAACATATACTTACCCACCCTCCGGGACTTGTGTCCAGTGGCTTCGACCATTATATGTATTTCCTTTTATATATGCATGTTTAACTCTCTCTCTCTCTCTCTCTCTCTCTCTCTCTCTTCTCTCTCTCTCTCTCTCTCTCTCTCGTGTTGTCTTGAAGAAATCTTTGAAGCATCACCCCACAAGAAGGTAGCTGTACTGCCATTTGTCTCCTATCACAAAAACATGCTGGACCTTCGGCCTTTTTTTAATTTTCTACTAGATTCAATACGTTAAACACTGGGTAGCACTGGGTTTCTTATCCATTGTTTGAGGCATTTCAAAAGATAAATACCGACGGAATACACGCAATTTTCAACACTGGCCTCAGCATGAGCTTCGGTTTGTGCGT
>CM042158.1:30640365-30652865 GCA_023376005.1 Doryteuthis pealeii | reverse complement strand
CCTGGAGACCTGAGGAGACTTGCTGTCACTCAGACTCCAGTGAAAGACCATCAGCTAACACTGATGTGAAAACTCAAATAATAATAATAATAATAATAAAAGTAAAGTTTGTAGAAGAAAATTAACATGGTAGGGATGCATTATTTATGGGCGGCACTGTATATAAAATATATTTTCAATATTTTCTAAATTAGATATCGGTTTTATTGTTCGGGAATTTGAATGAATATGCACATTGGAATAAAACAAAATTTGGAAATGATAAATAATCGATTGAAAACACAAGTAAATGTTCAAAGATTTTTTTTTTTATATATAAAAAAAAGAAGCAGAAACTCCCATTTAATGTTTGTTCATTGATTCTATTGCCTGCTGGTCTTTGTGTTCCTTTTGTTTACATTTGTTTGGCGCTAAGAGTTCTAACGTCGACACTCCAATCTGGTTGTCAAGTGAGCCGCTTATTAAGCCAAAAATCGCACAGGAAACTGAACGAAAAATAATTATACTAACATCATAAATAGACAACAAAAAATATGACAAAAAAGACCAGAAAACAAGAGAATAATGAATAGGAAGAATAAAACTCGAAGACTAAAGCCAAGTTCCAAGTTGCATGCATTGGCTGTCCCAAGTTTCCACCTCTGCGAATGTTGAGCATGCTAATTGCAAACACGATCACAAATGCATTTATTTATTATTTCAAGTTCTACTATGAATTTGTATAAAAGAATGAATGACATTTTTTTTTTTCTGTGAGAAGAATAAAGAAAGATAATAAAAAATAAAATGAAAATAAATAACATGAATTTTAAAAGAGCATTTTGCAAAAGAGTTGAATGCAAAACGAAGTGAGAAATGGATTTTTACCTTTCAGCAGCAGAAGATTTGGAATCGAAGGAATGGAAGGAACGATGATGAAGCGAGAGAAAAAAAAAAAGGAAAGTTTTGTTAAAATATTCTAAACGCATGGCGATCCTCTACACTGGAGAATGTAAAGAAGGTAAATACAACAAGTAAAATAAGGAAAGAGTGTAGGGGGATGGGGGGGAGGGAGATAAATAAAATGAAAAAATAGGAGGAGGAGGGGAGAGGAGGGGAGGTGACGATTTGAGGAAAAAGATTTAGCTATTGGCATAAAGATTATAATAATAAGGAAATATTAAGACTGGCGGAAAAGAGAACGAGAATAAAAAAAGTTGAAAGCCAAAATATGAATTGTAAGAAAAAAATTTACATCTATTAGGGAAAAGTGGAAATAGACCAGAAAAATGCGAAAAAAAAAATAAAACAATAATTAATAAACTTGAAAATATTTTAAAGTACTAGGTGTGTCCAAAAAGAACCGATTTTTTTTTACTATTTTTTGACATACCTGGTTTTCTGAAAAAAAACATTCCATTCATTACATTTTTCAGAGTACAAGGTGTGTCATAATAGTACCAAGTTTAAAGCTGTATTTACCAAGATAGAAATGAACAATGAATGGAACGTTATTTTTTTCAGAATACAAGGTATGTCATAAAAAGTATCGAGATTGAAGCTATATTTACCAAGGTAGAAATGAACAATGAATGGAACGTTATTTTTTACAAAATACAAGGTGTGTCATAAAAAGTATCGAGATTGAAGCTATATTTACCAAGATAGAAATGAACAATGAATGGAACGTTATTTTTTTCAGAATACAAGGTGTGTCATAAAAAGTATCGAGATTGAAGCTATATTTACCAAGGTAGAAATGAACAATGAATGGAACGTTATTTTTTTCAGAATACAAGGTGTGTCATAAAAGTATCAAGTTTAAAGCTGTATTTACCAAGATAGAAATGAACAATAAATGGAACGTTATTTTTTTCAGAATACAAGGTGTGTCAAAAAGTACAAAAAATCTCGATACTTTTTTGCACACCTTGTATAACTAACAGGACCTCTAGATATACCACAGTATGATAATTTAATTATTACTACGTTTGTTATGTTTACTTAAGACCTATTGCAAATAGTTGAATATGTAATAAAATGTATAATAATCTTGATTTAACTCTCTCACGCTTTTTTTCTTTCTTTTCAGCTTTTCAGTATGTTCGACTGAAAGAGATTAACGTTATCGTTTCCACGCACTCAAAATATTTCAACATATTCCCCTACTCTCTTTTTTTCTTTATTCCTTATTATATTTTTTGTGTAGATGTCCATTTTTCTTTTCTTTCTTTATTTATTTAGCTTTATTATTTAGCTTAGGTGATGGCACTCATACGAAATAAGACTTCAGCGGATAGGCAACACCAGGTAATTCTTCTATTTCATCTTGGAGGATTTGGACGGTCTTATTTCTAAGCAGAATGTGTTACAAGATGATAACGGTCGTACAATTAAGGAACAAGTGTATTAATACATTGAAGAGTTTGATTCTCACATTGTAGTTGGGTCGGATCTACGTTTAGTTACCGCTGTGGCGTTACTTTCGTATTTGCCTGGAGAGTTGTCTGCCCGTTTAGTTCACTGGTTCCCGCTAGGGGCCGTTTATATTTAAGCGGCTGGTTTGAACGTCTCTTCCTCTTTTCCTGTTGCTCGACCTACGAGACACATGGGTTAGACACGGTCTACCCTTCTCGTTGGGGCCTCGCCCCCCCCCCTTACAGTACTGTAAGTGATTCATACAGCATGGACTATTCCTAGTCTCATGTCCGTTGCTTTTACGTTTATCCTTTTTACGTGTAACTCTACACTTACGTATGTACCCTGTTTAATTCTTGTGCGGTGTCTATAAAATGTTTTGTCTATCAACCCTTGTCGGAATTTTATCTTCAAGTATATAGCACTTTGAACTTTACACCGCTGTAAGAAGTTCACAGAGTATAAACTCCGGTTCTTATAAAGCATTGGATTACTTAAAGGTAAATACCAAATACAGAACATTTCAGTAAGATAACAAGAAACGTGTCAATTAAAGACATACAATATTTTATTTATACATATGGGGAAACAAGGTTCCCCAGGCTATAAAACGTCACAATTGTCCAAGTACATACAGAAGTGTATGGAAAGACAAAAGAGGTGGAAACCACGTATTGTTTATGGGGTGTGGACCGAAAGGTATGCACCATGTATGGTGCTGAAGATAAGTGACGAGCATATCTCTCCCAGCTTATTTCTAAGCAGTAGGTGTTACAAGATGATAACGGTCGTACAATTAAGGAATACGTGTGTAAAAAAGGATTCAAAGTTATATTTACTTGCAATATAAGACTCCGACAAAGGTTTGATAAACAAAACATTTAATACATATACAGCACATGGATATAACAAGATACATAATACATAGGTAAAACAAAGTTATATGTAGAAAGATGAATACACATTCATGAATGGTACAAGTTATACATAAAAGCCAAAGACATGAGACTAGGGATAGTCCATGCTGTGTGAAGAACTTACAGTAATGTAAGGGGGGACGAAGCCCCAACGAGAAAGGGCAGACCTTAACTAACCCATGTGTCTCGTAGTATCAGGAACAGAAAAAGAGAAAGAGGCGTTCAAAACAGCCGCTTAAATATAACCGGCCCCTAGCGGGCACCAGCAAACTAAACGGGCAGACAACTCTCCCAGGCAAATACGAAACTAACGCTACACGTGTATTAATACATTGAAGAGTTTGATTCTCACATAGTAGTTGGATCGGATCTACGTTTACTTATTTCTTTAAATTATCAATAGAATGTCTTAAAATGTATATATTCATCTTGATTGTTTCACAATGTTTCACCTACTTTGCTATCCAACCTTCTTCAGATCTCTTGGAATTTTTAATTGAACTCTTTCTTCAATCTACAAGTGAAAATGATTCTCATCCACCGTTCCATATGCTTAGAGGATATCTGCTATCAGTTAAATCATTTGTTCTTGTGATGTCATTTGTTTGTCTCTTTCACATCTGAAGAAGGCCACAGAGTACAATGGCTGAAATCTTGTGATTATAACAGCCAAGATGAAGATGCTATAAGAAGTTCAAAGAGTATAAACTCCGATTCTTATAAAGCATTGGATAACTTAAAGGAGAATACCAAATACAGAACATTTCAGTAGGATAAAAACAAACCAGTTAATTACGGTTTGGTTTGGTTGGTTGGGTCTTACGGCATGTCAACCCCTCGGGTTATTTTATGCCGAATACTTCTATTGGTAATTAGGTATTCTCAAATATATAAAGGCTTATTTGCTGTTATCAAGTTTTCAGTTGAGAATTTTCACACCAAGAGAGTGAGTGGGTGATTTGTGTAAATTTACATCCTTGATAATAGACTGTTTCTTTTCAAAAAGTTTAATATCCTCTTGGGATCTATTTTTCCAAATAGTTTGTCCATGCTGTCAACATTGTAGAACTTTCTTCGAGTGTGGGAGAGGTGTGTACATTCAATCAGAATATGTTTTATTGTGTATCGGTTTCCACATGAACATTTAGGTGGAGGTTCTTCTTTTAAAATGAAGGAGTGGGTTAATCTAATGTGGCCAATGCGTAGCCGGGTGATAGTGGTTTCTTCTCTTCTGGTATTACTAGTGTTATATACTGTATCAATTGACAGCGCTGGTGTGTAGTACACTGGATTAAAAACCAATAAAGGTATACAAAAGAAAGCTGGACTTTATTTTCTTTCCTCGATTGGCGTGGATGAAAGGAGGTGTGAGTCGTGATAGCGCCGGCTTGAATGAGTGGTGAAATGAACCGTAGTTATAACAAATCTCTTCTTCGGAGAGTCGACGGGAGTGACTGAACTTAGCGGCTACCAAATCTCAACTGCTGAACTCTCGGTCTAACCGTCACTTTTTCAATTTTTACCCAGCATGCTCTGGTTCAAATTACACCGGAACTGTACGGCGTGACCTGCAATCCAAGATTTGTCACCAGTCAATAGGAAGTCCTTTGTCATCCTGCTATTGTTGTTTTTCCGGACAGTTCGTTTGACCCGGTCAGCAGTAAGCCTTAAATCTTAATCACTCTTCCTCTTTCTTCTATCTAGACTTCTGACTGGAACATCCTTTGTTTCTCGATTCCTTTGTCTTTTTAATTTCTTTTCGCGCCAAAAGAATTGAAACAATATTTAATCTGCAACACTAGGATCAGGTGTCCTTTCTTTTAAGTGGGCTGTAGTTTGTAGAGTTTGTTGTGGGGATCTTCATCCCATAATTGCTGCCATTTGATTGTCATTATTTGCTTGATTTTTGGTTTAAGATCACTGTATGGTTTTTTGTACTTTTTGTCTGGTATCATGTCAAGTGCAGATTTAGCTAATGAATCTGCTTTATCATTTCCCTGGATTCTTATATGGCTTGGAATCCAGCAGAATTTCACAGAGTTAATTAAGGAGTTGATATGTAATTTATACGTATCCGTAAGTGTATATAAAGACACAAAAGGTGGAAACCATTTACTGTTTATGGGGTCTGGACCGAAAGGTACGCACCATGTATGGTACTGAAGAGTAGTGACGAGCACGTTTCTCCTCGTCAAGCCTGCTTTATAATAGAGGCTGATATTTTGGGGTTCTCGCGTCACGTGACAAAAAAAGGACTTCTGACGCGGGAGAGCCCCTCAAACCCTGTGACAAGGGAGACTACTCCAATTTAGTCCTCTACACTACCAATTGAAGAAAATAGCTAATTAGAAAAAAGATCGGACCCAATGTGAGGAAAGGTTATGGAAAAAGGGAATAACATACACAGACAGTTACATTCAATTAATTGGGTATATTAACAGAGTTCCGTCCCGGCCTCCTGCCTCAAAAACCGCTAGCCGGTGGCTGCTGAAAAAAAAAACACCAGCTACGATTGAAGTCCGTAGCCGAAACGGTGTCACTTGAAAAAAAAATAGGGTTAGGGTTTAGGGTTAGGGTTAGGGTTGGGGTTGGGGTTTAGGATTAGTTTAATGGGAAAATAAATACATAATTTGGGTTCTGTTTTTCCTGGGTCACACTGTATACAGGGTGACCCAGAAAAAAACTAGGGGGTTTAGGGTTAGGGTTAGGGTTTATGGTTAGGTTTAAGGTTGGGTTTTCGGGAAAAACGCCCTAAGTTGGTTGTTTTTTGTTGTTTTTTTTCAAGTGACACCGCTTCGGCTACGGGCTTCAATCGTAGCTAGTTTTTTTTTTCAGCAGCCACTGGCTAGTTTTTGAGGCAGGAGGCCGGGACAGAACTCTGCGAATATTACCAATTAATTTAACCTCAGATGGACTTAGAGGCCCTGTAAGAACAACAGGAGAGAAATATTAATTGAATATAACTGTCTGTGTTTGTTATTCACTTTTTTCATAAGTTTTGCTTACTGTCTAGTATAAGCGTTAACGAACTTGAGTAGCAAAAAAATCCTAATGAATTCGCTTCTCATTCAATGTCGCCAAATTCTAGTATTGATTCAAACAAAGGGAATAGATTATTTTTAGTATTGTAAATTAAGATAATTCTAACATAAGAAAAATAGTAAAAATAATAGAAAAAAGAAAGAAAATCTAAAACGTAATGAATATTGGAACATTGTAATAAAACTTATAGAAATTGTGCAAAATCGTCTTGTTTAAAATTTTCCTAAAATAGGTGAGAAATAAAGAAGGATTTGAATTCGAATGAAGAACTGAAATTATTAAGTGTACTTTAGCCTGGGGCATTGGTGAAACTTACTAAAATACTTATATATATATATATTATATATATATATATATATAATATATATATATATATATATACACACACACACACACATATATATATATATATATATATATATATATATATATATATATATGACCATGCCAAAGGGGAAATAAATCTTAATAATGAGGAGATACTTAGATAGATTTGGGCATATATGAATAATTGAATAATATATAATATATATATATATATATATATATATATATATATATATATATATATGACAATTATTTTCGTTAAAACTTGGTGAATGCTTTGGAACACTGGCAATTTAAAACCGTAAAGTTATCTTATAAAAGCTGCAAATAAAATAAAATGCTTTATGTGTGCGCATGCATGTGTAGGTATGCCTCTGTGTGTGTATGTGTCCGCGCGCACGCGCGTGTGTGTGTGTGTAATATAAATGCTCTGTCAATGATATTGAGCAATAACACCCATATTATCCACAATATATATATATATATATTGGGAGAATATGTGCTTAATTGAAGTCGTACCTAATTTTGAAAGTTAATTAATTAATTATTAATTAATTAGGCGGGAATACCTATTCAAATGTAAGGCTAAACAAATCGAGAAAAATCTGTATGTACATTTCGGCCTATTATAAAGAGATTGATTTTTCTCGATTTGTTTAGCCTTACATTTGAATAGGTATTCCCGCCTAATTAATTAAGTGTTTATTGATTAACTTTCAAAATTAGGTACGATTTCAATTAAGCACATATTCTCCCAAAAATTGTCGGCTAAAAAAGCCATATCAAAACACATCGTTTGTGTATTTACTTCTCACACACACACACACACACACATATATATATATATATATATATATATATATATATATATATATATAATATATATATATATATAAATATATATATAGTTTGCCATATGTATAATTAAAGTGCACTCAATATCATAGATAGAGCATGTTATATCTAAGTCAGATAGTAAAGGCATGATATCAACGGTGCTTGGTGATGGGCAGTTTCTCAGCAATTCGGCTTTCAAAAAAGTGGTTATATATATATATATATATACATATATATATATGAAAATAATGACAAAAAAAATCTTTATTCCAGTGTCCCTGAGCAGGACTTCATTATTTTATAGTATTATAAAAAAAAGAAAAAAGAATTTATATATGAAATAATTTTCAAAAAATCCCGCGGAACACGATCATCGCAACGATTTATTACGGAATTTACCGAGCGTAACTATATCTTCGCCGGAAAAAAAAAAAAATAAAAAAATAAATTTTTTCACAGTTACCACCAAACATTCAATGAACAACAACACGATTGAATCTATTAAATACAGATGAAAATTATGAAAAAAATAATTCATTCCCTGATGATGAGCTTAGCTCGAAAATTTGGAACCTTAATATGAAAAAAAAAAGGAAAAAAAAGAAATAAATATGTTTTTTTAAACATAAATGTGCATTATTACGCCTTCAAAAAAATTTATTATTACATTTTAATTAATGCTTCGAACTCACTATGAAAATAATGACAAAAAAAATCTTTATTCCAGTGTCCCTGAGCAGGACTTCATTATTTTATAGTATTATAAAAAAAAGAAAAAAGAATTTATATATGAAATAATTTTCAAAAAATCCCGCGGAACACGATCATCGCAACGATTTATTACGGAATTTACCGAGCGTAACTATATCTTCGCCGGAAAAAAAAAAATAATAAAAATAAATTTTTTCACAGTTACCACCAAACATTCAATGAACAACAACACGATTGAATCTATTAAATACAGATGAAAATTATGAAAAAAATAATTCATTCCCTGATGATGAGCTTAGCTCGAAAATTTGGAACCTTAATATGAAAAAAAAAAGGAAAAAAAAAGAAATAAATATGTTTTTTAAACATAAATGTGCATTATTACGCCTTCAAAAAATTTATTATTACATTTTAATTAATGCTTCGAACTCACTATGAAAATAATGACAAAAAAAATCTTTATTCCAGTGTCCCTGAGCAGGACTTCATTATTTATAGTATTATAAAAAAAAGAAAAAAGAATTTATATATGAAATAATTTTCAAAAAATCCCGCGGAACACGATCATCGCAACGATTTATTACGGAATTTACCGAGCGTAACTATATCTTCGCCGGAAAAAAAAAAAATAAAAAAATAAATTTTTTCACAGTTACCACCAAACATTCAATGAACAACAACACGATTGAATCTATTAAATACAGATGAAAATTATGAAAAAAATAATTCATTCCCTGATGATGAGCTTAGCTCGAAAATTTGGAACCTTAATATGAAAAAAAAAGGAAAAAAAAAGAAATAAATATGTTTTTTAAACATAAATGTGCATTATTACGCCTTCAAAAAAATTTATTATTACATTTTAATTAATGCTTCGAACTCACTATGAAAATAATGACAAAAAAAATCTTTATTCCAGTGTCCCTGAGCAGGACTTCATTATTTTATAGTATTATAAAAAAAAGAAAAAAGAATTTATATATGAAATAATTTTCAAAAAATCCCGCGGAACACGATCATCGCAACGATTTATTACGGATTTTACCGAGCGTAACTATATCTTCGCCGGAAAAAAAAAAATAAAAATAAATTTTTTCACAGTTACCACCAAACATTCAATGAACAACAACACGATTGAATCTATTAAATACAGATGAAAATTATGAAAAAAATAATTCATTCCCTGATGATGAGCTTAGCTCGAAAATTTGGAACCTTAATATGAAAAAAAAAAGGAAAAAAAAAGAAATAAATATGTTTTTTAAACATAAATGTGCATTATTACGCCTTCAAAAAAATTTATTATTACATTTTAATTAATGCTTCGAACTCACTATGAAAATAATGACAAAAAAATCTTTATTCCAGTGTCCCTGAGCAGGACTTCATTATTTTATAGTATTATAAAAAAAAGAAAAAAGAATTTATATATGAAATAATTTTCAAAAAATCCCGCGGAACACGATCATCGCAACGATTTATTACGGAATTTACCGAGCGTAACTATATCTTCGCCGGAAAAAAAAAAATAAAAATAAATTTTTTCACAGTTACCACCAAACATTCAATGAACAACAACACGATTGAATCTATTAAATACAGATGAAAATTATGAAAAAAATAATTCATTCCCTGATGATGAGCTTAGCTCGAAAATTTGGAACCTTAATATGAAAAAAAAAAGGAAAAAAAAAGAAATAAATATGTTTTTTAAACATAAATGTGCATTATTACGCCTTCAAAAAAATTTATTATTACATTTTAATTAATGCTTCGAACTCACTATGAAAATAATGACAAAAAAAATCTTTATTCCAGTGTCCCTGAGCAGGACTTCATTATTTTATAGTATTATAAAAAAAAGAAAAAAGAATTTATATATGAAATAATTTTCAAAAAATCCCGCGGAACACGATCATCGCAACGATTTATTACGGAATTTACCGAGCGTAACTATATCTTCGCCGGAAAAAAAAAAATAATAAAAATAAATTTTTTCACAGTTACCACCAAACATTCAATGAACAACAACACGATTGAATCTATTAAATACAGATGAAAATTATGAAAAAAATAATTCATTCCCTGATGATGAGCTTAGCTCGAAAATTTGGAACCTTAATATGAAAAAAAAAGGAAAAAAAAGAAATAAATATGTTTTTTAAACATAAATGTGCATTATTACGCCTTCAAAAAAATTTATTATTACATTTTAATTAATGCTTCGAACTCACTATGAAAATAATGACAAAAAAAATCTTTATTCCAGTGTCCCTGAGCAGGACTTCATTATTTTATAGTATTATAAAAAAAAGAAAAAAGAATTTATATATGAAATAATTTTCAAAAAATCCCGCGGAACACGATCATCGCAACGATTTATTACGGAATTTACCGAGCGTAACTATATCTTCGCCGGAAAAAAAAAAAATAAAAAATAAATTTTTTCACAGTTACCACCAAACATTCAATGAACAACAACACGATTGAATCTATTAAATACAGATGAAAATTATGAAAAAAATAATTCATTCCCTGATGATGAGCTTAGCTCGAAAATTTGGAACCTTAATATGAAAAAAAAAAAGGAAAAAAAAAGAAATAAATATGTTTTTTAAACATAAATGTGCATTATTACGCCTTCAAAAAAATTTATTATTACATTTTAATTAATGCTTCGAACTCACTATGAAAATAATGACAAAAAAAATCTTTATTCCAGTGTCCCTGAGCAGGACTTCATTATTTTATAGTATTATAAAAAAAAAGAAAAAAGAATTTATATATGAAATAATTTTCAAAAAATCCCGCGGAACACGATCATCGCAACGATTTATTACGGAATTTACCGAGCGTAACTATATCTTCGCCGGAAAAAAAAAAAAATAATAAAAATAAATTTTTTCACAGTTACCACCAAACATTCAATGAACAACAACACGATTGAATCTATTAAATACAGATGAAAATTATGAAAAAAATAATTCATTCCCTGATGATGAGCTTAGCTCGAAAATTTGGAACCTTAATATGAAAAAAAAGGAAAAAAAAAAGAAATAAATATGTTTTTTAAACATAAATGTGCATTATTACGCCTTCAAAAAAATTTATTATTACATTTTAATTAATGCTTCGAACTCACTATGAAAATAATGACAAAAAAAATCTTTATTCCAGTGTCCCTGAGCAGGACTTCATTATTTTATAGTATTATAAAAAAAAAAAAAAGAATTTATATATGAAATAATTTTCAAAAAATCCCGCGGAACACGATCATCGCAACGATTTATTACGGAATTTACCGAGCGTAACTATATCTTCGCCGGAAAAAAAAAAAAATAAAAATAAATTTTTTCACAGTTACCACCAAACATTCAATGAACAACAACACGATTGAATCTATTAAATACAGATGAAAATTATGAAAAAAATAATTCATTCCCTGATGATGAGCTTAGCTCGAAAATTTGGAACCTTAATATGAAAAAAAAAAGGAAAAAAAAAGAAATAAATATGTTTTTTAAACATAAATGTGCATTATTACGCCTTCAAAAAAATTTATTATTACATTTTAATTAATGCTTCGAACTCACTATGAAAATAATGACAAAAAAAAATCTTTATTCCAGTGTCCCTGAGCAGGACTTCATTATTTTATAGTATTATAAAAAAAAGAAAAAAGAATTTATATATGAAATAATTTTCAAAAAAATCCCGCGGAACACGATCATCGCAACGATTTATTACGGAATTTACCGAGCGTAACTATATCTTCGCCGGAAAAAAAAAATAATAAAAAAAATTTTTTCACAGTTACCACCAAACATTCAATGAACAACAACACGATTGAATCTATTAAATACAGATGAAAATTATGAAAAAAATAATTCATTCCCTGATGATGAGCTTAGCTCGAAAAATTTGGAACCTTAATATGAAAAAAAAAAAGGAAAAAAAAAGAAATAAATATGTTTTTTAAACATAAATGTGCATTATTACGCCTTCAAAAAAATTTATTATTACATTTTAATTAATGCTTCGAACTCACTATGAAAATAATGACAAAAAAAAATCTTTATTCCAGTGTCCCTGAGCAGGACTTCATTATTTTATAGTATTATAAAAAAAAGAAAAAGAATTTATATATGAAATAATTTTCAAAAAATCCCGCGGAACACGATCATCGCAACGATTTATTACGGAATTTACCGAGCGTAACTATATCTTCGCCGGAAAAAAAAAATAATAAAAATAAATTTTTTCACAGTT
>CM042158.1:30632865-30635365 GCA_023376005.1 Doryteuthis pealeii | reverse complement strand
TTATTGTTACGGTGACAGTTTCTCGACCATACGATTTTTAAACCATGTCTTATCAGTTGCCAATTGCTGTTGATTACATCCTTTTGGTAATATATATATATATATATATATATATATATATATATATATATATATATATATATATAGAGAGAGAGAGAGAGAGAGAGAGAGAGAGAGAGAGAGAGAGGAGAGAGGGAAAGAGAGAGATAGTGTTCGGGATAAATTTGACATATCTATATTTGTTTTTTTCTCTGTGGGTTGGAGGTATTAACGCACACTACGTATCATTCAAAACTTGGAATCTTCTTCATTCATATACGTGATGGCAGATAGAATGGTTGACTGGAAACCACTTGAATTATGGAAGAGAATAACTTGTATCATGATGATTATGCACCGGCCATCAGAATAAGGAGATTATGGTTTCTGTCCAATGCACCTTGAACACTGTAAAAACAATCAGGCATGAACTGGAGAATTGTAATGGAGACTACGAGGCTGTGGCCATATTTATGGCAGCTGGATTCGGCCCCCTGCCACATATATGGGGGAAAAAATGGTTGTCGGCGAATTTTTGCGACTACACCAGTCCCAATCTTTGGCCTCCGAACTCCACAGATCTTAACCCCATGGATTATTATGTGTGTGGTGCTGTTAATAAAGACACCAATCGCCGTTCCAGTACTACAAAATCTCAGTTAATCGACAGAATTAAGGTAGTTTTTAGACCCTTCCCAGGGAAACTGTAACATCAGCTTGATCCAGCTTCTGGAGCAGGATTGAGGCTGTGATCGACCCTAATGGTGGTTATTTTGAGTGAAACTTGTTTACAGTAGTGTAATTTCCGTGCCTGTTGAATTTCTTTATAATCCATTAAATTTTGTAGTTATCAAGCACTTTTCCTTTTTCCTTAGGAAACTGTCAAATTTCTCCCGAACACCATGTATGTCCGTGTGTGTGTGTGTGTGTGTGTGTGTGTGTGTGTGTGTTGCATTGAAAATTGGATTCATTATTTGAAAATACATTTTTCTATTACGTCTCGTCCAAAAAATTCCGTAAGATGGACGACAGGACGTCTCTAAAAATGTCAGATACAGTAGAGGACAAAAGAAACATATTTATAAATAAAATCATATGAATAAAAAAATGAAAACAAGTATTTTTTTTTTTATTAGACGTAAGAGAAAATGATATTTATAAAAATAAAATCCCCTTTTTAAAAGCGTTATTTTTTAAATTTTGTTCGCATGCCAATTATATATATATATAATAATATATATATATATATATATATATATATATATATATATATATATATGAATTAAACATTTTTTGAAAAAACAAATGATGTTGTTAGTTCGCTGACAGAATCTGTTTCAACCTTTTGATAAAGCGGTCTTCTTCAAGAGCGAAATATTTATGATAAAATAAATTTTATTTCAAAAAAATCAGAAGCATTATAATTCACAACAAAACTCAAAAGAGTTTATTTTGTTTATTTTATTTTTAACACAGAATATACATCTTTAAATTTAAATAAATTCCGGCTCCGAACATGAACGTTCGTTTGTACCCCTCCTGTTTTTTTAACGGTTTACTTATTCCGTCTCTCCATTATAAATATTTCCCTCTGGGAGAAGACCGCTTTATCAAAAGGTTGAAACAGATGCTGTCAGCGAACTAACAACACCTTTTTTTTTTTTAAATTGTTTAATTCATACTGTCGGATTAACCTCCATTCACTTTCATATATATATATATATATTATATATATATATATATATATATATACATGTGTGTGTGTGTGTGTGTGTGTGTGTGTGTGTGAGAGAGAGAAGAGAGAGAGAGAAGAGAGCTATTGTGTATTCTCATGTGCATACAGTGTTAACCACTGATTCTCATATTGACCAAAAGAATTTCAACATGTAACGTGCGACTTTGTACAAACAAATCGATTTCTGTAAAATTTCAACAATTTTGAATAAAGCATAAACTGAACCCGTGGACAAGATGGATCGATTGTTAGAAAAGGTCAAGTTGACCCATGACAGCAAAAAAATACAAAAAGTTTTGGCCATTGTCAAAGAAACTCACATTAATGTCGAGGGTCTGTTTTGGAATTGATTAATAAACAATAAAATTAAATGTAAGAAAAAAAAACTGTTTAAATATAAACTGTTATTTAATTGGATCTCGAAATATAGCAATTATACATTTTTTTTTATAAACCGAAATCTGCAGCAAAAAAAAATCAAAACAGATCCGGTGAGGTAGTGTCTGTTTGGCTCCCGGCGATGGTTTAAATAGAAAAAAATATGTTTATGTTTGGTTCAGACCTAACGAAAATATAGTTACACCACACGATCAGCTGGGAGCTGATAAGAACCGGAAGTAGGGGTTCCACTATACTTTTGGATTACTGTTCGTACTGAGTGGACACAGCTCACAACGCGTGTGAGATGTAAGCCCACTTTTTACGGATAAGCATTTCTCTAAACGT
>CM042158.1:30628964-30632765 GCA_023376005.1 Doryteuthis pealeii | reverse complement strand
GATATGCTGTAAAACAAATTTATTAATATGAGGTTTAAAAAAAATAAATCATGGAGAAATAGATATAGATAACAAAGGAATGTGACATTGAATGGTAATATATGTCGGTATAGACAAACAAACACACAATCTCCATTATAATAAGATATATATATATATATATATATAGTACTCATTCTTGTATAACATGCCACCTCTAACTTGGTCTAAAAAGTCTTGTGCATAATATGCCCTGATTGTTTTAGAATTTATCATCATGTCGCACTGTTAACACGGATTCCCATGACTCTCTCGCCAACCGTCTCCTATCGGTCATGCTCCCAACGGGGGTATCCACACAGTAGGTTTTTTGTATATATATATATATCCATTATATAAGATATATATTTATATATATATATATATATATATATATATATAATATAATAGTGTGTGTGTGTGTGTGTGTGTGTGTGTGTGTGTGTTGAAAAGAAAATAAAGGAAAGAAAATGCTGAACGGATGAGATAGATTTAGTTTTGAATTTAAAATAATAATAGATATAATACATATGTACATGGATAAACTCCTGACCGAAACACGTGTCAGTAAAACAAAATAAATCCCTTTTAGGTGAGATCTTACCACTCTACAAAGATAGATTCAGCGCCTTTTAATCCCCCCTTTTCGACAATGGTTAGTCTACGATATTTGTAAAGATTAGTGTGCATTTGCACATGAGATAATATAATGCATATTAATCTGAGACAAAAAGAAAATTATATAATTCAATGGAAAATACAAAGGGAAATGCTCTCTATAGGTTTCTTTGAAGAGTAAAGAAAAAAAGAGAGAGATATTAGTAACAAGAATGATTCTAGGAGTTCTAGTACAACAAAATTGGTTATTAGTATTATTTGGATTATTTGGACTATTGTCCTCATCTTCATTGTTATCTGTACAACGTTTCCAGCCGGTGTGCCCTCCGACCTTCTTCCGGTATTTCTTGCCGGACTCGAGAACTTTCTCGGACTCGGGAATCTTCTATTCGGACACGAGAACCTTCTTGTCGTAATCGGAAACCTTGTCATAATTAGGAGCCATCACGGAACTTTGAACCTAATCCTGTATTCAGATTATTTGCCTCGTACCCCACTTGTACGGGTTAGGCACAAGGCCCTATCAACGTGGGACCACCCACAAGCCGAGACTCGTGGGTGGCAGATGGAAAGATTGCGTCGATCCCGCTGGCATTCCACCTCAAGGGGGTGCTTCAGGCACTGGGCAATAAACCCAGCCCTGCCCCTTTAAGTCAAGGGGGCAGGTATTGCCTGGGGGGATAGTCCCCTGGGACCGACGCTATTATTTTACTAAATCTGATCGAGTGGCCGAAGCTCACTGGACCTCCCCGGTGGGTAGTTAAAAATCCAGTTGAACCTAACTCTTTATTCAGTCCACGGGGGTATCTGTTCTCTTTCCGCTAACCATAGCTGGTACAGGTGTTAAGCTGTGATAATTATTATTCAATGTTATCTACTGCCCCTGACCAGGATTGAACCTGCAGTCTAGAGATAAATGTCACTTAGAACTATCTTAACATAACTCCTTTATCCATTAGGCTATGTGTCCATTTGAAAAAAAACGTTATGTTTTTTTAATGTTTTGTCATCAATTTACTAAATTATTTGACATCAGGCAGATTGAATGACTAACCCATATGGCAGACAGAGACAAAATGGCATTTTAAAATAAGGTACTACTTCTGTCATCTCCAGTACATGATCAATAATCACGAACCGGAGCAGAAATAATGGGATATAGAAAAAATAATGGGCACAGTTTAGTATCTAAACGCACACACACACACACACACACACACACACACACCACACACACAACACACACACGCACACACACGCACACACGTACGAACACACGCATACGCAGGCATCTGCACGCTCACTCACTCAATCACTCACATATTCTGGCATTTAAAAAAAGGATACTATGCCTATTAGCATATAATGAGGTGTTAGGTCCTCTCCTGAGTAATAGGCTAATCTCGCAGGACATTGAGAGTGAGCTTCATTTAAAGGTTACCGAAAGTCCTGTTTGACATATATTTAGTTCTGCTACAATATTGCTTGCATGTCTAATAGCAGCATAATCATATGTGTCTATCCCATTTTTTTATACAACTTTATTGATACTTTTCTCTCTCAATCATACACACCAACACATACACAGACAAAATTATATATATCTACTTAAAAAAAAAGTGATACGTTGGGGTCGCTCATGGACCTCTGGTTAGATGATTGTGATCAGGAAAAAATAAGTTTGCAAAGCGAGTTAAATAAAAAATAAATAAATACAGCCTGAAAATTGAAAAAAAGAATCAAACAAAAAACATCAAAATCATATCACTAAACTTTGCAATTAGGTCAAAAACTGAGCCATCTCTTACTTAATATTCTGTCTGTCACTTTCATCCTCTCTATGTATATCTTGATTAACAACTCCAAATATGGATTTTTTTTTATTTTACAAACTGAGCTCATTTTTATACCGGTTGGGTCTAGAATTATATATATATATATATATATATATATATATATATATATATATATTGGTGACATCTTACAATGGAAAAAATTTTAATTTTTTTGAATTTATTTTTTTTACTTTTTTATTATTTTTTTGTACTTTTTTATTTTTATTTTTTTATTTTTTGAGAAGTAAAAGATTTTTCAGTTGTGCAATTTCAAATAACTTGATTCTCCCATCTGATGAGACTGGATTTTGGGGAGCTATATTAAATCAACTTAGATTTATATAGGCCCCATTTTTGGTCGAAATAAATTTATTATGGAGTTACGGTGTTGGGTTTTTCCTTCCTTTCTAAGATATATATATTATATATATATATATATATATATATATATATATATATGGAGTAACACCGAAACCGCGGTCGGGAAACAACTTTCTTTACGACTATACATATATTATATATATATTATATATACACACACACACGCACACGCACACACAGATATAATATATATATATATATATATATATATTATATATATATATATATATATACACTAAAGTGTCAGTATATTTGCTTACGTTGGTTGGCTGGTTGTTGAATTTTACGGCATGCCCAACCCTCGTTGGGTTATTTTATGCCGAAGACGTTTTATTCTATTTATTCATTGGATATTCAATTTTTTTTCGTACTCAATTTTTTAAACACATTTTTAATACTAATTTCTATCTAGTTAACCCCATAGATGGGACCCTAACAGGTACTAACCAGTCCGGGTCAGGTTGAACCTGGGAGTAATGTCGATGAAGGTGAATCCACAATCCTTAGAGTTATCTAGAAATTGGAACTTCACCACAAGATGCAGTTTACCTAGGAAACTAAGACCCTCAGCCACCGCCTTCTACTAAACCTTTGACTAAATCTCCCCACCCCCTACAAATCCTAAATTGTTACAAAGTTTTCTGGTGATTTAGTTGACAAAAATGTGTTTTTTGGGGTTTTTTTTAAATAAAAAAAGCAATCACGCCCTTTCGGTTGGGGCATTAGAATGCACCGACTGCATCTCTGCAGAGGGGTAAGACTCCCCCAATGGGGCCACCTGTTGGCCGTGGGTGGCGACCCGTGATGCTTAAGGATAGAACCTGGGTGGATGAGCAGTTCATGACTTGCAATACTCCACTTTGGCCCTATCTTGGGCTCAACGGGCGGTCGGAGAGACCCCCCTCCGATCAATCGGCTGGTCACGTCAAGCCCTAGCACCTATATGATT
>CM042158.1:30618964-30621464 GCA_023376005.1 Doryteuthis pealeii | reverse complement strand
TTTTATAAGATAATAGCTAATTAAATAATTATCGAAAAGAGTAAAAAAAAGATATCCCAAAATTATCTTTTTAGTTTTTATTTTAAAATCAATTTTCCGATTTTCGGTAATTATTTTCTATCAGGATATCTCCCTTCAATTTTTTATTTTTTGTTTCTTCTATTCACACCTTCGGTCTTTTGTCTTTTAAATCATACTGTAATTAGTTTCGAAAGTATATAACCCCACCGATATTTTGCGCCCCCAAAATAAGGGGGGGGGGTCAAAGTTAAGTGACCTGATAAAAATAAGAAAGTTTTGAAATAAAATAACTGATGCATTATAAAATTCATTCATTGATAAATCAACATCGAAAATTCCATTAAATCGGATAATTCCTTGATTTTTGGTAATTTTTTTCAATGGGGGGGATTAAATTTGTTTTGTATTTTTCGGCAACTTTGACAGTGCCTAGAAAAGAGAGTTTGCAAATGGAATTAAATTTAAAGAATTAAAAAAAACCTTCGGAGACTTTTAAAAAAACATACTTTTTTAAAATATGCCCAGAAAGATTTTTTTAATAAAATAATAACATACGGCCGGGGAATTAAAGAAAAAAAAATCATTTTGTAAAATTTCTAAGAAAGAAACGGTTGACCTACGTATACCCAAAAATTCGGCTGCTCCGAATTTTAAAAGCGATTTAAAATTAAAACGATTATTTAAGGTCAAATTTTTGTATAAGTCGAAAATTAGTAACATAATGGGCATCAATAAAAAAGCAAAATAATATAACACGTATAATTTATTTTTAATACATTTAAAATTATTTTTTGTCAATTTCAATCGCGTTTGGACTGCGACGCTGTTTAAAAATGGCTTGTTTGCCAAAAATTAATTGTAACAATCACGATTGCAAAATAATTTACCAAAATTCAGATAATCCGATTTTAATGAAATTTTCAGTATTGATTCATCAATTAATGAATTGTATAATGCATCAGTTATTTTATTTCAAAAATTAAGTTTTTCTGCTATGATAAATTAATATATAAAATTCATTTAAAATATGAACAGAAAAATTTTAAGTTCAAAATGTCATATTATTAGATTCTAAAAATTATTTTTTTAATAACTTTAGTCTCTTACTCTTATTTTTGGTCGAAAACTGTATAGAAAATTTTGCGCCCTCCCCCTTTAAACGAAACAAATATTGATGTATATTTTTTTCTTTTATAGAATAATAGCCAGTTAAATACTTATCGAAATGAGTTAAAAAATCTCCAAAAATGATTTCTTTAGTTTTTATTTTCATTTTATTTTCCGATTTTCGGTACTTATTTACTACCTGTACAGATTTTTTTAAATTCTTCCATTCACACCTTCGGTCTTTTGTCTTTTTATTTATGTAGAAAGATCAATCACATACACCAGACTAATATCTTGCACCCCAAAAACAAGGGATGTCAAAGTTAAGGGACCTGAAAAGAAAAACCAGAAAGTTTTGAAATAAAATAACTGATGTATTATAATCTTTATTCATTGATAAAACAACGCTGAAAATTTCATAAAAATTGGATAATTCCCTGATTTTTGGTTATTTTTTTTCAAACGATGGGGAGGGGATCAAAATGGTATTGACAAAACACAGATTTTTCGACGAATTCGGTTTACCTAGGTTGACCTAATTAAAATTGAAATGGATCAGGGTATTTTATTACATACGGGTTCTTCGCTGCTAGTGGGAATCTTAACGTAGAAATCAAGTGAATTGTTAAATGTCTCTCCTAATCACTCTCACTTTTACTCTCTAAATAAACTAACATATTTAACGAGGGGGTAATCAAGAGAGACATAGAGAGGAAAAGTGTGATGGGTAGACTGTTAGGACATTGATTGGTCCGTTTTTGACTTAATTGCAAATTACGACTAATTAAAACCAATTAAAATGGATTTTTTTCAAATATAATTTGATCCTAAAACTAAGAAATTATTTAGTGTAATAAGACTAAATAGTAAAAACGCCTTTAGGGGATAATGGTGATTTACTCAGTTTTGTATATATATATATATATATATATATATATATATATATATATATAATGACCATCGATTTCTGTACATCTGCTTGTTTATTTCTTATCGATGCACAGTAAAACAATGCAATATAAGCGCATTCTTTATCTATTTAATGTAATTTAAATGCTCTATCTTAATGAATAAAACAATTTCCTAACAGCAACGTTGATTAAATATCGAATAATGAAATTCTAAAGATAAATATATCTACTCCAACTCGTTACCAGTTTCATTAGTCTATTGGAGGTTAACAAGGAGTTATCTTATCTTGGTTTGGAGGTGTGTTTTTTCTCTCTTGGCACATCCTTTCTCTTCTCACGTGATCGTTGGTCACGTGAGAAACGAGAAACCATTTTCTGGCTTCCTTTCGTGGTCCTATGCCAGTCACGGTAATCGATAACATTACTTAGTTCTGTGACTACCACATGTTTCCCCGGTTAGT
>CM042158.1:30553964-30613964 GCA_023376005.1 Doryteuthis pealeii | reverse complement strand
ACCTTGGTTAGGCAACGGGTCTAGAAGGAAGACTCTTAATTCAAACCTGTTTAACTCCGCTTAAGAAATTGACCTTGTGTCACATCCTACTCGAGCGGAGGGGTTGGTAAATATATATATTTATCATCCTTGAGGCCTTTAATGTAGCCTAATGGTTGATAAGACTTCATGTTATGACTTCAATTCTTACTGGATACCCCATACATCTGGCCTTGTGCCACATCGAAGCTAAGCTTAGTAAATAACTGTTTATCATCCTCTGCTCAAACAGGACGTGGCACAAGGCCATTTTCTTAAGCGTAGTTTAACATGTTCTAATCAGGAGTTTTCCATTTCCTAGACTAGTTGTCATACCACTGTTAAAGAGACCCATCTGCCCTACAATTTACCACTAGCTTGGAGGAGAATACATAGTTTTCGCAAGGGTTTAGCAGCAAGTGTAAGGAAACAGTCGTGACCAGGATTTGAACTCGGGTCACCGATTCAATTTCCTATGAAAATATCCCTTGCATGATGCTTCATCATCATCATCAGCATCATCATCAACATCATCATCATGTCGCGCTTGATCCTCCAGTAGTGTCCAGCATGTCTTGTCCGTCTCACTCGGATAGTTTGTGAGATTGGGAGCAGGTGGCCGTACAGCTGCTTCCTTGCGGGGTGCAGTTTCCACGACTTGTTCAAGACCGCACGCAGCACACAACCAACAATTGTTAGAGTGTGAGATAAGAGTTGGTACTTGATATTCATTTACTGGTGTAATTTTTGAATAAGTATTTCGTGGATGTCTCCTAAGTATTCTATCAGATTTTTATCTTGATTTTTTCTCTAAACTCCAACCCGTCCCCGTCTATTCTCCAGGTCATTGCTGATCGTTGCAAAGACGCAAAACGATAATTGGTATCAACATCAAACCGATATTCCTTAGCTTATTCAACTCACTGGCAAGATCTAAGTATTTTTGGATTTTTTTTTTTTTTTAACATTTGGTCGGATGAAATATTAAATCCACCATTTGACAAGTTTTTTTTCCTTATATGTACAGTGGGGGGAATAAGCATTTCCCACCCTGCTGATTTTGTGAGTTTGCCACCTAACAAAAATATGATGCTGTATAATTTTCAGAGTAGTTCGTCTTGAAGTGAGAGATAGAATATAATCTTTTTTTTTTTTTTTTTTAAGAAAATCACATCATATCAATTGTTGAACATTTATTTGTATATTATTGAAAAATAAAGTATTTCATCCCATAGCAAAATATAACTCAGTACTTTGTGAAGAAACCCATTTTGGCAAACACAGCATCCAAGAATTTCCTGTAGTTGGTCACCATGTTTTTGCAGATCCCAGGGGAAAATTTGACCCATTCGTTCATGCAGATCCTCTTCAAATCTTCAAGATTTGTATGTTGTTGTTCGGAAAATCGAAGCTTCTGCTCCCTTCACGGATTCTCTAAAGGATTATGGTCCAGAGACTGATTAGGTAACTCCATTACCTTAATAGGCTTCTTCTTGAGCTACTCATGTGTTGCCTTAGCCGTATGCTTTGGGTCATTGTCATACTGGAATACCTAACCACGACTCATATTCTTAATACATATTAATACAGGTGTTAGTTTATTGTATGACCGTTATCCTCTTGCAATAAAATGATTAAAAATGTGACCGTCCAAATCGTCCAAGATGGAATGCAAAATGTAAATCATAACTATCTAGTGTTGCTTATCCGCTGAATTCTTATTCCGTGTGAGTGCCGTCTCCTCAACTGAATAATGGATCCTTCCGTTTTTATTAGAAAGAAAGAAAGGTAAGTAATTTATAAATGTGTATAAATATATACGGATATTTGTTTACTGGTAACCGTCGTAGGAAATGGATACGGCCAGATGAGATCAAACCTAGACGAGGCTGCACCAGTGCTATTGTACCACTGCACCACTTTGACTCTAACGAGGTAGAAAGAAGCTACACAAGTAAGCTGCGTGTTGTCTTGAATAATTCTTGGAAGCATCACCCCAGAAGAAGATAGTTTTACTACCATTTGTCTCCTACCACAAACACATGCTGGATTTTCGGCCTTTTTTTAATTTTCTACTAGATTCAATACGTTAAACACTGGGTAGCACTGGGTTTCTTTTCCATTGCTTGAGGCATTTCAAAAGATAAATACCGACGGAATACACGCAATTTTCAACACTGGCCTCAGCATGAGCTTCGGTTTGTGCGTGGCTGTCCACGTAAATCATAAATAACTAATCCTGTAGAGCATTTAAGTCGTGTTGTCTGCTCTGGATATGCGGCCTTTTGTCTTACTTGAATCAACATGTTAAACGCTGTTGCGCTGCTCCTATTTGAATGTGGCCTTGAAGAGGAGTGCCTCTTAAAAATGCGTTCCCTGTCATGGTTGATACTTCTCTTTTTGGCATCTCTGTATTCTCCACTGCGATGTTTGTCTCTCTCCTGCTTGTCGTGTTATTTGTTTTAAATGTTGTGGGAGCTGCGAGAGGGCAAAGCTAAGGTAATAATTAGGCAGTGGGCGATCTGTTGCACGAGATCTCGCACGAGATCTAGCAGTCAATTTTCCTCCACCACACCGCGCCCCGCCCTCTTACCCACCACCAACCTTGTCCGTATACATCATCTAGTGGGGAGGAAGGGAATGAAAGGGGAGAGAAGAAAGTGAGGGGGAAGTAAGCAAAGGGAAGGGAGTAATTTCTCTCGCCGAGTGGATTTGAATACCAAATTTTTAAGAAGTCATTTTTATCTATTTGTTGCGCGTTTTATTTATATGTACAAATTGTTTTTTTTTGTGAGTGGGTAATGGGTAGTAGGCTGATCGTTGGAAGATATTGTTTTGTTGTTGTTTTTTTTTTTGTTTGTGTTTTTTTTTGTTTTTTTTTTTTCAATTTCTTTAAACGTTTTGCTGCGCTCTTCTCCTGACTTTAATTACCGACCATTCCCCGCTTATAAAGAAACCTATCAATCAATTATTTCTGTTTATGTATGCCGTTTCGAAGTTAGCGGGCTTGGGGGTTGCCCTGAATTATTGTCGATTTCAAAGCTCAGGAATATAAACTCAATATTCTAGTTCACCTTACGAAGATTGCGTTAAATCATTCGGTTCATCTGGCAGGAGTTCTTCGCTTATTTTTACATCCTTACTCTCCCTTGTGCACTCCTTACTCTCCCTTTGTACACTCCTTACTCTCCCTTTGTACACTCCTTTCTCTCTTTATTTCACTCATTTTCTGTGTTTCTCTTTTTTTTTCTTACTTACTTTTACTTTCATTTTCATTTTATTCACCTCAGATTCAGTTGCATCTTTCGTTTTGCTAAAAATTTATCTTTCATAAATTTGTGAAAGTAACTGGTTGAGTCACTTAATATTCATCTATTAATTTCAGTCTGTTCCTATCTATCAATGCCAGTCTGTTCCTATTTAAGTATCTTTCTATCGCAGTCTGTTCAAATCTATCTATCTATCTATCTATCTATCTATCTATCTATCTATCTTTGTCAGTGTGTTTATATCTATCTATCTCTCTCTCTATCTACTTATCTCAGTCTGTTTTTTAGCTATCTATATATCAAGCTATGTATCTCAGTCTGTTCATATTTATCTATCTATCTATCTTTGTCAGTTTGTTTATATCTATCTATCTATTTATCTACCTACCTATCCCAGTCTGTTCATATCTATCTATATATCAATATATCTATCTCAGTCTGTTCATGTATATCTATATATCTATCTATCTATCTATCTGTGTGCCTGTCTGTCTGTCACAGTCTGTTTATATGTATCTATCTATTTTAGTCTGTTCATATCTATCCATCTGTTCATACCTATGCACTATCTCATTCTGTTCATATCATTATCTATCTATCTATCTATCTATCTATCTATATATATATAATATATATATATATGTATATATATATAATATATATATCAGTCTGTTCTTATCTATACACCACACACACACACACACACACACCACAACACACATATATTATATATATATATATATATAATATATATATTATATATATATATATATATATATACATACATATATACATATATATCAGACTGTTCCTATCTATCTATCTATCTATCTTAGTCTGTTCCTATCTATCTATCTATCTCTCTCTCTCTCTCTCTCTCTCTCTCTATATATATATAATATATATATATATATATATATATATATATATATATATTATATAATTTAATATACCAAGCGTGTTGGTAGATCCTTGTGGAGAGAAAAAACCCGGCAGAGAGTTTGATTGTAAAAATATACTACCAAACATCAACCAGGAAGAAAAAAATTTTTGAAAAAAAGAAAAGACCAAGATATTCGTACCAACAAAAAATAATCTATTGGTATAGTATTTGGCCAAAAGAAAAAACAATTTATATACATATATATGTATAGATATATATATATTCATATAACCGCTAGGAGAAGCTAATTTGTAAAAAGTGCTCGATACCTAAGTAGAGCCAAGTCAGATTTAGCCCTGAAGAGCTTTATGCGAACTAATAGTAGGTTCGTCTGACTCAGTAGATATCCTTATATATATTATATAATATATATATATATATATATTATATATATATATATATATTATACATCTATTTTAGTCCGTTCATATCCATCTATCTATCCATTTATCTATCTATCTTATCTGCTATCTCAGTCTCTTCATATCTATCTATCTATCTATTTTGTCAGTCTGTTTATATCTATCTATCTATCTAGTATCTATATATCTATCTATCTATCTATCAATTTCAGTCTATTCATATCTATCTATCTATTTATCTGTGTGCCTGTATGTCTATCAGTCTGTTTATATGTATCTATCTATTTCAGTCTGTTCCCCCTCTCGCTCTCTCTCTCTCTCTCTCTCTCTCTCTCTCTCTCTCTCTCTCTCTCTCTCTCTCTCTTTATCTATTTTTTTATCTCTATCAGTTCATATCTATCTATCTATCTATCTATCTATCTATATATCTATTAGCCAAACAAATAAAATGACAGCTATTAATTTAACCATTTCTTATAATTTATTTACACTTTTTTTCTTCAAGTAAAAGCATTCCTTAATGTTTGGTCCTTTTTTTTTTTTTAATGAATCAAATTTAAATAATTGATCTTGTGAAAAATGTTTTATTTCCTTGAAGCACTATTTTTCTCAAATGGGTTTTTTTCTGGGATATGTGCGGACAAGATATTTTCGGTTAATCAACTTAACGGACCTAAATTCCACGATCGTATGTCATCCACCGAAAGAATAAAATACTAAAAATCAAGGAATTAACCGAATTTAATGAAAAGTTCTGTCTTGATATATTAATGAATAAAAAGATATCTTTGAGAATATGTGTTACGCCTCAAAGTTACGCGGTTCAAAGTTAACTGACATTGAAAAATGTAAAAGTTTTTAAATGAATTAACTAGTGCATTATATCTTTTATTCATTAATATATCAACACTGAACATTTTATTAAATTCGGTTATTCCCTGATTTTTGGTATTTTTCTTTCAGCGGAGTGACATGCGATGTTGGAATTTAGGCCCGTTAAGTTCAATTTAACCAGATTCTCTTTCCTATGAATTTCACCGTGAGTGAATGACTGGCCAAGCTGAAGGAAAAACCAGTGTGTCAACCCTTCGTAGGTTTTATATTTCCTTGAGTTCCTTAGAACAGCACTGTACGATTTTTGTTGCTTTTGCACTGAAATATGTTTGGTTGGGTTCGGTTTTGTTTTGTTTTATGGCATATCAACCTCAGTGGGTCATTTAATGCCGATAAAGTTTTGAAATAAATCAATTCTTAATGGATAATACAATTTTTTTATAAATACATTTTTCTATTTAACCCATAGATGGGACCCTAACAGATACTACCACTCCGCATCAGAGTGGACCAGGGAGCAATGGTTATGAAGGGGTGCTCCACATTCCCCAAACCTCCAAAACACTAACCCTAACCCTCACCATCAGATAGAGTTTAACGTCATTCCCAGGACATGTAGACCCTCAATCACCGCCTTCTAGCATCCATATGATAAAAAGGGGTCGGAGCTTGCCATAAGGGCAATATGGTTGGAAAATCATATAGGTGCTAGGGCTTGACGTGACCAGCCGATTGATCTCTACCACCCATCTAGCCCAAGAAAGGGCCAAAGTGGAGTATTGCAAGTCATGTACTGCTCATCCACCTGGGTTCTATCCTTAAGCATCACGTGTCGCCACCTACGGCCAACAGGTGGCCCCATTGGGGGAGTCTTACCCCTCTGCAGAGGTGCAGTCGGTGCATTCTAACGCCTCAGCCGACAGCGAAAAGAAAGCGAAAAGATATACAAATACTTGGACCTTGCCAGGGAACTAAGATAACTGTGGAACATGAAGGTGAAGATCGTTCCATTTGTAATTGGTGCCCTGGGAACAGTCCCCAGGGGTCTAGAAAAGAGTTTAGATGAACTTGAAATCAGAGGAAGAATCGAGAACATCCAGATTACAGCATTGTTGAGGTCGGCTGGAATACTCAGAAGAGTCCAGGAGACTTGCTGTCACTCAGCCTCCTGTGACCCACCGGCTAAGGCGGGTGTGAAAAACTCTAATGGAGTGAAAATAATAATAATAATAATAATAATAATAATAATAATAATAATAATAATAATAATAATAATATCAGAGGAAGGATTGAAACCATTCAGAACACTGCACTACTGCAATCTGCCAAAATACTCAGAAGATTCCTGGAGACCTGAGGAGACTTGCTGTCACTCAGACTCCAGTGAAAGACCATCAGCTAATGCTGATGTGAAAACTCAAAAGGAGAAAATAATAATAATAATAATAATAATAATAATAATAATAATAATAATAATAATAATAATAATAATAATAATAATAATAATAATAATAATAAAAGTAAAGTTTGTAGAAGAAAATTAACATGGTAGGGATGCATTATTTATGGGCGGTACTGTATATAAAATATATTTTCAATATTTTCTAAATTAGATATCGGTTTTATTGTTCGGGAATTTGAATGAATATGCACATTGGAATAAAACAAAATTTGGAAATGATAATAATCGATTGAAACAACAAGTAAATGTTCAAAGATTTTTTTTTCTTTTATATATAAAAAAAAAGAAGCAGAAAACTCCCATTTAATGTGTGTTCATTGATTCTATTGCCTGCTGGTCTTTTGTGTTCCTCTTTGTTTACATTTCTTTGGCGCTAAGAGTTCTAACGTCGACACTCCAATCTGGTTGTCAAGTGAGCCGCTTATTAAGCCAAAAATCGCACAGGAAACTGAACGAAAAATAATTATACTAACATCATAAATAGACAACAAAAAAATATGACAAAAAAGAAGAGAAAACAAGAGAATAATGAATAGGAAGAATAAAACTCGAAGACTAAAGCCAAGTTCCAAGTTGCATGCATTGGCTGTCCCAAGTTCCACCTCTGCGAATGTTGAGCATGCTAATTGCAAACACCGATCACAAATGCATTTATTTATTATTTCAAGTTCTACTATGAATTCTTGTATAAAAGAATGAATGACATTTTTTTTTTTCTGTGAGAAGAATAAATAAAGATAATAAAAAATAAAATGAAAATAAATAACATGAATTTTAAAAGAGCATTTTGCAAAAGAGTTGAATGCAAAACGAAGTGAGAAATGGATTTTTACCTTTCAGCAGCAGAAGATTTGGAATCGAAGGAATGGAAGGAACGATGATGAAGCGAGAGAAAAAAAAGAGGAAAGTTTTGTTAAAATATTCTAAACGCATGGCGATCCTCTACACTGGAGAATGTAAAGAAGGTAAATACAACAAGTAAAATAAGGAAAGAGTGTAGGGGATGGGGGGGGAGATAAATAAAATGAAAAAAGGAGGAGGAGGTGGGGAGAGAAGGGGGAGGTGACGATTTGAGGAAAAAGATTTAGCTATTGCATAAAGATTATAATAATAAGGAAATATTAAGACTGGCGGAAAAGAGAACGAGAATAAAAAAAGTTGAGAACCAAAATATGAATTGTAAGAAAAAAATTTACATCTATTAGAGAAAAGTGGAAATAGACCAGAAAAATGCGAAAAAAAAATAAAAAAATAATTAATAAACTTGAAAATATTTTAAAGTACTAGGTGTGTCCAAAAAGAACCGATTTTTTTTTACTATTTTTTGACATACCTGGTTTTCTGAAAAAAAAACATTCCATTCATTACATTTTTCAGAATACAAGGTGTGTCATAATAGTACCAAGTTTAAAGCTGTATTTACCAAGATAGAAATGAACAATGAATGGAACGTTATTTTTTACAGAATACAAGGTGTGTCATAAAAGTATCGAGATTGAAGCTATATTTACCAAGGTAGAAATGAACAATAAATGGAACGTTATTTTTTTCAGAATACAAGGTGTGTCATAAAAAGTATCGATATTGAAGCTATATTTACCAAGGTAGAAATGAACAATGAATGGAACGTTATTTTTTTCAGAATACAAGGTGTGTCATAAAAGTATCAAGTTTAAAGCTGTATTTACCAAGATAGAAATGAACAATGAATGGAACGTTATTTTTTTCAGAATACAAGGTGTGTCAAAAAGTACAAAAAATCTCAATACTTTTTGGCAGACCTTGTATAACAGGACCTCTAGATATATCACAGTATGATAATTTAATTATTACTACGTTTGTTATGTTTACTTAAGACCTATTGCAAATAGTTGAATATGTAATAAAATGTATAATAATATTGATTTAATTCTCTCCCACCCTTTTTTTCTTTCTTTTCAGCTTTTCAGTATGTTCGACTGAAACAGATTAACGTTATCGTTTCCACGCACTCAAAACCTCTCAGCATATTCCCCTACTCTCTTTTTTTCTTTATTCCTTATTATATTTTTTGTTTAGATGTCCATTTTTCTCTTCTTTCTTTCTTTATTTAGCTTTATTATTTAGCTGAGGTGATGGCACTCATACGAAATAAGACTTCAGCGGATAGGCAACACCAGGTAATCAATTCTTCTATTTCATCTTGGAGGATTTGGACGGTCTTATTTCTAAGCAGAATGTGTTACAAGATGATAACGGTCGTACAATTAAGGAACAAGTGTATTAATACATTGAAGAGTTTGATTCTCACATAGTAGTTGGGTCGGATCTACGTTTAGTTCCCGCTGTGGCGTTACTTTCGTATTTGCCTGGAGAGTTGTCTGCCCGTTTAGTTCACTGGTTCCCGCTAGGGGCCGTTTATATTTAAGCGGCTGGTTTGAACGTCTCTTCCTCTTTTCCTGTTGCTCGACCTACGAGACACATGGGTTAGACACGGTCTACCCCTTCTCGTTGGGGCCTCGCCCCCCCCCCCTTACAGTACTGTAAGTGATTCATACAGCATGGACTATTCCTAGTCTCATGTCTGTTGCTTTTACGTTTATCCTTTTTACGTGCAACTCTACACTTACGTATGTACCCTGTTTAATTCTTGTGCGGTGTATATAAAATGTTTTGTCTATCAACCCTTGTCGGAGTTTTATCTTCAAGTATATATCACTTTGAACCTTACACCGCTATAAGAAGTTCACAGAGTATAAACTCCGGTTCTTATAAAGCATTGGATTACTTAAAGGTAAATACCAAATGCAGAACAGTTCAGTAAGATAACAAGAAACGTGTTAATTAAAGACATACAATATTTTATTTATACATATGGGGAAACAAGGTTCCCCAGGCTATAAAACGTCACAATTGTCCAAGTACATGCAGAAGTGTATGGAAAGACAAAAGAGGTGGAAACCACGTATTGTTTATGGGGTGTGGACCGAAAGGTATGCACCATGTGTGGTGCTGAAGATAAGTGACGAGCATATCTCTCCCAGCTTATTTCTAAGCAGTAGGTGTTACAAGATGATAACGGTCGTACAATTAAGGAATACGTGTGTAAAAAAGGATTCAAAGTTATATTTACTTGCAATATAAGACTCCGACAAAGGTTTGATAAACAAAATATTTAATACATATACAGCACATGGATATAACAAGATACATAATACATAGGTAAAACAAAGTTATATGTAGAAAGATGAATACACATTCATGAATGGTACAAGATATACATAAACACCACAGACACGAGACTAGGGATAGTCCATGCTGTGTGAAGAACTTACAGTAATGTAAGGGGGGGACGAAGCCCCGACGAGAAAGGGCAGACCTTAACTAACCCATGTGTCTCGTAGTATCAGGAACAGAAAAAGAGAAAGAGGCGTTCAAAACAGCCGCTTAAATATAACCGGCCCCTAGCGGGCACCAGCAAACTAAACGGGCAGACAACTCTCCCAGGCAAATACGAAACTAACGCTACACGTGTATTAATACATTGAAGAGTTTGATTCTCACATAGTAGTTGGCTCGGATCTACGTTTACTTATTTCTTTAAATTATCAATAGAATGTCTTAAAATGTATATATTCATCTTGATTGTTTCACAATGTTTCGACTACTTTGCTATCCAACCTTCTTCAGATCTCTGGGAATTTTTAATTGAACTCTTTCTTCAATCTACAAGTGAAAATGATTCTCATCCACCGTTCCATATGCTTAGAGGATATCAGCTATCAGTTAAATCATTTGTTCTTGTGATGTCATTTGTTTGTCTCTTTCACATCTGAAGAAGGCCACAGAGTACAATGGCTGAAATCTTGTGATTATAACAGCCATATAAGAAGTTCAAAGAGTATAAACTCCGGTTCTTATAAAGCATTGGATAACTTAAAGGAGAATACCAAATACAGAATATTTCAGTAGGATAAAAACAAACGAGTTAATTACATTTTGGTTTGGTTGGTTGGGTTTTACGGCATGTCAACCCCTTGGGTAATTTTATGCCGAATATTTCTATTGGTAATTAGGTATTCTCAAATATATAAGGGTTTATTTGCTGTAATCAAGTTTTCTGTTGAGAATTTTAACATCAAGAGAGTGAGTGGGTGATTTTTGTAGGTCTGTGAACTTACATCCTTGATGAGAGGCCGGTTCTTTTCAAAAAGTTTAATATCCTCTTGGGATCTATTTTTCCAAATAGTTTGTCCATGCTGTCAACATTGTAGAACTTTCTTCGAGTGTGGGAGAGGTGTGTGCATTCAATCAGAATATGTTTTATTGTGTATCGGTTTCCACATGAACATTTAGGTGGAGTTCTTCTTTTAAAATGAAGGAGTGGGTTAATCTAATGTGGCCAATGCGTAGCCGGTGATAGTGGTTTCTTCTCTTCTGGATTACTAGTGTTATATACTGTATCAATTGACAGCACTGGTGTGTAGTACACTGGATTAAAAACCAATAAAGGTATACAAAAGAAAGCTGGACTTTATTTTCTTTCCTCGGTCGGCGTGGATGAAAGGAGGTGTGAGTTGTGATAGCATCGGCTTGAATGAGTGGTGAAATGAACCGTAGTTATAACAAGTCTCTTCTTCGGAGAGTCGACGGGAGTAACTGAACTTAGCGGCTACCAAATCTCAACTGCTGAACTCTCCGTCTAACCGTCACTTTTTCAATTTTTACCCAGCATGCTCTGGTCTATTCAAATTACACCGGAACTGTACGGCGTGACCTGCAATCTAAGATTTGTCACCAGTCAATAGGAAGTCCTTTGTCATCCTGCTATTGTTGTTTTTCCGGACAGTTCGTTTGACCCGGTCAGCAGTAAGCCTTAAATCTTTATCACTCTTCCTCTTTCTTCTATCTAGATTTCTGACTGGAACATCCTTTGTTTCTCGATTCCTTTGTCTTTTTAATTTCTTTTCGCGCCAAAAGAATTGAAACAATATTTAATCTGCAACACTAGGATCAGGTGTCCTTTCTTTTAAGTGGGCTGTAGTTTGTAGAGTTTGTTGTGGGGATCTTCATCCCATAATTGCTGCCATTTGATTGTCATTATTTGCTTGATTTTTGGTTTAAGATCACTGTATGGTTTTTTGTACTTTTTGTCTGGTATCATGTCAAGTGCAGATTTAGCTAATGAATCTACTTTATCATTTCCCTGGATTCTTATATGGCTTGGAATCCAGCAGAATTTCACAGAGTTAATTAAGGAGTTGATATGTAATTTATACGTATCCGTAAGTGTATATAAAGACACAAAAGGTGGAAACCATTTACTGTATATGGGGTCTGGACCGAAAGGTACGCACCATGTGTGGTACTGAAGAGTAGTGACGAGCACGTTTCTCCTCGTCAAGCCTGCTTTATAATAGAGGCTGATATTTTGGGGTTCTCGCGTCACGTGACAAAAAAAGGACTTCCGACGCGGAAGAGCCCCTCAAACCCTGTGACAAGGGAGACTACTCTAATTTAGTCCCCTACACTGCCAAGTGAAGAAAATAGCTTATTAGAAAAAATCGGACCCAATGTGAGGAAAGGTTATGGAAAAAGGGAATAACATACACAGACAGTTACATTCAATCAATTGGGTATATTAACAGAGTTCCGTCCCGGCCTCCTGCCTCAAAAACCGCTAGCCGGTGGCTGCTGAAAAAAAAACACCAGCTACGATTGAAGTCCGTAGCCGAAACGGTGTCACTTGAAAAAAAATAGGGTTAGGGTTTAGGGTTAGGGTTAGGATTGGGGTTGGGGTTGGGGTTTAGGGTTAGTTTAATGGGAAAATAAATACATAATGTGGGTTCTGTTTTTCCTGGGTCACACTGTATACAGGGTGACCCAGAAAAAAACTAGGGGGTTTAGGGTTAGGGTTAGGTTTCAGGGTTAGGTTTAAGGTTGGATTTTCGGGAAAAACGCCCTAAGTTGGTTGTTTTTTGGGGTTTTTTTCTAGTGACACCGCTTCGGCTACGGGCTTCAATCGTAGCTACTTTTTTTTCAGCAGCCACTGGCTAGTTTTTGAGGCAGGAGGCCGGGACAGAACTCTGCGAATATTACCAATTAATTTAACCTCAGATGGACTTAGAGGCCCTGTAAGAACAACAGGAGAGAAATATTAATTGAATATAACTGTCTGTGTTTGTTATTCACTTTTTTCATAAGTTTTGCTTACTGTCTAGTATAAGCGTTAACGAACTTGAGTAGCAAAAAAATCCTAATGAATTCGCTTCTCATTCAATGTCGCCAAATTCTAGTATTGATTCAAACAAAGGAATAGATTATTTTTAGTATTGTAAATTAAGATAATTCTAACATAAGAAAAATAGTAAAATAATAGAAAAAAGAAAGAAAATCTAAAACGTAATGAATATTGGAACATTGTAATAAAACTTATAGAAATTGTGCAAAATCGTCTTGTTTAAAATTTTCCTAAAATAGGTGAGAAATAAAGAAGGATTTGAATTCGAATGAAGAACTGAAATTATTAAGTGTACTTTAGCCTGGGGCATTGGTGAAACTTACTAAAATACTTTTATATATATATATATATATATATATATATATATATATATATATATATATATATATGACCATGCCAAAGGGGAAATAAATCTTAATAATGAGAAGATACTTAGATAGATTTGGGCATATATGAATAATTGATATATATATAATATATATATATATATATATATATATATATATATATATATATATATATATATATATATATATATATATATATATATATATATATATATATATATATATATGACAATTATTTTCGTTAAAACTTGGTGAATGCTTTGGAACACTGGCAATTTAAAACCGTAAAGTTATCTTACAAAAGCTGCAAATAAAATAAAATGCTTTATGTGTGCGCATGCATGTGTAGGTATGCCTGTGGGTGTGCATGTGTCCGCGCGCGCGTGTGTGTGTGTGATATAAATACTCTGTTAATGATATTGAGCAATAACACCCATATTATCCACAATATATATATATATATATTGGGAGAATATGTGCTTAATTGGAGTCGTACCTAATTTTGAAAGTTAATTAATTAATTATTAATTAATTAGGCGGAAATACCTATGCAAATGTAGGGCTAAACAAATCGAGAAAAATCTGTATGTACATTTCGGCCTATTATACAGAGATTGATTTTTCTCGATTTGTTTAGCCTTACATTTGAATAGGTATTCCCGCCTAATTAATTAAGTATTTATTGATTAACTTTCAAAATTAGGTACGACTTCAATTAAGCACATATTCTCCCAAAAATTGTCGGCTAAAAAAGCCACATCAAAACACATCGTTTGTGTATTTACTTCTCTCACACACACACACACACATGCACACACACATATATATATATATATATATATATATATATATATATATATATATATATATATATATATATTGCCATATGTATAATTAAAGTGCACTCAATATCATATTATATCTAAGTCAGATAGTAAAGGCATGATGTCAACGGTGCTTGGTGATGGGCAGTTTCTCGGCTTTCAAAAAAGTGGTTATATATATATATATATATATATATATATATATATATATGGGGGTATGTGTGTGTATAATAGTTGGCAATAGTTGAGAAACTGTCAGTAACCAGCTATTGATTCCATGTCCCCATTACCTTAACTCAAATATAAACGTTCTATCAATGTTATATAGCATATAGCATATACATTGATTTATTGCACCTATATCATCTACAACATATATATATATATTTATATATATATATTATATATATATGTGTGTGTGTGTGTGTGTGTGTGTGTGTGTGTCTGTCTGTCTGTCTGTCTGTCTGTCTGAGTGTTGTGTATACATATATATTCGTATATATGAAAAATGAACACACACACACACACACACTCACACACACACACACACACACACACACACACACACACACACACACACATATATATGCATTTTTTAAGATCATATATAATTCTAGTCCAATCTCTCGATTTCCATTTTTGACCAGATCGGAAAACAATTATCTTCAAAACAGATATTCCCTGTGGAATCCTCACGAAGACGCCATTAAATATTCTTTTATAATATTGATAATGATGGACGGCCATTCTCATCTCACTCAGACAAACGTATTGACATTGAAATGGTTGTATTTTGGCGGATCCCACTAAATACTTGTCAATGCAAACAGTAATGATTGATGAACGCATTAAAAACACCAGGTCCTTTTTTTTTTTATATCCCCAACTCCAACTGTTGATATTTATCTATTCTTTAATAGAAAAAAAAATGGCCTCAGTCGTTTCAGGCTAACTCTATCCCATCACTAATCCCACTACTTACAAATTTATTTCTATGCATATTCTATGCTAATATATATATATATATATATATATATATATATATATATATATATATATATATATATATATATATATACGTGTGTGTGTGTGTTTTTTTATTGGAGAAATGAAAACAAAGTGCTTGAATAAAGGTGTAAGAGCTACATTTATTGTTATATAGTGTTATAGAATTAAAAGGCATTTTTTAGCATCGGTTTAAAACACTGTTTATTTACCTACTCTCTCATATATATATATATATATATATATATATATATATATATATATATATATATATTGTTTTGAAGTCCACGTATGCTTCTTTGTTGGTATATCTGCTAAGTCTAGTTCCCAGTGTGAATATATTATATTTATATATATGTTTATTATATATACAAGTTTATAATATATATATAATATGTATATTATTAGGGATTTTGTGTGAAGCATGGGCTGTGAAATGAATGAGAAACCCACAAATATATATATATATATATATATGTGTGTGTGTGTGTGTGTGTGTGTGTGTGTGTGTGTATATATATATATATATATATATATATATATATATATATATATATATTTACATATATATTAAAGGTTGTTAGGTTTTTCGCGTATGCTTCACTATTTCTATACAAATAAAGATTTAAAAATAAAAATACTGTTTTTAAGCATGAATAACTGCAAGTGTATGTGATTAAATTAGCCTTATTTAACCCTATAACCAGGAAAAATGACTTCAGCATTAACCGGCAATATAACAATTACTAGAAATCTCCCGAGTTCAATATCAGTTACAATACCAATTCTAAACACGACTGTTAAGTCCCATATATTTTTAAGCATTAGTCTAGTTTAAAATTAATGTATTCACTAAAACGTAGACATTTTTTAATACTCGTTTTTTTTTAAATCTATTCAACCCAGATATTGGACCCTAATAGGTACTACCACTCTGAGTTAGGGTTGACCTGAGAGTAATAGCGATAGAGGGGTACTCCACACTCCTCAGAGCTCCAGAATTGAAACTTCACCATTAGATAAAGTTTATCATACCCTGAACACTATGTCCATCAACTACCGCCATCTAGCACATAAAAAGGTTTGGTTCGTTTTGTTTTACGGCATATCAACCTCAGTGGGTCATTTAATGCCGAAAAAGTTTTGAAATAAATTCATTCTTAATGGATAACAAATTTTGTTTATCAACTCATGTTTTTCTATTTAACCCATAGATGGGACCCTAACAGTTACTACCACTCCGGGTCAGAACGGACCAGGAAGCAATGGTGATATATACATGCTCTACCAATGATATTAATCACTATTTCCTCATAGATATATCAACAATATTATCCACACTGACTGAAACTAAATATACAATTTCTCGAACTACTGTAGGATCAAAGAATGCCTTACCAACTAAAACAAATACTTCAAAAATACATACAATTAACCCAATCATACTAGTAACCTCATCAACACCATACTTATCACAATCTAAAGTGGCGACTGCAACAACGATTGAAGCCATGCCAACATCACCTATCTTTAAAATGCAAACCACTACGTTGATACGTAATGTAATTTTTAGCACAAATACAATTTCTGTCAATATTACGCCAAAACCTAACAAAAGTACGACTACACCAACCAAAATCCCAGAATTAGGTGAGATTGACTTATTTTTTTCTGGTTCTTTTTGCTTGTCTGGGGGTATCTAGACTCTCAGATGGTTTACTGCACAGATAAGATTACACAAGTTGTCCTATTTATGCGCTTAGTTAAAGAGGACCACTACTGATAGCGGAACCTTGCGATTTCTAGGCGTACACTCTTAACTGGTCCGCTACTTTTCGTGGTAAAAACATAGGGGAAAATGTTTTACTGAGCAAAGTTACAGGGTTGACAGATTAAATAGTAATGGTTAGATTGAATTAAGAAATCCCGTAAGTTTTCGTTTTATTGTTACGGTGACAGTTTCTCGACCATACGATTTTTAAACCATGTCTTATCAGTTGTCAATTGCTGTTGATTACATCCTTTTGGTAATATATATATATATATATATATATATATATATATATAGAGAGAGAGAGAGAGAGAGAGAGAGAGAGAGGAAAGAGAGAGATAGTGTTCGGGATAAATTTGACATATCTATATTTGTTTTAGGTTGGAGGTATTGACGCACACTGCGTATCATTTCAAAGCTTGCACTCTTCTTTATTCATATACGTGATGACAGAATGGTTGACTGGAAACCACTTGAATTATGGAAGAGAATAACTTGTATCATGATGATTATGCACCGGCCATCAGAATAAGGAGATTATGGTTTCTGTCCAATGCACCTTGAACACTGTAAAAACAATCAGGCATGAACTGGAGAATTGCAATGGAGACTACGAGGCTGTGGCCATATTTATGGCAGCTGGATTCGGCCCCCTGCCACATATCTGGGGGAAAAATGGTTGTCGGCGAATTTTTACGACTACACCAGTCCCAATCTTTGGCCTCCGAACTCTCCAGATCTTAACCCCATGGATTATTATGTATGTGATGCTGTTGAAAAAGACACCAATCGCCGTACCAGTACTACAAAATCCCAGTTAATCGACAGAATTAAGGTAGTTTTTAGAGCCTTCCCAGGAAAACTGTAACATCAGCTTATTCCAGGTTCCGGAGCAGGATTGAAGCTGTGATCGACCCTAATGGTGGTTATTTTGAGTGAAACCTGTTTACAGTAGTGTAATTTCCGTGCCTGTTGAATTTCTTTACAATCCATTAAATTTTGTAGTTATCAAGCACTTTTACTTTTTCCTTATGAAACTGTCAAATTTCTCCCGAACACCATGTATGTCCGTGTGTGTGTGTGTGTGTGTGTGTGTGTGTGTTGCATTGAAAAGTAGATTCATTATTTGAAAATACATTTTATTGCAACTTTTTTCTATTACGTCTCGTCCCAAAAATTCCGACAGGACGTCTCTAAAAAGGTCAGATACAGTAGAGGACAAAAGAAAAATATTTATAAATAAAATCATATGAATAAAAAAATGAAAACAAGTATTTTTTTATTAGACGTAAGAGAAAAAGGATATTTTTAAAAATAAATCCACTTTTAAACGCGTTATTTTTTAAATTTTGTTCGCGTGCCAAATTTATAAATATATATATATATATATATATATATATATATATATATATATATATATATATATATATATTACGTAGCGCCTTTTCTTTCACGGCACTAAATGGACATATGTAATGTTCAGGGTGTTTTACCGTTATTAAATCGTTACTTGTACGGTCGTGTATCATGACTACGCTGGTTTTTTATAAATAAAATAAACTCTTTTGATTCATTATAATGCTTCTGATTTTTTTTAAATAAAATTTATTTTATTTTTAACACAGAATATGCATTTTTAAATTTAAATAAATTCCAGCTCCGAACATGAACGTTCGTTTGTACCCCTCCTGTTTTTTAACGGTTTACTTATTCCGTCTCTCCATCATAAATATTTTGCTCTTGAAGAAGACCGCTTTATCAAAAGGTTGAAACAGATTTCTGTCAGCAAACTAACAACATCATTTGTTTTTTCAAAAAATGTTTAATTCATACTGTCGGATTCACCTCCATTTACTTTCATCTATATATATATATATATATATATTATATATATATATATGTGTCTGTGTGTGTGTGTGTGTGTGTGTGAGAGAGAGAGAGAGAGAGAGAGAGAGAGAGAGAGAGAGAGAGAGCTATTGTGTATTCTCATGTGCATACAGTGTTAACCACTGATTGTCACATTGACCAAAAGAATTTCAACATGTAACGTGCGACTTGTACAAACAAATCGATTTCTGTAAAATTTCAACAATTTTGAATAAAGCATAAACTGAACCCGTGGACAAGATGGATCGATTGTTAGAAAAGGTCAAGTTGACCCATGACAGCAAAAAAAATACAAAAAGTTTTGGCCATTGTCAAAGAAACTCACATTAATGTCGAGGGTCTGTTTTGGAATTGATTAATAAACAATAAAATTAAATGTAAGAAAAAAAACTGTTTAAATATAAACTGTTATTTAAGGAATTGGATCTCGAAATATAGCAATTATACATTGTTTTTAAGGTTAATAAGATAAACCGAAATCTGCAGCAAAAAAATCAAAACAGATCCGGTGAGGTAGTGTCTATTTGGCTCCCGGCGATGGTTTAAATAGAAAAAATATGTTTATGTTTGGTTCAGACCTAACGAAAATATGTTACACCACTTGATCAGCTGGGAGCTGATAAGAACCCGGAAGTAGGGGTTCCACTATACTTTTGGATTACTGTTCGTACTGAATGGACACAGCTCACAACGCGTGTGAGATAGTTAAGCCACTTTTAGGATATAAGCATTCTCTACTCTGTGTCAATCAGAACCTTGTTAATTCCCAACAACCTGGTCTTGCATTTTCATTCAGTGTTTCGTATTTATCTGTATTTGAAAACATAACAGTTTTTTTTAAATTGAATATCTAACCAGAATAAATAAACGTAAAAAGTGTTGACATCCAAGATCCAACCAACCAACCCAAACCAAACTATTGTATTTCTCTGAATGTTTGAGATGAGGCTTAAAGATTAGTATTATTAGCGTTATTCGGACTATTGTCCCCATCTTCATTGTTATTTGTACAACGTTTTGGCCGATATACCCTCCGGCCTTCTTCAGGTATTTCTTGTCGGACTCGGGAACCTTCTCGACTCGGGAATCTTCTTTTCGAACTCGGGAACTTTTTATACCTGAAGAAGGCCGGAAGGTATATCAGCCGAAACGTTGTACAAATAACAATGAAGATGGGGACAATAGTTCGAATAACGCTAATAATACCAAACTATTGTGTTTTATTTCCTTACTGAGAATGCTAGAATTGAATATCTATATTAAGGTTCTATTTTGTATTATTCATAAAGATAAAAAAGAAGAAGTAAAACTTTTTCAGCTACTAGTTGAAGTATTTTTCTACGGTAGGTCAGGACATTGACCGATATTAAATACAATGATAGTAAAAAGTTGGTTACTTCTTAGTTGAGTAACATGAGTGACCCAGAAAAAACAGAACCCAAATTATTTATTTATTTTCCCATTAAACTAACCCTAACCCTAGACCCTAAACCTAACCCTTGTTAGTTTAATTTAATTTAAACTTTTTTAAAAATTAACAGTTTTATTACAAAATTTGTGGGTTCTGTTTTTTTCAGGGTCACCTATAATATTGTGTTACTCAAATAGGGGGTGGTAGGTAGGGTTTAGGGTTAGGGTTAGGGTTAGGGTTAGGTTTAGGTTTAGGGTTAGGGTTTAGGGTTAGATGTCTAGTTAGATGTCTAGGAAAAATACTGGAATTTTAACGAGTGGCACTTAAAAGATTTATCAATTGAAATAATGTAGTTTAGTTTATACTAAAAATTGGTTTTCTTTCTTTTTTTTTTTTAAGTTGGTTTCACTTTCCGATTTTGTTTTTCGTAATGTAAGCTTATTTTCCTTATTTTTTGAGTGAACAAGTCCATTTGTTTGTTTAAATATCCTGTAAATTTCTTATTCATTTGCACTCTTAGAATTGCATGGTGTAATGTTTAGAGTCGTAGGAAATGGACTCGTCGACACGAGTTCAAATCTTGGACCAATTCACATGACGGTAATACCCTTTGGAAAGGTATGAATCCAACTACTCTCCAGCTATAAGTAAATAGTAGGGCAGAATGGGCCTTTAACCTCAGTCTAGGAGAAGGAAATCTCTGAATTCAAACCTGTTAAATCCGCTTGGGGTGGTCACTATTTGAATAAGTCCAGTCCTACTTAGTGATCTATTTCAATATTCTCTCTCTCTCTCTCTCTCTCTCTCTCTCTCTCTCTCTCTCTCTCACACACACACACACACACACACACACACACACACACACTCACTCTAGTTTCTTTACTGAATAGCGAGTAGCACCCTTGCTGGATGACCTATACTTGTGACCTTGTGTCAAATCCTACCCATGGTGAATGGGTTGATAATTTTTTTTCTGATCCTTGACAAACGAAGGAGTAATACTTTAATATTAGGCAGAGCACACAGATATTCTTATTCAATGCAGAATACCAATCTATATGGAAATACCTCTATCTTTTACAGGTACTATGCATGTGTACCACCCTTGTCATCCATCCAACAGATATATATATATATATATATATATATATATATATATATATATATATATATAGTTTCATAAGAAAAAAAACTTAAGAAACCATCATTTGGCTATTATAAATTTATTTCGACCAGAACTCAATACATGAGCTTAGTCTCATCAGACACAGACGTAATGACCAAGAAACAAACTAGAATAGAGAAAATATTTCCATTTCTTTCTTTTCTTTTACAAGATCAGTAAAATTTTCCTCTTCAAGTACACCCACATAAATATATGACAAAAATAACAATGATGGAAAGCAATCAAATACATTTAAAAAATTATACATTAAAAATATTGTCCCATGAAATATACATTTAAATACAATATAACCATAACTTTCAAAACACAAAACTATACTCTATTCAAAATTATAAATATTGCTCTGTATATAATTAATTTATCAGTTATCATACTTTTAGGTCTCTTAGGGATTTGTAAAAAACTTGTATAAATCTATAAGTGTGCATCAACATGATCATGCATTGTGGATATACAGGAGGTATTGATGATCCCAAATAGAATTATCCTCAACGTACCAGTTAATTGGATACTTTTACCTTTGTATATATATATCATGAAATTGGAGGCGCGTGGGCTAGTGGTTAGAGTCGTGGAAAATGGACTCGTTGATTCGAGTTCAATTCCTAGATGAAGCTGTTGGCATTTCACATTGCGCTAATATCCTTAGGAAATGTACGAAGCCATATATTCTCCCTCTAGCTATGGGTTAAATAGTAGGGCAGATTGGGCCCTTCAGCCAGTCTAGGAGAGGGATAACTAAATTCAAAATTCCTAAGGTCGGTCGTTGATTGGGTTTGTGGAAACCCTTGATGCACCAATTCCTTCCTATCGACTGTGCCAAAAAGTGTGGATGGTCCAGCACAAGCCATCACCACTATAAACAAATCACTGTGTGGATGTTCATTTATATAAATATCGTCGACGAGAGAGTCCATCATATATGAATATAATATATAATTAAACATTTTAATAACTAAATCATCATATTGCAGTATATCCACAGGTCTTGCTAGTAAATCTATCATTTTGTAGATATGCATATTTTGTGACTCACAGAAATGCCAGCTGAAACCCGGCAAAATCTTTTTTCTCTTTTAGATGATTGAAACGACTAACGGATTTTTTGCATATGAAATACATTTTTTAAAGACCTTAGAATACATATTATCTTTTATAAAATTTCACTTCTGTCTACTCGGGTTTTGAGCTATAAAAACCAAGAACGATATCAGTCTAGGCATTCGGATGTGTGTATGTGTGTGTGTGGGGGTATATGTTCCTTTTTTTGCAGGGAAGGCCTTGTCGATTGAGAATATTTTTTTATTATTTTGACATAATAGTTTCTTATTCCTTTTTGAATATTCACTCAACATAGAAAAATTCCATCATTCATCATATTTTTAAGCGAATATATTTTCTATTTGAAAACTTTTTTACATTGTAAGTATATCTTCCCATTCCGTTTGGGTATACACTCAACGTCTCTAAGTATATCTTTCAAGAATTTTATTTTATTTTTTTTTTAAAGAAGGTTACTTCTCGTTTGTGAAACGTTTTTAATTTGACATTAAACCTTCATTTTAACTTTAGGGTAGTTACTCATCATATATAAGTGTATCATTCACCTTCGTTTTTTTTTTTGGGGGGGGGGGGGCGTTTGAGAAACATTTTACATTGATATAAAATATTCTTATTTACTTTAGGGTATTCATACGGCGTATATAACTGTATCATCCAGTCTATTTTATTTTTGGGAAGGTAATTTTTTTTTCTTTCAGAAAAAATTCACTTTTAGAAAATATTTTCTTTTTGCATGGGTAACTTGAAATGTTTAAAAGAAAAATTATTGGGGATGTCGTTTCTGCTAAAAAAAAATGAACTATCGTAATAAAGGTTAGTTGGATTTTTCGGCATGTTAACCATTGTTGGGTTATTTTATGCCATTTTAAAACCATCCAAGTAAGACTGGCTGAACACTAATAAGTGACGTTCCCCTATAGACATCTACGCTTGGACATGTCAAACTAAGTCGTAGCCCTGTCATCTACGACAGAAGAATACACAGAATGTACCTCTTGAGAGAGTTAAAATCCCACCACGGGGTCACCAATTGGCTTTGGGTGGTGAGCAGTGATGCTTAAGGATGGAATCTCTGTGACTAAGCAGTCCATGACATGCAACAGTCCTTACTTAGATTAGACGGGCTGTCGGAGAGGCCCCATACGATCAATAAGCTGGTCACATCAAGCTATAGCACCTATATGATTGTCCTAACCCTTTTTCCCTGACGGCTAGCCCCAGCCCTTTTTATCATACATGTGATAGAAGACGGTGGTTGACGGTCTTAACATCCTGGATATGACGTTAAATTCTGTCCGGTGGTGAAGTTTCAATTATGGAGGTCTGGGGAATGTGGGTACCCCGTTTTCACCATTACTCTCAGGTCTACTCTGACCTGGAGTGAAAAAAAAGAGTTTAGTTATTTTTTTTTAATTCAGTTAAAAAAATTCAAGAATGAATTAAAGAAAACGGCTCCGGTATAAGATAACACCAACAACAGTTGACATGTCGTAAAACCTAACTAAAACAAATGTAACATAGTCACTACAAATGCCCTCCGTGTCTACACGACGAAAACATATACAAGTATGCGGACTTTCTAAACAAAATCAAAGCACTTGCCCATCTCTGTCGCCACCATGTCTGTATATTTTGGCTAATTTTTCTATAAAACGGAAAAAAGGATTTCTTTGTTTATTTCGGACCAATAATTGGAAAACAATTATTTCTTCATCACTGATTTTCAAACAAAATTTTTTTCAGTATCATATTTCCTTTCAGGTCGTGACACACCTGATCTGATTTAAAACTAACCTATTAACCTATCGCTCAATATACTACATAAAGCAAACCACCAAAGTGAACCGACCAGCAAAGCTTTACATGGTTCAGCTCTGTGCGAATATTGGATGGTTTGAGGAGGTATTTCGGTAATTTTCACCTTTAGTTGTTAAAATTCCTAGAAAATAAGGCAATTAGAGTAACCTCCCTTGACTTTCACTTTGAACTAAACCGGTAGCTATTTTGAAAGTCTCCGTGTGAAATAAACAAATCTTAGAAAATTTTTTTGAAAACAATACAACTGCATGCTTTAACACAAAAATATCATAAAATGTGTTCTTAAAAACAATTAAGTTCATTCCAGATAATTTTATGCTAGGAATTTAGTCAACTGACTTTCACTTTGAAACAAGACGGTAGCCATTTTGAAAGTGTCTGCGAAATATACAAATCTTAGAATTGTTTCGAATAAAATACAACTGCATGCTTTAACACAAAAATATCATAAAATGTGTTCCTAATAACAATTAAGTTCATTTCAGATAATGAGCACGCACAATTTTATGCTAGGAATTTTAACAACTAAAGGTGGAAATTACTGGTATTTCTTGGTGCTTCGACCGTTAGGAAAAGTTAGCAAAGAAATAATGATGAGAATCCAGACTGTCAGCGTGATATGATGATGACAATTAGGAACGAAACCAGTGCTTTAATATTTCTCTGAATTTTTTAGATGAGGCTTTATAATTAGTATTATTTGGATTATTCGAACTATTGTCCTCATCGTTATTGTTATCTGTTTAACGTTTCGGCCGATGTGTCCTCCGGCCTTCTTTAGGTGTTTATACACCCGTGAATTGAATAAAGGGTGGGTTCAAAGTTCCGTGATGGCCCCCGATTACGACAAGAAGGTTCCCGAGTTCGAAAAGAAGGTTCCCGAGTTCGACAAGAAATACCCGAAGAAGACCGGAGGGCACATCGGCCGAAACGTTGTACAGATAACAATGAATATGAGGACAATAGTCCGAATAATCCAAATAACAGTGCTTTGGTGTCTGTCGATTGACCTTTCTCTATGTATGTTATATTGGTGAAAGGAAAATAAAGTGCTTGATTACAGGTGTAAGAGCTATATTTATTTGTTATAGTGTACTATACAATTAAAAGGCGTTTGTTACCATTGGTTTCAAAGCAGCGTATTATCATTTGTTTGTCTCCTGGTTTCCTGCCCTAAAAAAACGCTACGCGTTGTCTGCTGAAAATCCAATTTTTAGGGCAGGAGGTCAGGGTGAACTTATGCAATATGCAACAAGTCTGCTAACAAAGTTTGCCAACAAAGTCTCTCCGCTTGCAAAAATATTACAGCAATCTTCAACCAAGTTTCAAAGCTTGTCGTCTCTGAAACCACTCAGTCTCTTGCGTATTTTTTCTCTGTAAGTCTTCGCTGTATACATCGTTAATAAAGCAGGCGGTCAAATTCAATTTGCAGCTTCCAGAATCCTGGTTCTTCACGCCATTATTCAAAGTAACTGACACCCATATAAAACCTCAACACCAAGCTACCTCCGGGACATATCCTAAATAGTAGTCAAACATATCAGGCAACGCTGACGTTTCGAATCGTGAGAATGTCTATGTTACGTTTTTAAGGGTCATTCCTTGGCCTTATAGCAGAAGCGCTTATCCAGTGTATATGGATCCTTGATAAAGAGTCCCTCGATAATGAATCCTTTGGTTAATAAAGTGTTCTCAGTTACTGGTATAGGGTCCCCTGATAATGAATCCTTTTGCTATTCTGGTAATCGTAAAAGTCCTTCCTGAGTATTGGTTAATCCTATGTCTGTCCGTCCTCAAAGAGTGCAGTTATAATTATGACCAATGTGGGGTGTTTAAGTATTCTATCAGGCCAGTAGTATTGCTAGTGATTGGTTACAAGAGTCAATCACGTGACCTTGGCTATTCTATAAATCTAGGTGGGTATTTAGAGCACATCTTATATCAAAATATTCCAACAGTCTATTGTCCCATTTTTCTTATTCTTTTAAAATTACCCTTAGATTTTTTTTTTTAGTTTTTTTTCCCAAACAGACTGTAACGTTACGGCTCTCATTTAAAATGGAGTGATGACGTATCGATAGTAAAAATCGAGGAATACTTATCTCTTATCCTGTTATAATTTGATAGGCTGGAATCTGGTTGTTGGATCTGATGTTGAGTTGATGGCATTTTTTGATATTTTGAGTCTGGAAAAACCTTGGGATGCTGGAGGATACCTTGCCTTGAGCGATTTGTAGTCTTTAATAATAACACAAGTCGAATTTATTTTTTTCTCATGAGATATTTTTATTTACCCCCAAGTCAAAATGTCTTATGTAGCAGACTTACGTCTGACTTAGCCACCGCTTCGTTCCAAACTGACCTTATATTCTAACCTCTCACTCTTACTCTTTCACACTTCATCACGTGACGTCTTTTGCACCATTAAGAAAACGCCGTGTGGCGTTATGCTGACTCATCCAAAATAACTTTCCATGTTAAACTACACGTAACTCTTACATTTCTGGCTTTTTCTTTCTCTTTCTATTATGTTATTATTCATGATTTGTCGAGTCCCATTTGAATATCTCAGATATGTGAAGCAGTTTATTTGCTTTTCCCATTTCAAATACAAAAAAAAACTTGGCGGTTTTGATATTTTATTTAAAAATTTTGATGGTTTTTTATGTTTTGATTTGTGCATCATCTATATCTTTTATTTCATTCTAGCGAACTCCATTTCTCAGTCACCTTTTTAGTTCTTAAAAATATTATTGATTTTTAAAAAATTCTTTCGCATTTCATGCAATATATGTCATCCATGTACATTAAGTGGTTGAATTTATCTGCCTCGCTTGTAATTTTAAGAGTTTTCAAGGAATGGCTTAGTGTATCATAACAATGATAGGTGAACACATTAAATTGTGTTAAATCTTATTTTTGATACTGATATCTCGTAAGATACTAAGATTACTAATAGTACTTTTAGTGCTACTACTACTATTACTACTATTGCTGCGCTGTCACGGCCGCTGGTACTAGCATTGTTACTACAAATCTTATCATTTTTTAAAATGTTATTTAATCATATTAATCATACACCGTGTTTCGACGTTTACGTCTCATCGATGTGGCTAGACTTAACGGCTACTTCTAACCGGGAGAGGAACATTTCGGCTGTCGGTAGTTATTAGTAAGAGGCGAACATTGAACTGATAAATACATACATCCATAGACAACAGACGGGTAAGGCCTTAAGCTAAGCGGTGAAAGTTCAGTTAAAGTCCCGTCTAGAGAGCTCCACCGGGTATTGGGAGCATATATATATATATATATATATATATATATATATATAAGATTTTTGGATGTTTGTTTATTTAGAAACGTTGCTGATAAAGTATATATTAAATTTTTACTTGAAGGCACTTACAACGCATGTATCGCATAAAATTCGATACTTTTTTCTTATAGAAAATAAACTTGACAAGTGTAATCCCAGTAAAGGATGGCTCGATGTGTAGAATACCGTACAGACTGTTTCGACTTTATTAAGTCTCATCAGCGGTATATACTAACGATTTCCCTCCGACAGAAATCGAAACCGGGACTTCAGCAGACGCAGTGAAACACTAGTGAAACACTTTTATCGCCTCGGCCACAGTACACAGCTGACCATCCTAGCGGAATTAAGCTTGTCAAGCGATACTACGCGCCTCTACCATAATAGGTAAGGGGGCGCTATTGAGAGAATAATAACAACAAACAGCCCGAATGCCCTTCGGCGAAGTGAATAAGATTTTTGGATGTTTGTTTATTTAGAAACGTTGCTGATAAAGTATATATTAAATTTTTACTTGAAGGCACTTACAACGCATGTATCGCATAAAATTCGATACTTTTTCTTATAGAAAACGCGTAGAATCGCTTGACAAGCTTAATTCCGCTAGGATGGTCAGCTGTGTACTGTGGCCGAGGCGATAAAAGTGTTTCACTAGTGTTTCACTGCGTCTGCTGAACTCCCGGTTTCGATTCCTGTCGGAGGGAAATCGTTAGTATATACCGCTGATGAGACTTAATAAAGTCGAAACAGTCTGTACGGTATTCTACACATCGAGCCATCCTTTACTGGAATTACACTTGTCAAGTTTATTTTCTATAAGAAAAAGTATCGAATTTTATGCGATACATGCGTTGTAAGTGCCTTCAAGTAAAAATTTAATATATACTTTATCAGCAACGTTTCTAAATAAACAAACATCCAAAAATCTTATTCACTTCGCCGAAGGGCATTCGGGCTGTTTGTTGTTATTATTCTCTCAATAGCGCCCCCTTACCTATTATGGTAGAGGCGCGTAGTATCGCTTGACAAGCTTAATTCCGCTAGGATGGTCAGCTGTGTACTGTGGCCGAGGCGATAAAAGTGTTTCACTAGTGTTTCACTGCGTCTGCTGAAGTCCCGGTTTCGATTTCTGTCGGAGGGAAATCGTTAGTATATACCGCTGATGAGACTTAATAAAGTCGAAACAGTCTGTACGGTATTCTACACATCGAGCCATCCTTTACTGGGATTACACTTGTCAAGTTTATTTTCTATAAGAAAAAGTATCGAATTTTATGCGATACATGCGTTGTAAGTGCCTTCAAGTAAAAATTTAATATATACTTTATCAGCAACGTTTCTAAATAAACAAACATCCAAAAATCTTATTCACTTCGCCGAAGGCATTCGGGCTGTTTGTTGTTATTATTCTCTCAATAGCGCCCCCTTACCTATTATGGTAGAGGCGCGTAGTATCGCTTGACAAGCTTAATTCCGCTAGGATGGTCAGCTGTGTACTGTGGCCGAGGCGATAAAAGTGTTTCACTAGTGTTTCACTGCGTCTGCTGAAGTCCCGGTTTCGATTTCTGTCGGAGGGAAATCGTTAGTATATACCGCTGATGAGACTTAATAAAGTCGAAACAGTCTGTACGGTATTCTACACATCGAGCCATCCTTTGCTGGGATTACACTTGTCAAGTTTATTTTCTATAAGAAAAAGTATCGAATTTTATGCGATACATGCGTTGTAAGTGCCTTCAAGTAAAAATTTAATATATATATATATATATATATATATATACTCCCAATACAAGTCCCTTGTGGTTCCTGGTTCGATACCGGCTCTCGCCAACTCAGCGTATGAGTAGCACGGGGATCTGTGCGGTAAAGTGAGGAGCTGATAGTAAGTGTGGCGCTCCACATCCGATGCCAAAATAATCTTCTTGGTCTGGCTGATACCGACATTAGTTCGCCCGATGACTTTATATATATATATATATATATATATATATATATATATATATATATATTAATAAGTCATCCATAGACACGTGTCTTCAGTGTAACTAGACACAACAACTATCCTTGGCTAGGGTCGAACTCTGACTGACTGTTTGCCATCCTGCAGTCTTATCCCCTCGGCCACTGACAGCTGCTGTAGCGGGGCTGGTGTTTAAACTATTAAACACATAGGTATGTTTATATATTTTAAGATCACATAGAGATCTAGTTTATGAGCAAATGATCATTGCTTATATGCTTATGGGGTAAATAAGAACAAAGCTGAACAATCAATTATATTTGCAAATTCATCTATTCTTTACATCTTGCTGTGATGATAACCCTCTTGTATGAATATCAATTACATTACATTTAGATGTTATTTAATCATACACCGTGTTTCGACGTTTACGTCTCATCGATGTGGCTAGACTTGACAGCTACTTCTAACCGGGAGAGGAACGTTTCGGCCGTCGGTAGTTATCAGTAAGAGTCGAACATTGAACTGATAAATACATACATCCGTAGACAACAGACGGGTAATGCCTTAAGCTAAGCGGTGAAAGTTCAGTTAAAATCCCGTCTAGAGAGCTCCACCGGGTATTGGGAGCATTTTAGTATTTTCTAAGTTAAGAAATATTCTAGAATATTCCACTTGAATAATCTGGAGTATTATATTATTATTATTACTTGCTTTCCATCGTATTCATTGATGACGCCACGCGAATCCGTTTACGCTAATATGTTCGGTCTCTGGTGGCGTCTTGCCAACTGTCTATGGGGATATTAAGTAAAAAAAAAAGTAAAGTCGACGGGGCGGCCTAAAGTCGGTATCAGCCAGTCAGCGAGGGAGTCTATCCCCTTTTCAATAGCGCTAGACCGAGGAGATTGTCTCTAGCATCTGAGGTGGAGCGCCACACCTACCATCAGCTCCTTACTTTACCGCACAGATCCCTGTGCTACTCATACGCTGAGTTGGCGGGGACCGGTATCGAACTAGGAACCTTGTGGTTTCTAGCCGAACGCTCTACCGACTGAGCTGTCCTTTAATTTCTCTTGATGTTGTCTTTGTACCTGAGTGTTTGTCTACCGATTCCACGTGAACCTTCTCTGTGTTAGAGTTCAGAATCTGCTTTGGTAGTCTTTCATCCCCAAGTCTGTTTAAGTGGTCAACCCATCTCAGGTTGCGCTGGACAAGTATGTCGTGCATGCCAGGAAGTCAAGTTCTCTTCAGGATGGTCCTGTTTGAAACATGCTGCCACTACTTGTCAATCTGGAGTATTAAATGAATCTAAAAGTTTAAAATCAGAATTTTCCATTGTACGGATACTCTTTTTTCCATTGAATTCGATAAATGGGATTTATTTCTATTGGATCAATTTTTTATACACCAAGAGTGGAATATAACTAAGTTCAAAACAAACAAAAAATCTGGGATAAACCAGCTAGTGTAATGGTTAGAATTTCCTGTCAGTCTAACAGATAGGATTCGAATCGCACATAGAGCAGTCTTCCTGTCTATAACTCTGCTGGTGAGGCATAATAGACCGAAATGTACATACAGAGATTGACTTTTTCTCGATTTGTTTAGCCTTACATTTGAGCAGGTGCGCCCGCCTAATTCATTAATTATCAATTAATTAATTTTCAAAATTAAGTATGACTTCAATTAAGCACATATTCTTCCAAAAATTGTCGGCTAAGGCCATATCAAACACATTGTTTGTTTGTTTACTTCTCATATTTAGTTATGTATCTGTGTACAGATAATTATATGGAAAGTATTGTTAATTCATTAGGCGGATATACTATACACACACATACACACACACACATTTGTATATATATAAATATAAATATATATATATGTAATGAATATACATTAATTTTTGAAATATATATATATAATATATATATATATATATATATATATAATATATATATGTGTGTGTGTGTGTGTGTGTGTGTGTGTGGAATCTTATTAATTGAATATATACAAAAACTATAAATTTTTAAGATTATTATCATTATTCACTCCTTTTGAGTTTTCACACCAGTGTTAGCTGACGGTATTTCACTGGAGTTTGAGTGACAGCAAGTCTCCTCAGGTCTCCAGGATTCTTCTGAGTATTCTGGCAGATTGCAGCAGTGCAGTGTTCTTAATGGTTTCAATCCTTCCTCTGATATCCAAACTTTCCAAACCCTTTCCTAATCCTTTTGGGACTGATCCGAGTGCACCAACCACTAGCTGGTGGTTCACGGGAGGCTGAGCGACAACAAGTCTCCTCGGGTCTCCAGTACTCTTCTGAGTATTCTCACCGATCCTAACAGTGCTTTAGTCTGGATGGTATCAATTCTTCCTTTGATTTCCAATTCACCCAAATTCTTTAGATGTTCCAACGTTTCCTCAGTTCTCTGGCAAGGTCTAAGTATTTGTCTATCTTTTCGGTTTCTTTAATTTTCACTATATATATATATATATATATATATATATATATATATATATATATATATATATTAATTGAATATATTATTAATATAATATAATATACATACATATATATATATATATGATATTTACATATAATATGTGTATATAATATTTACACATTTATATACATATATGTATATATGATATTTACATATAATATATATCATATGTAAATATCACACATATATATATATATATATATATATATATATATATATATATATATATATATATATATATATATATATACATACATATATATATGAAATTTAACATTTTGAAAAAACATATGATGTTTGTTATGTGATTGCTGACAGGCCTGTTTCGACCAAATCGATAAGTTGGTCTTCATCAAAGAGCGACATCTATTTTTCATATTTGTCAAATGAAAAAAAACATTATATCTGGAATTTTACACCTTGAAGACTTTCATCTATAAATCTACGGACTTCAACACCACAAGTAAATTTTGTAACCCTAACATCTTTCTTCAAATTACAATGTGGACTTGTATATTGTTAACAGCTGAAATATATATACTATACTATTTTGATACCCACTTTACATTTTTTATATATTTTTACAATTTTTACAATAAACTCTTTTGAGTTTTACTATGAACTATAATGCTTCTGATTTTTAAAAAATCAATAATAAAATTTATTTTATTTTTAAAACAGAACATGCATTTTTCAAAAATTTCAGCGGTTGATTTCAGCGTTCGTTTTGTAAACAGTCTTTTTAACGGCTATTTTCTTCTCGTCTATGTCGCTCTTTGATGAAGACCAACTTATCGATTTGGTCGAAACAGGCCTGTCAGCAATCACATAACAAACATCATATGTTTTTTCAAAATGTTAAATTTCATACTGTCGGATTAATTTCCATCTATTTTTCACACACACATATATATATATATATATATATATATATATATATATATTATATATATGTCAATATCATATTCATATATTATATGTAAATATCATATATATACATATTATATGTATATAAATAAATGTAAGCATTATATACATATATTATATGTAAATACCATATATATATATATATATATATATAATATATATATATATATATATTGATATATATAAGTGAGTGGGTGATTGTGTATGTGCGTGCGTGCATCCCGGCCCGTGTGAGTGTTGTTTGTGGATGCGCCTTGTATTTTGCTCTATTTTCTATATTCCAGTCTCTTTTCTTTTCAATTGACCGGACTGATGAGGGAAATGCGCGACTAAAACCATCCATCATTTCTTTCGTTCTGTCATTTTCCTAATGAACAGACTGCACTTAAACTCATCATACCTCCACATTCCCAGCCTTTTAGGCCATTTCCAAGGCCAACAGAGAAATGATCAGAATCCCCTTATCGCCTGCATTTAGAAGAGGAGGAAAAATAACAATAACAATAACCATAGCACAACCATCTCATCAATCTCATACCATTCAACAGTATAACTAATATCAGTATAAATGTTTACGATGCGTCTTTTACATTCGGTTAGTTGATTGGTTGGATTTTACGACATGTCAACCCTTGTTGGGTTATTTTATGCCGAAGATATTTTGTTTTATTTATTCTTGACGAGCTGGACCTGTGGATATATCACAGTATGATAATTTGAGTATTACAACGAATCATATGTAAAAGTAACACAATCTTGATTTAAAGCTCTCCCCCTCCCTCTCTCTCCATCTCTCTTTCTCTCTCCATCTCTCTTTCTCTGTCTGTCTGTCTCTCTCTCTATCTATCTATCCATCTCTCTCTCTCTCTCTATCTATCTATCTATCCATCTCTCTCTCTCTCTCTCTCTATCTATCTATCTATCATCTCTCTATCTATCTATCTATCCATCTCTCTCTCTCTCTCTCTCTTCTCTCTCTCTCTTTCATATTTTTCTTTCTTTCCTTGTTTTCATCTTTTCATTATGTTCAATTTCAGTTTAGCGTTATTGTTTTCGTGTTCTATCCCCCTCTATATCTTTCTCCCACACTCGTTCTTTCTTTCTTATCATATTTTTCTGTGTTGCATGTCCTTTCTTTCTAAATTACTAAATAAAATCGAGATTGACCATTATTTAGCTGAGGTAACGACAATCATGAAAAAATAAGCATTCGCTGGATAAGCAACCCCAGATCATAACGATTTACATTTTTGTATTTCATCTTGAACAATTCGGACGGTCTCATTTTTAATCTGAGGGTGTTACAAGATGATAATGGACGGAAGATTAAGGAACACCAGTATTAATATACAGATGGGTACTCAATTTTTTTCTAAAAAACTAAATTTTTTAAAAGAATTTTTTTTTAATTCGTGTTCTTCTATTTAACTCATAGATGTGAGCAACAAGTATTACCACACCGGGTTAGGTGGATCTGGGAGTTCTGTTAATGAAGGAGTACTCGACATTCCCCAGAGTTCCAGAATTAGAACCTCATCATCAGGAAGAGGTTAACGTCATACCTAGGACACCAATAATCTCAGCCACCGACTTCTGGCACATATATGATTAAAAAGGCTGGGGGTTGCTATTGTTACATACTCATACACATATACCCATGTTGGGTACATACACAAGTGTTCTTTTACTGGAGAGAGGGGGGAGAGATAGACACAGGTAGATAGAGAGATTCATAACTTACTTCCTTGGCCATTGGTAATCTCTAGTCGTTTCTATTCTTTCTCTATGACTTCTATTTCTCTGTTCTTGCTGGTTGGTCGTCCTTGATTCATTTCTTCTTCTAGGTCAGTCTTGTTGCCAAGACATTCATCAACCACAAAACCATATTATTTATTTAAACTTTTATTTACTTAAGTAAACACCTTCCTCTAACTAAACACAGTGCGTGAGTGCAAGTGACCCCCAGCTAAGGCAGATAGGCCTTATCTGCCTGACGTCCAAGCTGAAACTAACGGGTTAACTTGGTCCCACGTGACTTCACGTACTTCGCGAGTTTCTGTAATATTCCATGGAAAGTCCCGCCCGTGATATGAAAAGGGGCCATCCCTTCAGAAATACAGGGGGTTGACAATAATCTATGCATAGATTATGTAACACTATAAGGGCAATATAAATACACTTCGATCGTCATTATTTTTTAAAAACATATTTTAATAAATACATTATATTAAATATTTATACATAGATTGTTTTATTTAATATGTATTTAAAGTTATCAGAATTAAGTTTCCAAAATTAAGTTTCTTTTACTCCTTTAATATTATGATGTTACTTACTTATGGTACAAAGTCTATGACAATGAATTTTAAAATCCCAGCCCTCGGGCAATGATTTTTACACCTACTGGAGGATGTTTTTTCTTGCTAGTTAAAATAAACGATAAACCCCGCTTCTACATATTACAGTTTTCTAAACAATAAATATGTCTGTATTTCTTTTGTAGACTGTAGTAACATTTTATGTGTTTTCATTTATTCAGAAGCTATTGATCTTACTTTTCTTGCGCAGTGAACTACAGCTTAAATATATGTATATCTATCTATCTATCTATCTATCTATCTATCTATCTATATATATATATATATATATATATATATATATATATATATATAACAGGATATGAAAACACACAATGCTGTCAAAATGAAAATATTTTATATCATATTCATAGCTAATATTGAACAATATTTCGATTTATAAAAATTATCATCAGAGCTTGTTTTTAATCCGGACTCATCAAGAGAGAAACAGAAAATAATTTAAAATCAAAACGAAAGCATTGATATTCCAAAAAAGCGTGCAAGTCATGCGATCGTTTCGTCATTAGCACATCCGCTACACGTTCTCCACTAACGACATAATTGTATATCTTTTGTGTAACAGGTTTTGAAAGAAGAAGACATATATTTACTAACTCCTTCGCACGAGCAGGATGTGACTCAGGGTCAATTTCTTAAGCGGAGTTCAACAGGTTTGAATTCAGAGTTTTCCTTCTCCTAGACCGGTTGCCTAACCAAGGTTAAAGAGCCTAGTCTGCCCTACTATATATCCATAGCTGGAGGGAGAGTAGGATTCATACCTTTCCCAAGGGTATTAGCGCTAAATGAAATGCAATTACCACATCAAGGAGTTGAACTCGGGGCAACGAGTCCATTTCCAATGACTTTAACCATTACACCATGCGCTTCCACTACAGCTTATATATATCTACCAACCCCTTTGCATGAGTAGAATGTGACACAAGGTCAATTTCCTAAATGGAATTTAACAGAATCGAATTAAGAGTTTTCCTTCTCCTAAACTGACTACCTATTCAAGGTTAAAGAGTACAGATTTCCCTACTATTTACCCATAGCTAGAAGCAGAGTAGTTGGATTCACACCTTTCCAAAGGGCATTAACGCTAAAGGAAATGCAATCAGCCTCGATCAGGATTTGAACTCGGGTCGACATTTCCTACGACTCTAAACATTACACCACACACCTCTAAACAACTGCTTATAGCCATTCAAAACTAAGAGTTTAACGAGTATTACTTCGGTGCGTACAAATTCCTCCTAAGCGGTATGTGGCCCCCAGGGAGAATTGAACTCGCTAACAACAGTTTGGTAATCTATCTTGATAACCATTCCCCTATGCGAGGTGCCAACACATCAGTTACAGGTTTTAATAGAAATGAATATTCTTCTGAGCAAAATTGCCTTGATCTTGATTTCAGTTTGAAGGTTATTTTTTTGAAGAAAGTCTAGAAAGGAACAACTCGTTGTGTCCCGATGACGTATTGGTCACACAAGACTAACGCACTCTATATACTCAAATAAGAACAACAACCACAGTATGAAACATGTCAAACACCTTTGACTGGTAAACATTTATTCATGCAATGTAGGTTTTTTGCTCACATCAGAAACCGTTATTTTAATGCAAACAATATGAAAGGTTTATTTGAAAATGTCAACATGGAGGACATGCTGTTTTTTAGGGAAATAAAATTAAACCATAGAGTAGAGACAAGAACGTAATCAATACCATACAACATGATCCCCAATGGTGCTAACACATTGTTAAAACCAATTGCTTGAATTGATTTTGTTTCCCGAAATCAAGGATCAAAAACTGAAAATCCAAACCTCTGGACCCTATGACCTTTAGGCACCCCTTTTTGATCTCGATTAAGAAAGGATATGTTTTTCATTTACACCGTAAATATCCGGTTGTTTTAACAGACGATTTTTTTAAATTATAAAACTATCCCCTAACCCTAACCCCTAACCCTATCCCCTAACAAACAACCGGATATTAACGGTGTAAATGAAAAACATGTACTTTCTTAATCGAGATCAAAAAGGGGTGCCTAATTGTCATATGGTCCAACCCCTGTTCTAAATATAATAATGTCTACTTCAATCCATGTATAGGTCGACTCTTGATTCGTGACACAAAATCAATTCAAGCAATTGTTTTTGTTAAGTTTCTGACTGCCATCCTTGCAAAGTTGAAAAGGACTTAAAGTAAGTAAGTCCCGAGCTATAGAATCCTTTAGAAAGTGAATAAGTCCTGCGTTATGGAATCCTACATAGTGTCAAAGGTCCAGTGATATAATCCTATGTTCCGTCGTCCACAAAGGTTCAAAGCAATGTGCGTAGGTATGACCAGAACAGCCAGTATAAATAACAATATCAGCAGCAGAGTACTGCCAGTGATTGGCCAATAGGTTGATCACATGGTTATCGGCGAGTCTATAAGTAAGAGTGGGCTTTTAACACACGCCTTATATACAAAAATCTCAACAGTTTTTTTATAATGATAGTCATAATGTTCATTATGTCAAAATGTTCATAATGGTCATCAAGAAAGGCTTTAATAATCCAGTGATGACTCGATATATTTTTATATGTTTACACATTTATTCATCTTCTATATGATAATAAGCTTGTTCCTTAATCTTCCGCCAGTTATCATCCTGAATGGACTCTCTTGTCGATTTTCAACTCATGCGTGTTCATTCAGTGAACGACTAACACAGTGTTTTGTTTATAGTGGTGAAGGCTTGTGTTGGACCATTCCGCACTTTTTGGCACAGTCGATAGGAAATAATTGGTGCACAGGGAATGCCACAAACCCAATCAACGACGGACCTCAGGATTTTTTAATTCAGAGTTTTCCTTCTCCTAGACTGGTTACCTACCCAAGATTAAAGAGTCCAGTCTGCCCTATTATTTTCCCATAGCTGGAGGGAGAATATATGGATTCATACGTTTCCCAAGGGAATTAGCGCTATGTGAAATGCAAACAGCCTTGTCTAGGATTTGAACTCTGGTCGACAAGTCCATTTGCTGCTACTCTAGCCATTATGCCACGTGCCTCCATAAATCATCCTAAAACACTCTCTAGTTAAAAATGAGACCAACCAAATCGTCCAAGATCGAATGGAAACTGTAAATCCCGATCGTCTGGTGTCACTTATCTGCCGATTTCTTGTTTCTTATGAGTGTTGTTACCTCAGCTAAGTAAGGGACCAGACCGTTTTTATTATAAAGGAAGAAAGGTAAGAAAATGGAATGCTACACAGGAAAATCCAATACGAAAGGATGAAAGAGAGTTGGGAAAAGATAGAGACAGGTGAGTTCACGGAAGCGATAATGCTAATATGTTTCAATCAAAGGAAAAGAGGAAGTGAAAAGGGGCGGAAAAAAATAAAAATAGTGAGAGAGAGTTCAATTAAGATTAGTATATATGTTGAACTATTTAGCAATAGCTCTTAAGTAGACGTATCAAACGTTGTGATAATTGGGTTATCATACTGTAGTATATGCACAGGTCCTGCTAGTTTTACATAAATTCCATTTAATTCTTAGCATATTTATCCAATAATCTACTCCGTTATCTGATGTATTATTGATTAACAGTATTTATATGTTAATTCTATATTCGAAAATATTCCGTAACGTTCGGTAAAATCCGTATCCAATCCTGACAACGCTCTCTGAAAGCAAAAAAATAAAATAAAAACTTCCCCATTCTTTTTAAAATAACGTCACCTATAAAATACAATACGAAAATTATCGGAGTATTGTAAATATTAGGACGACGATGAAGCGACATATTCTTTGGATAAAAGGGGGTTGCGCTTAGAAGAAACACAGTTTTCTCCCTTTGTTTTGCCATAAAAACGAATCTACGATTATTGATTAAATTTTCCTCATTTTAGAAAAGGAAAGAAAAAAAAAAGAATAAAGAAAGGAAAACTTGGACAGTACGAATATGTATCTTGTGTTGTTTTTGTTTTTTTTGGTTTTTTTAATTTTTTTATTTAAATGATCTTGGTTTTAGAATAATTATTATTAGTGTACAACAGAGTTTGAAAGATAACTACGTTGAAAGAAAGAAGGAAAGAAAGAAAGAAAAACGGAAAGAAAGAATGAAATTAAATAAAGAACGAAAGAAAGAAAGAAAGAAAGAAAGAAAGAAAGAAAAAAGGAAAGAATGAATGAATGAATGAACAAAAGGAAAGAAAGAAAGAAAGAAGACATGAAGAAAGAAGAAAGAAAGAAGAAAAAACATCTTGAATACAGAAAGAAATAGGATAGAAAGAAAAAAAGAATATAAAAAAAGGATGAAGATGAAACCAAAAAGAAAGAAAGAAAGAAAGGAGATAAAAAGAATGAAAGAAAAAATACGATAAAAAGAAAGAAAGAATATTAAAAGAAAGAAAGAAAGAAAGAAGAAAAAAAGAAAGAATAAAATACAGAAGATGAAAAAATACAAAGAGAAATGAAAGAAAAAAAAGAAAGAAGATTAAAGCCAAAGAAAGAAAGAAAGAAAAACGAAAAAGAGAAAGAAAGACGATAAGAGAAAGAAAGAATGAAAGAAGATGAAAAAAAAGAAAGAAAGAAAGAAAGAAATACGATAAGAGAAAGAAAGAAAGAAGATGAAACCAAAAAAAGAGAAAAGAAAGAAAGAGAAAGAAAGAAAGAAATACGATGAGAGAAAGAAAGAAAGAAAGAAAGAGAAAGAAAGAGATGAAAAAAACGAGAGAAAAAGAAAGAAAGAAAGAAAGAAAGAAGGGAAGAAATACGATAAAGAAAGAAGATGAAACCAAAAAGAGAAAGAAAGAAAGAAAGAAAGAAAGAAAGAAAGAAAAGAAAAATCCAGAAAGAAAGAAGACAAAAAGAAAGAACGAATAAAAGAAAAAAGATTTTTTTTAATTCATTATTATTATTTATTGATTAAATGTTTCCCACTTTAGAAAACGAAAATAAAAAAAAGAATAAAGAAAGGAAAACATCGACAGAACGAACATGTGTCTTTCTTTTTTCTTGTTTTTTTTTAAATTTTTTCTTGTTTTTTTTATTGTCACCGTTGTCATCGAAGTATTTCTGTGTCTCTTATCCATTGACAGACTTCACGGAATTCACAATAACGTTATCGCACGATTGATTTTCTTCAATACTGCGGACAGAGAAAACAATTTCGCGGTGGCGAGAAATTTTGCATATCCAATTTATCGATATCTATTTAAGGAAATGCCACAGACAAGCAGAACTAACTTTTTCAGAGCGGCAAATGGAAAGAATCTTAAGTAACCAATGAAAACAGGCGACACTTGTCGAATAGCCACGTTTTATTATTTCAATAAAAACATTATTGCAAGTTTCAATTCATTAGATTTCTCCTGAAACTTTCTTTTCTTTATTCAGTAAATATACAGGGTGATTAAAAAGAAACTCCCAATTTGAAAATATGGATCAAGTCACCAATAGGCACCCCTGTTGTGAGCTGTTTTCAAAGGAACTGAATTTTGCTTTTCACCGGTTGTTAGTAAACATAATCAGCAGACGATTTTTTGAAATATAATTTCATACTAAAACAGTTTTTGCTTTTTAATAAAAAAAATGATTTTTTCATGTTTTTGTTAGCATACGTGAAAAAAAAAAACTTTGCACTAAAGATAAACTGTTACATAATTATTGGATCCGTAATACTTATATAAGATAGTGTAAAAACATAATGGTGATTAGTGCAGCTGATGGCCTTGAGAGTGAGTGACGGCGCTTGACCTCACTCTCACCTTGCCTTCCGGGGATAAATCGTGAGAACCGGAAGGCATAGAAGACCCTGTTCCGGTTTAAGGATAGTAAGCAATTCAGTCAGTTAGAAGTTAGAAGCCGAGCTCGGAGGATGTAAGTATCTGCGCAGACGTCTGGTTTGGGGATTAACATTAAAATAATATCAAAAGTAAATCGAAGTCTTGTGTTTATTATCTAAAAACTAACAATGACACAGGGCTTCTGATAACGAGAAATCCCCATAGAAGACCAGACCCGAAGTCCCCAAGAAAGTCCAGACCTTAGAAGATTCCAGACCAAGATGATAGAAGAAATACCAAAGCCGGCCAGAAGAATAGATGTCCAAGATATAGAAGCAAGTAAGAAATAAAGAAGTAATGAAGGGTATACAACAAAACTAATATAGTTATTCTTTTTAATTATAAAACGTTAAGCGAAAGATAGGTTTTTATGTTAAAATAGTTTTTATTCAATCAGAATAGGAATCGAATTGAGATCTCTGAAATACCAATATTCTTATTAATATCACAAACTTGTCTTTGGTCTGTATGAATCTATAATGTCAAAAATCGTCGGCCAACCAGTAAAAAATTACATCAACCTATACTGATATTGGTTGTTGTCTAGAGGACTTAGCAATAGCCCATAGTGTTATATAGCCCTTATACGACATCGGGTAATGGAAGTGCGTGGTGTAATGGTTAAAGTCATGGGAAATGGACTTGTCGTCCGAGTTCAAATCCTGGATGTGGTAATTGATTTTCGCTTAGCGCTAATACCCTTGGTAAAGGTATGAATCCTAATCTCCCTCAGCTATGGATAAATAGTAGGGTAGACCGGGCTCTTTAACCTTGGTTAGGCAACTGGTCTAGGAGAAGCAAAACTCTGAATTCAAACCTGTTGAACTCCGCTTAAGAAATTGACTTTGTGTCACATCCTGCTCGTGCGGAGGAGTTGGTAAATATATATACGACATCGGGTATATAAGAGAGAGAGAGAGGGAGAAAGAGAGGGGTAGACAGACAGACAGACAGACAGGTAGATAATAGATGGTCTTACTTTTTACTTTCTGCTTACTTCGTCTACTGCTTCCTGGAAACTCGTCTAGCCACCATGTTCTTGTTGATCTGGTGGTCTTTTGTTAAGGTTTTCTTTTTCGTCCTGTGTTTAGTCATTGTTTTTAATATTCAATTACAAAATAAGACCAGGTTGTTTTTTCGTTTGATCAAGCTTTATTTCCAGAACCCAGCCCGTGATCATCCGCCGCGGTAAGAAACGACATCAGAGCGGCGATCTAGCCCATTCATTCTGAAATCTGCGTCGCTTTTGACTAACTAAACTATCTTACGCGTCTAATCTCGCGCTTTTAAGGGGTCAAGTAAAAGGTCATTACCCGTCAACAACTGTCAGGTAACATTCCATGGACCCCGTCATTCTAAATTTAACAGACCCTAATTCAAAATATTCTAACTACAGGTACGTTCATAATTTATAAGCTGCTTATGAATTATGTAACAATAGGAACGGATGATGAGAGAGAATCAACCGAATCAATGCTGTTAGCAGGCGATGATGATGCTGATAAGGATCTATTCATACAAATCAATTTCTACTTATTAGTGAGATCGAACTAACCAAAGAGACAGCTCCTTATGGCCTTGTGCCAAATCTATGCCACAATTTGTGAATAACAATTAAGTAAGCCTAATTTATCTTGGACTGAATAGAATTAATTTCAAAGTTATTGGCTTAATTCCCATATTTAAATGGGGTCCCCGTTGCGTAGTAGTCAATGTACGGGACTGCGACATCGTAGTAAGCGAGTTCGAACTCCAGTCGGGGTGTTAAATTCACTTCTCGGCTAATGTCTTTGGAAAGGTAGTAACTCTCTTATCAGACCATATTACCGTTAGGCACCCCTTTTTGATCTCGATCAAGAAAGGACAAGTTTTTTCTTTACACCGTCAATATCCGGTTGTTTGTTAGGGTTTAGGGTTAGGGGTTAGGGTTAGGGTTTGGGGTTAGGGTTATGGGATAGTTTTTTATATTTTTTTTAAATCTATAAATCGTCTGTTAAAACAACCGGATATTTACTGTGTAAATGAAAAACCTGTCCTTTCTTAATCGAGATTAAAAAAGGGTGCCTAGAGGTCATATGGTCCCTCTTATCCCCCCATATATTTATACCATATGGGACTCAGAGAAGAAATAAAGAAGGGCTCTCTGGTCTCGACTACATAGATTCTGATGTTCTAATGTTATCTTATGAGTCTTATTCCTGTAATGGAGTGAGGATATGTTGATGGTAAAATTATTCATTGTATACTTATCTCCTCTTCTGTGCAACGTGGAGAGAGGCTCGAATCTTGGTTTCAGGACTGATGTTCAGTTGACTTGCAATTTCCTGGTGTTTGGATTTCGGAAATCAACTTGGGGTGCTGGGGGAACATCTTACCTTCAAGCATCAAAACATATTTTTGAAAGATTAAAGTAATTTTTGCTGTAAGGCAAATCCAAACAATTTAGAGTTTACATTTATATGGAAAATAATTCTGAAAAAAAAAAAAAACTTTTTCACAAAATGTTCACCCTGGATTCGCTGTATTTGGTTTCATATTTCAGATACCCTCACATTCCTAAGTCATGCTAAGAGCACGGGTCCCACTGACTCTCTCTAGCTACCATTCCCTATCGACCATTTCCACTAGGAATTCATAAGCAAGTCTAATACAATGTTATGGTCCATCCTTCAGCGGAAATCTTTGATAAAGTATCCTTTTGTTCTGCTTTCTATTCTAAGTTCCTTCTCATTTGGTTGCAAATGTGCTATGGCAAGTATCGGTGTTTAAGTAGTGAATCAGCCACGCATTATGGCTGTTGATTGGCTGGATGAATAAGCCACGTAACCTCGCACAGTCTATACATTTAGGTGGGGAATTATAGCACACCTTATATGCTCAAATATTGGGCACCTCATTTGGTGTAATGGTTAGCAAGCTAGATTCACAGACCATTGTTAGTGAGTTCGATTCTCATTGGGTGCCCTATACTTCTGGCCTTGTGCCACATCTAAGCTAAACTTAGTAAATGACTATATGCCCAAATATTGGGCACCTCATGTGGTATAATGGTTAGCAAGCTAGATTAGCAAACCATTGTTAGTGAGTTGATTCTCACTGGGTGCCCTATACTTCTGCCTTGTGCTGTATCTAAGCTTAGTAAATAACTATACCACCTCATGTGGTATAATGGTTAGTAAGCTAGACTTGTCATTTAGAGTTATTAATAATAACACAAGGTCACATCTTTTTCTCATAAGATGTTTATTTTCCCCCAAGTCACAACTGCCAAGAGCACTCGTACCAGCCTCACTCCTACCCCTCCCACTTCAACATGCCTCAAGGCTCATCCAATAGAAACAATACCATATGGCCTTATGATGATTCATCCTTAAAATATTCCATTCTAATCTTACAAGTAATTCTTGTTTTCCTTATAAAACTTTTCCGTGCTCATTTACATGACAGGTTACATCCTGTCTCTCCCCCTATTATGTTACACATATATTCTGATCCTACTTCATCAACAGTCCCTTCGTCATGTGACCCTTTAAGATAAAGTGAGCCCCGTTTCAGGCTAACCTTAGGTTAAGACTTATGAATTTAAATTCACTGTAATTTTCTATTGTACAGTTAATTTCAAAATTTATACTACAATTCCTTACGAAAATGATTATATAACATCCTTATCGACTATTTGAACCGGATTTCCGATCTCATTACACACGAAAATTATTATCTCTCTCTCTCTCTCTCTCTCTCTCTCTCTCTCTCTCTCTCTCTCTCTCTCTTCTCTCTCTCTCTCTCTACCGTCGTCTCTCTCTCTCTCTCTCTCTCTCTCTCTCTCTCTTTCTCTCTATCTATCTATCTACCTACCTACCACTCTTCTATCTATCTTCTATCTCTCTCTCTACCGTTCTTGTTTTCTCACTCTCTCTCTCTCTCTCTCTCTCTTTCTCTCTCTACCACTCTATATATATCTATATATCTCTCTTTACCGTTCTTGTTCTATCTCTCTCTATCGTTCTTGTTTCTCACTCTCACTCTCTCTCTCTCTCTCTCTCTCTCTCTCTCTCTCTCTTTTCACTCTCTCTCTCTCCACTCTTATATCTATCTATATATCTCCCTCTACCGTTCTTGTTCTATCTATCTCTATCGTTCTTGTTTTCTCTCTCTCTCTCTCTCACTGTGTGTGTGTGTGTGTGTGTAGGAGTGTGTGCGTGCGATCTAATCAATGAATCTTGGAACCCTAAACCAACCCAATCTTGTCGACCCTATAGATCATCATTTTTCCCTGACGCAAATCACAGTCTTTCGTTTCTCTAAGATTCACTCTTCCTGAAACATGAAACTAACCGACTCCCCCACCTCGCTCTTTTTTCACCGCAAAATGATGTGTGTGTCAACAAACAAAAACACAAAAAATACATATATATACAGTACGTAACTTGCGCATTAATTTTATCGACGCAATTATCTACTTCCCTTTTAGAGACGGTATCTGCCTTGTGTTTTGATTTTAAATGCAAAATAACGATTTTCATCCTACGCGTTAGTTTTAATGGTCTGTCTGTCAAACAAAGTAAACCTTAGTAAATACCGCCCTGCCTAGGGGGGGCTGTATAATACACAGACTGCACCTCTGCAGAGAAGTAAAAAAAAACCTAATGTGGCCCACCTGCTGGTGGCTGGTGGCGACCTGTGAGGCTTAATCTTGATAGTTGTGCAGTCCATGATGTAACACTCCATGTTGTCCCTTAGGCTAAAACGGTGGTTACAGAGGCCCCCAAACAATAGGTTGATCTCAGCAAGCCCTAGCATTTATATGATAGCCCTACCCTATTACCCTTATAGGAATCCCCCAACTATTTTTATCATATAAATGTTAGAAAGCAGTGTATGTGGTTCTTAGTGTCCTGGGTAAATTTTAAACTGCATCTGATGGTGAAGTTCCAATGTTGGATATTGTACAAACGGAAATAGGAATTTCCGGTTAAATTAAACAAAGCAAAGAAAAGACGACAAAAATGACAAAGGACCATCCAGCAGCAGTAGTAGTCATTGTCAACGCTCGCCACCCACTAACGTACAGCCGACAAGAAGAAATAAAGTCAACTCCTACTATAGGCATGTGTTGTAGATTTCATTAAGCGACCACTACATATATCGTCTAGGGTTAGTGACGATACCCGCTACGCTACGTATGCAGATACACGAAGTAGGGCCGTGAATTTGAAGTCGCTATATAACGTATAGAATTGATGCCAGTATGCAACAACAGTTCTAGAGCTTTGGGGAGTGTACAGTGTCCCTTTATCGCCATTACTCCCAGATCCACCCGGACTCGGAGTGTTAGTACCTGTAAGGGTCCCATTTATGGGTTAAATTGGAAAAATGAGTTTTAATTTTCTTTTATTAAATTTTCAATACCTATCAAAATGAATAAACAAACTGTTTTCGGCATAAAATAACCCAACAACATGCCGTAAAATCCAACCAACCAACCAAACAACCAAATTTAGACCACAATCTAAAAATAAGAATTAAGTAAACCTAATTTGGTTGTTGCTAGGAAGGTTTTACGGCACATCAACCCTTTTCGGGTCATTTAATGCCTAATCAAGTCATTTATATTCAGTTTACTTACAGTTGCTTAAATGATTACTCATCTAAGTAGTGAGCAGATCATCGCTGCTTAACTTCGGTGATCTAAAGGGAACTGATTATATTATGGATTTAATATCACGTAACTAAAGTTTCATATTTACTTGCAATAAACGCTAAACAAGCCACTGTTTTTTTGTTTTTGTTTTTTAATCTTAACATTTTGACCGTCTGATGATTGTAAGTAAGCATGAAACTTTAGTTACGAGATATTAAATCCATAATATATAATATTTGAGTGTGTGTTGTGTGTGTGTGTGTGCGCGTGCCGCGTGCGTGTGTGTGTGTGTGTTTGCTGTGTGTGTGTGTATATGTGTGAGTGCGTGCGGGTATGTGTGTGTGTCCGTGCTCTATCACCTAAGAAGATTGGTTAACTGATTTATTCTAACGGCATGTAAACGCGTCTTTATTTTTTGCATAGAGGTTAGGGATTGCGTACTCAGGGTGTCTGTTCTTCTGCCCTGGGAATTTTCTTGACTTGATCTTGGAATATATTGTGTCGTTGCTTTGTTTTTAATTAACAAACACAAGAATTTATTGTTTCTCTTAGAGCTCATATCTTTATCTTATAAAACCCAGATCAACTCAAACGCCCTGCGATCCGTCTCGCTCAGAACCCAGACAAAAACTGATTTCTCTAAACTAACTCTCTCACGTTCGGTCTGGTTAATCAGAAAATAAGTCAAACAGGTCATAATTTGTCAATCAAACACCCTGTATTTGTCCTCAAAACCGTTAGTTTGATTAACTCCACTATAGTACATAATTGACAGGCCACCCATAAATTATGATTTCTCTCTCTCTCTCTCTCTCTCTCTCTCTCTCTCTCTCTCTCTCTCTCACACACACACACACACACTCTCACACTCTCACTCACTCACTCTCTCTCTCACTCACTCTCTCATTCCATTTTGTGTTCTTATAAAGAAACACGGACACACACACACACACACACACACACATTATATTATAATATGTAGGTAGCGTATGTGCGTGTAAGCACGAGCGTGCCTAAATGAGTATGTATGCGTTTCGGCGTAGTGTATATATATATATATATATATATATATATATATATATATATATATATATATATGTCTGTGTGTGTGTGTATGTGTGTGCAAGCCTTCGCATATGAGTATGTACAAGTATTGGTTGCATATATGTATGTATGTATGTATGTATGTATGTAAGTAGATGAAACTTTTATTTTATAGAAACAGAATTTACTTCTTTTTCAATTGAGAACTATTATTTTGTGTACGTAATTGTAGAGAATCAATTGTTCTTTTTATACAATTACACCAAAGAAAAAAAATCGAAGATCAATGTCTCAAAAGTTTAAAACAATAGAAAAAGTGCAAGAAACTTTAAAGAATTCACACAGAACATTTAATCGGTCACCAACAGAGAATAACACAAGAGAAATTATCAGGAATTTTCTCTGAGAATACAGTTCAATTCAATTTTCACTCGAGGTTCAATTTGTCTACATTTCTCACTGTAAATAATTTTTATATTATCTATCTTATTTTTGCGTATCAGAAATGCATATAAAAGGTGTGTCAAAAAATATCGAGAGTTTTAGGACTTTTTGATACACCTTGTATTTTATTTCTCTGAATGTCTGAGATGAGGCTAGGGGATTAGTATTATCTACGTTATTCGGACTATTGTCCTCATCTTCATTGTTGTCTGTACAACGTTTCGGCCGATGTGCCCTCTGGCCTGCTTCAGGTATTTCTTGTCGGACTCGGGAACCTTCTTAGACTCGGGAACCTTCTTTTCGAAATCGGGAACTTTCTTTTCGTAATCGGGAACCATCACGGAACTTTGAACCTAACCCTTTATTCAGTCCACGTGGGTATCCTGTTCTCATTCCGCTAACCATAGAATAATAATTAACACAGCTTAACTCCTCAACCCCAGCTATGGTTAACAGAATGAGAACAGGATAACCCCGTGGATTGAATAAAGGGTTAGGTTCAAAGTTCCGTGATGGCTCCCGATTACGACAAGAAAGTTCCCGAGTCCGAAAAGACGGTTTCCGAGTCCGAAAAGAAGGTTTCCAAGTCTGACAAGAAATAGCTTAAAGAAGGCCGGAGGGCATATCGACCGAAATGTTGTACAGATAACAATGAAGATGATGACAATAGTCCGAATAACGCAGATTATACTAATCTTGTATTAAAAAAAATAGCGTTCCATTCATTCATCATTTTTATCTTAGTAAATACAGCTTTAAACTTGGTAACTTTTTGAAACACCTTGTATTCCTAAACAATTAAAGAATGGAACGTTATTTTTTTTCAGAATACAAGATGTGTCTAAAAGTGCTCGATACGTTTTTGACACACCTTGTATATTATCCCTGTATTTGATGGTTTGGTTTAGTTGATTAACCTCTGATTTATTTTATAGTAAAAATCCGTCCCGATATAGTTTTATAGTAAAAATTGGTTTCAATGCAATACTATCATTTCTACATATAAAACTACATATATGTTACATATTTTGTAGTAAAGTCAGTTCTGATGCATTTTTATTAAAAAAATCAGTTCCAATGCATATCTACGGTAAAAATGATTTCTCGTGCATTTCTATAATAAACATCAGTTCTCATTCATTTCTATACAAAAATTCAGTTCTGATGCATTTCTATCATAAAAAAAATTAGTTCTGTGCATTTCTATGCTAAAAAGCAGTTATCGGGCATGTCTATAATAAAAAATGAGTTCTGATGCATATCTATAGTAAAAATCAGTCGTCATCCATTTCTATAATTGTTATAGGTGATATACCCTATTGACCAATGGAATGCACCGACGGTTTACTATAAGTAACAGTGATAATTGTGGCTTGGCAGTAAGCCAATGCGAGTAAGCCAATAACTCTATTTTGTCGGACGTAATTTCCACTTATCTCTATTGTATTTGTCTACTTTCTGTTAATACATTTTACTACATTTGTTACCCGTCGTTTGTTCTGATGCATTTCTATAATAAAAATCAGTCCTCACGTTTTTCTACAGTAAAAATCAATTCTGATGCATTTCTATAGTAAAACATAAGTTCTGATGCATTTCTTATATTAAAAGTCAGTTCTAGCTCATTTCTATGATAAAAGTAATTTCTGATGCAAGTCTATAATAAAAATCAATTCTGCTGCATCGTTCTATATTAAAATCAGTCCTTATGGATTTTTTAGTAAAAATTAGTTTCAATATAAAAATCAGTTTTAATATATATATATTATTATGAATTTCAACATTAAATAATTCCTTATGGTAATTCAATGCCAGAATTAGATTAATTCATAAATGCTTGATAACTATATTTTCAATGTTCCATTGAATTTTTTTACACCAAGATGGGATATTAACAGTATAATGTGATGCAGAATAGCCTCGTAGAAAATAGATACGGCGAACCGAGTTTAAATCCTGTACGAGACTGTTCGCATTTCTCATTGACCTAATCCATTTGGGCAAGCCATTGTTTTATACTGGATCGTAGAGTATTCAATAAACTAGTACATTCAACTACATGTGCACTTTTAGCGTAAAGCATTACTCGTCTGTTGTTTACAGACTTGAGTTCTCTGGTGATTGTAAACATATATCTACGGAAGTGTGTTCAATTAAATGTTTGCGTCTTACATATAATATATATATATATATATATATATATATATATATATATATATATATAAAATATAATATGTTATAAAACACTATGGACAAATATTCACATATTCGATTTTGCATAACATACAATGTTACATATAATTGCATATGCTCATATAAGCATGCAACTTATATCTATATTATTTCTCATATAATATATATATATATATATATATATATATATATATATGGTAAATCAAACTGTAATTCCTGTCGTCCTGAGGCACAATTCTTTAGAAAGTCCGTTAGTTGCCGTTTCCGGGCACAAAACATTACATTTCGCCAACCGACCTACTATGGCGGCAAATCACCATGGTGACTTGTCTGCGCGACGCTTATAATTTCCTGTCAAACGTAGAAAAACTACATCTCTGTCACCTCAATTATTTAATTTATTTCTCTCTCTTCAATGGTGACTCGAACATTATCGTTCTCTTTTTCTGTCAAACTCTCAGAATATATTTCATACCTTTGATGCAGTTACCATCCATTTATCAAAATTGATACATACATAACACGCACGCACGCACGCACACACACACACACACACACATACATATATATATATATATATATATATATATATATATATATATATATACAATGGGTGTCAAATGTATCCAGATGTTTGGCACTTTTTGAGACACTTTGTATTCTAATAGAAACAACGCTCGATTTCATTGATCTAAATAAATACAAGGTGTGTCATAGTACCAAGTTTAAAGCTGTATTTACCCAGATAGAAATGAACAATGAATGGAACGTTATTTTTTTTCCGAATACAGAATGTGTCAAAAAGTACAAAAAAATCTCGATACTTTTTGACACACCTTCCATATATATATACAAGGTGTGTCGTAAAACTATCGAGATTGAAGTTGTATTTACCAAGATAGAAATGAACAATGAATGTAACGTTAATTTTTTCAGAACACATGGTGGGTCATAAAATGCTGAGTTTGAAGCTGTATTTACCAAGATAAAAAGGAACAATGAATGAAGCGTTAACTTTTTCAGAGTACAAGTAAAAAGTACAAAAAAATCTGGATATATTTTTGACACACCTATATATATATATATATATATATATATATAATATATTTGTGAATAAAAAAGGCCTTAAATACCATGGGTATCGTGGTTATGGACCATTTCCACTCGTGAGTGGAAATGGTCATAACCACGATACCTATGGTATTTAAGGCCTTTTTATTCGCAAATAACTTTGCTCTGTTTACAATAATTAAACATTGAGCTCTTACACGGAACCTGAACTCTTACAACAAACTACTGGTAGAGAATAGGACCACCGTATAATTACCTTGTACCAAGAAACTTGGTACCACACCAAATTATATATATATATATATATATATATATATATATATTATATTATATAAATTGGTACCACACCAATTTATATATATATATACTTTGGTGCGGTACCAAAGTTTCTTGGTACAAGGTGATTTATACGGTGGTCCTTATCTTCTACCAGTAGTTTGTTTGTAGAGTTCAGGTTCCGTATGAGAGCTCAATGTTTAATTTATTGTATAACAGAGCAAAGTTTATTTGTGAATAAAAAGGTCTTAAATACCATAGGTATCTGTGGTTTATGGACCATTTCACTCACGAGTGAAATGGTCCATAACCACGATACCCATGGTATTTAGACCTTTTTATTCACAAATCATATATATAGTATTATATATATATATCATATAAGGTGTTGTCAAAATGTATCAGATTTTTTTGTACTTTTACTTGTACTCTGAAAAAGTAACGCTTTCATTCATTGTTCCTTTTATCTTGGTAAATACATCTCACCTCAGCAGCGTTTTATGACCCCACCATGTGTTCCTGAAAAAACTTAACGTTCATCATTGTTCTGTTCCTATCTTGGTAATACAACTTCAATCTCGATAGTTTTACGACACACCCTTGTATATATATAATGGAAGGTGTAATCAATAAAGTATGCGGGATTTTTTGTAGCTTTTGACACATTCTGTATTCGAAAAAAATAACGTTCCATTCATTGTTCATTTCTATCTGGGTAATTACAGCTTTTAAAACTTGGTAACTTTGACCAACCTTGTATTTATTTAGAATCAATGAAATCGAGCGTTGTTTCTATAGAATACAAAGCTGTCTCAAAAGGTGCCAAACATCTGAGATACATTTGACAGCCATTGTAGGATTATATACTAATATATATAGTATATATATATATATACTATATATATATGCGTGTGTGTGTGTGTGTGTGTGGTGTGTGTGTGTGTGTGAGTGCGTGCGTGCGTGTGTATGTATAGTATCAGTTTTGATAATGGATGGTAACTGCATCAAAGGTAATGAAATAATCTGAGAGTTTGACAGAAAAAAGAACGATAATGTTCGAGTACCAAATTGAAGAGAGAGAAATAAATTAAATAATTGAGGTGACAGAGAATGTAGTTTTTCTACGTTTGACAGGAAATTATAAGCGTCGCGCAGACAAGTCAGCATGGTGATTTGCCGCCATAGTAGGTCGGTTGGCGAAATGTAATGTTTTGTGCCCGGAAACGGCAACTAAACGGACTTTCTAAAGAATTGTGCCTCAGGACGACAGAATTACAGTTTGATTTACCCATATATAGTATATATATATATATATATATAATATATATATATGAGAAATAATATAGATATAGTTGCATGCCTTATATGAGCAATATGCAATTATATGTAAAATTGTATGTTATGCAAAATCGAATATGTGAATATTTGTCCAATAGAGTTTTATAACATATTATATATATATATAATATTATATATATATTATATATATTATATATAAATGTAAGACGCAAACATTTAATTGAACACACTTCCGTAGATATATGTTTACAATCACCAGAGAACTCAAGTCTGTAAACAACAGACGAGTAATGCTTAACGCTAAAAGTGCACATGTAGTTGAATGTACTAGTTTATTGAATACTCTACGATCCAGTATACAACAATGGCTTCCCAAATGGATTAGGTCAATGAGAAATGCGAACAGTCTCGTACAGGATTTAAACTCGGTTCGCCGTATCTATTTTCTACGAGGCTATTCTGCATCACATTATACTGTTAAATATCCCATCTTGGTGGTAAAAAAATTCAATGGAACATTGAAAATATAGTTATCAAGCATTTTATGATTAATCTAATTCTGGCAATTGAATTACCATAAGGATTATTTAATGTTGAAATTCATAATAATATATATATATTAAAACTGATTTTTACATTGAAACTAATTTTTACTAAAAAATCCATAAGGACTGATTTTAATATAGAACGATGCAGCAGAATTGATTTTTATTATAGACTTGCATCAGAAATTACTTTTATCATAGAAATGAGCTAGAACTGACTTTTAATATAAGAAATGCATCAGAACTTATGTTTTACTATAGAAATGCATCAGAATTGATTTTTTACTGTAGAAAACGTGAGGACTGATTTTTATTATAGAAAAGCATCAGAACAAAACGACGGGTAACAAATGTTAATAAAATGTATTAACAGAAAGTAGACAAAATACAATAGAGATTAGTGGAAATTACGTCCGACAAATAGAGTTATTGGCTTACTCGCATTGGCTTACTGCCAAGCCACACATTATCCACTGTTACTTATAGTAAACCGTCGGTGCATTCCATTGGTCAATAGGGTATATCACCTATAACAATTATAGAAATGGATGACGACTGATATTTTACTATTAAGATATGCATCAGAACTCATTTTTTATTATAGACATGCCCGATAACTGCTTTTTAGCATAGAAATGCACAGGAACTAATTTTTTTTATGATTAGAAATGCATCAGAACTGAATTTTTGTATAGAAATGAATGAGAACTGATGTTTATTATAGAAATGCACGAGAAATCATTTTTACCGTAGATATGCATTGGTACTGATTTTTTAAAAATAAAAATGCATCAGAACTGACTTTAACTACAAAATATGTAACATATATGTAGTTTTACTATAGGAATGTATTGAAACCAATTTTTACTATAAAAATATATCGGGACGGATTTTTACTATAAAAATAAATCAGAGGTTAATCAACTAAACCAAACCATCAAATACAGGGATAATATACAAGGTGTGTCAAAAAGTATCGAGCACTTTTAGACACATCTTGTATTCTGAAAAAAAATAACGTTCCATTCATTAATTGTTTAGGAATACAAAGTGTGTCAAAAATTACCAAGTTTAAAGCTGTATTTACTAAGATAAAAATGATGAATGAATGGAACGCTATTTTTTTTTTAATACAAAGATTTAGTATAATCTGCGTTATTCGGACTATTGTCATCATCTTCATTGTTATCTGTACAAACATTTCGGCCGATATGCCCTCCGGCCTTCTTTAAGCTATTTCTTGTCAGACCTCGAGACCTTCTTTTCAGACTCGGAAACCGTCTTTTCGGACTCGGGAACTTTCTTGTCGTAATCGGGAGCCATCACGGAACTTTGAACCTAACCCTTTATTCAATCCACGGGCTATCCTGTTCTCATTGTGTTAACCATAGCTAGGGTAGAGGCGTTAAGCTGTATTAATTATTATTCTATGGTTAGCGGAATTAGAACAGGATACCCCGTGGACTGAATAAAGGCTTAGGTCCAAAGTTCCGTGATGGTTCCCGATTAGGACAAGAAAGTTCCCGAGTCCGAAATTAAGGTTCCCGAGTCCAAGAAGGTTCACGAGTCCGACAAGAAATACCTGAAGAAGGCCGGAGGGCACATCGGCCGAAACGTTGTACAGACAACAATGAAGATGAGGACAATAGTCCGAATAACGTAGATAATACTAATCCCCTAGCCTCATCTCAGACATTCAGAGAAATAAAATACAAGGTGTATCAAAACGTCCTAAAACTCTCGATATTTTTTGACACACCTTTTATATGCATTTCTGATACGCGAAAATAAGATAGATAACATAAAAATTATTTACAGTGAGAAATGTAGACAAATTGAACCTCGAGTGAAAATTGAATTGAACTGTATTCTCAGAGAAAATTCCTGATAATTTCTCTTGTGTTATTCTCTGTTGGTGACCGATTAAATGTTCTTGTGTGAATTCTTTAAAGTTTCTTGCACTTTTTCTATTGTTTTAAACTTTTGAGACATTGATCTTCGATTTTTTTTCTTTGGTGTAATTGTATAAAAAGAACAATTGATTCTCTACAATTACGTACACAAAATAATAGTTCTCAATTGAAAAAGAAGTAAATTCTGTTTCTATAAAATAAAAGTTTCATCTACTTACATACATACATACATACATACAGATATGCAACCAATACTTGTACATACTCATATGCGAAGGCTTGCACACACATATAACACACACACAGACACATATATATATATATATATATATATATATATATTATTATATATATATATATACACTACGCCGAAACGCATACATACTCATTTAGGCACGCTCGTGCTTTACCGCACATACGCTACCTACAATATATATTATATGTGTGTGTGTGTGTGTGTGTTTGTCCCGTGTTGCTTTATAAAGAACACAATGGAATGAGAGAGTGAGTGAGAGGAGAGTGAGTGAGTGAGAGTGTGTGTGTGTGTGTGTGTGTGTGTGGTGTGTGTGAGAGAGAGAGAGAGAGAGAGGAGAGAGAGAGAGAGAAATCATAATTTATGGGTGGCCTATCAATTATGTACTATAGCGGAGTTAATCAAACTAACGGTTTTGAGGACAAATACAGGGTGTTTGATTGACAAATTATGACCTGTTTGGCTTATTTTCTGATTAACCAGACCGAACGTAAGAGAGTTAGTTTAGAGAAATCAGTTTTTGTCTGGGTTCTGAGCGAGATTGATCGCAGGGCGTTTGAGTTGATCTGGGTTTTATAAAGATAAAGATATGAGCTCTAAGAGAAACAAGAAATTCTTGTGTTTGTTAATTAAAAAACAAAGCAACGACACAATACATTCCAAGATCAAGTCAAGAAATTCCCAGGGCAGAAGAACAGACACCCTGAGTAGGCAAATCCCTAACCTCAAAGCAAAAAATAAGACGCGTTTTTACATGCCGTTAGAATAAATCAGTCAACCAATCTTCTTAGGTGATAGAGCACGGACACACACACATACCCACACGCACTACCACATTATAACACACACACACACGCAACACACACAACACACATATATCTTATTAAATAATGGAGAATTGTGTAATTTTCTGTCTGTACCGAAACCTATACTTACTACTCAATCACAATTTCCTTAGTATTTACGTCACATTCCCCATGATTCTAATTTCTAATTTAAACCTTAATTGATAATTAAAACTGTTTGACATTATTAATACTGTTGCCTGACCTAAATACTAATAACTGCAATTGTATTTATATATACAACAAAATACCAGTTTTCAGTGTAAACGTAAAGCCTAAATTTGCATAATTGATATTAAAAAAACTGATTTTAATAAAATGTGCTTAGTATTATTGATTTCTAATTGTTTGGTTTTATCTTTAATGAATATGAGTTAAAAATCTCTTCAATAAATCCTAAAAGAAATTCATTAACAAAAAGAAATAATTGTAATTTTATTCTTTACTTCTATTTCAACTAAATAGTTAAATAGGAAAATTTAGCATTGAAAAACTGAAGTGATGAAAGAGGTAATTTCAGTTGTTCTTTTTTTTTCGATTATACTCCCTCTGTTTCAAATCTTTTTATCTGCATTCTTATTTAGTTTCATTAGCCTTTCTAAAAATTAATACGATATTCTATTACTTTAAAACTTAAATACTTGCACCCGGAGGGTGCATATATTTGCTAGTATATATATATATAATTATATATATATAATATATATATATATAAATCAAATATTATATATTATGGATTTAATATCCAGTAACTAAAGTTTCATGCTTACTTACAATCATTGACGGTCAAAATGTTAAGATTAAAAAAACAAAACAAAAAAACAGTGGCTTGTTTAAGCGTTTATTTGCAAGTAAATTGAAACTTTAGTTACGTGATATTAAATCCATAATATAATCAGTTCCCTTAGATCACCGAAGTTAGCAGCGATGATCTGCTCACTACTTTAGATGGGTAATCATGTTAAGCAACTATAAGTAAACTGAATATTAAATAACTTGATTAGGCATTAAATGACCCGAAAAGGGTTGATGTGCCGTAAAACCTTCCTAGCAACAACCAAATTAGGTTTACTTAATTCTTATTTTTAGATTGTAGTCTAAATTTGGTTGTTTGGTTGGTTGGTTGGATTTTACGGCATGTTAACCCTTGTTGGGTTATTTTATGCCGAAAACAGTTTGTTTGTTCATTTTGATAGGTATTGAAAATTTAATAAAAGAAAATTAAAACTCATTTTTCCAATTTAAGCCCATAAATGGGACCCTTACAGGTACTAACACTCCGAGTCCGGGTGGATCTGGGAGTAATGGCGATAAAAGGACACTGTACACTCCCCAAAGCTCTAGAACTGTTGTTGCATACTGGCATCACATTCTATACGTTATATAGCGACTTCAAATTCACGGCCCTACTTCGTGTATCTGCATACGTAGCGTAGCGGGTATCGTCACGAACCCTAGACGATATATGTAGTGGTCCGCTTAATGAAATCTAACAACACATGCCTATAGTAGGAGTCTGACTTTATTTCTTCTTCTCGGCTGTACGTTAGTGGGTGGCGAGCGTTGACAATGACTACTACTGCTGCTGGGATGGTCCTTTGTCATTTTTGTCGTCTTTTCTTTGCTTTGTTTAATTTCACCGGAAATTCCTATTTCCGTTTGGACAATATCCAACATTGGAACTTCACCATCAGATGCAGTTTAAAATCTTACCCAGGACACTAAGAACCACAGACACTGCTTTCTCATTTATATGATAAAAAATAGTTTGGGGATTCCTATAAGGGTAATAGGAGTAGGGCTATCATATAAATGCTAGGGCTGATGAGAATCAACCTTTGATTTGGGGGCCTCTGTAACCACCGTTGTAGCCCTAAGGGCCAAATAGTGGAGTGTTCAGATATTCTTGCACAACTATCAAGATTAAGCCTCAAACGGTCGCCACCAGCCACCCAGCAGGTGGGCTGGCATTAGATTTTTTTTACTTCTCTGCAGAGGTACAGTCTGTGTATTATTCAGCCCCCCCCCAGGCAGGGGCGGTATTTACTAAGGTTTACTTTGTTTGACAGACAGACCATTAAAACTAACGCGTAGGATGAAATCGTTATTTTGCATTTAAAATCAAACACAAGGCAGATACCGTCTCTAAAAGGAAGTAGATAATTGCGTCGATAAAATTATGCGCAAGTTACGTACTGTATATATATGTATTTTTTGTGTTTTTGTTTGTCGCAACACACTCTTTTGCGGTGAAAAAAGAGCGAGGTTGGGGGAGTCGTTAGTTTCATGTTCAGGACGAGTGAATCTTAGAGAAATCGAAAGACCTGTGATTTGCGTCAGGAAAAATGAATGATCTATAGGGTCGACAAGATGGGTTGGTTTAGGGCTTCCAAGATTCATTGATTAGATCGCACGCACACACTCCCTACACACAGCACACACAACACACACAGTGAGAGAGAAGAGAGAGAGAAAACAAGACGATAGAGAATTAAGATAGAACAAGAACGGTAAGAGGGAGAATATATAGATAGATATAAGAGTGTGTAGAGAGAGAGAGGAGTGAAAAAGGAGAGAGGAAGAGAGAGAGAGAGAGAGAGAGAAGAGAGTGAGAAGTGAGAAACCAGAACGATAGAGAGAGAATAGAACAAAGACGGTAAAGAGAGAATATAGATATAATATAAGAGTGGTAGAGAGAGAAAGAAGAGAGAAGAGAGACGAGAGTGAGAAAACAAGAACGGTAGAGAGAGAAGATAAGAAAGATAAGATAAAGAGTGGTAGGTAGGTAAGATAGATAGATAGAGAGAAAGAGAGAGAGAGAGAGAGAGAGAGAGAGAGAAGAGAGACCAAGAACGGTAGAAGAGAGAGAGAGAGAAGAGTGGTAGAGAGAGAGAGAGAGAGAGAAGAGAGAGAGAAGAGAGAGAGAGAGAGAGAGGAGTAATAATTTTTGGTCGTGTGTATGAGATGGAAATCCGAGTTCAAATACTCGATAAGGGAATGTTTATAATCATTTCGTAAGGAATTTGTAGTATAAATTTGAAATTAACTGTACAATACGAAAATTACAGTGAATTTAAATTCATAAGTCTTAACCTAAGGTTAGCCCTGAAACGGGGCTCACTTTATCTTAAAG
>CM042158.1:30527335-30547335 GCA_023376005.1 Doryteuthis pealeii | reverse complement strand
GCACCCATATTGTCACTTATCCATGTTGCAATCATCTATTCAGAGGAAAAACACACACTCATATGCACATACACACACAAACACACACATAAACTCCCACAAACATATATAACAAAATGAAATATATATATATATATATATATATATATATATATATGTATGTATATATATATTAATCATTCCGACCGTCTATTCTCTGTCTTCTATTTATTCTTTACTCTCCAGCACTCTCTCTCTCTCTCTCTCTCTCTCTCTCTCTCTCTCTCACGCACACTCACTCACTCACTCACTCACTCACTCACACACTTTTCCATTCAATTTTTCTTACCATTCTCTTACTATCTCTCTCCCTCTCTCCTCTCATGCATTTGTTCTTTTCCCGCTCTCACGCAGGCGACTTGGAGTGAAACATGCGCGAGATATTTTAATTTGAGAAGAGCTGCAAAGATCTCAGTCAACTGTCTTTTCTTCTCATTAGAGAGAGGGCAGAATATATATATATATATATATATATATATATATATATATATATATATATATATATATATATAAAGTAAAGTAAGTAAAGTCGTCGCGGCGGCCTTAAGTCGGTATCAGCCAGTCAGCGAGGGAGTCTATCCCCCTTTCAATAGCGCTAGACCAAGGAGATTGTTTTGGCATCTGAGGTGGAGCGCCACACCTACCATCAGCTCCTTACTTTACCGCACAGATCCCTGTGCTACTCATACGCTGAGTTGGCGAGGACCGGAATCGAACTAGGAACCATGTGGTTTCTAGCCGAACGCTCTACCGACTGAGAGAACAAATATTTTGTTCATTACCGATTAAAAGATGAGAAAACAATTTTAGAAAATAATTGTCTCTCTCTCTCTCTCTCTCTCTCTCTCTCTCTCTCTCTCTCTCTTCTCTCTCTCTCTCTCTCTCTCTCGTCCTCTTCCTGTTGTTTTCATGAGTTTTTGGCTTCTTTTACTCGATAATGAACAAAATATATGGTCTTCTTAAAGCCCGAATAAAATTTTGTATTCCTAAAAAAATGTACATATATATATATATATATATATATATATATATATATATTATATATATAGTGAGTATATTAATATGTGTATATTATATATATGTGTGTATGAATTATATATATATATATATATTATATATATATATATATATATATCATTGCATATAAACGCTTAGAAAACGAGAGGATTTACGACTAGAATAATTTGCACGAAATGCTCAAATAGACACTTTTGTTGACCTCTTGTAGAAATTGAACCTTTGTCACTCAATATATTACAAATACAAAACAAGGAAATACATTGATGCAATGAAATAATGGCATTACAAATAAATAAAGTGTCAATAGAAAATTCCGCAAAAAGACATTTAAATATGAACACACAAATCAAGCAAATGTTTATGTAGTATCAGCCATATTCAATTTCCGCTGTTCGTTCAGGTTTTACAAATTACACGAATCTAAATAAGAAAAAGATATATCCGAGACAGCAATACACACACACACACACACACCACACACACACACATACAAGGTGTGTCAAAAAATATCGAGAAATTTTAACTTTTTGACACACCTTCTATTCTGAAAAAAAAACGTTCCATTCATTTTTCATTTATATCTCGGTAAATACAGCTTTAAACTTGGTATTTTTTGACACACCTTTTATTCTGAAATAAAAAATCATGAACGTTATTTTTTTCAGAATACAAAGTGTGTCCAAATTTCGATACTTTTTTGACACACCTTGTGTATGCTATATTAATCCTATTAGTAAACCGTTGCGGTAAGGAAAACCCCCAGCAAATAATTTGTTAGTAAAAATATACTACAAAAAATTGCCTGGTGAAAAAAGGAAAAAAAAAGAAAAGACCAAGAGAGTTGTACCAATCAAAAATAATCGATTAACACTATCACTTGGCCCAAAGAAAAAATATATCCCGCTGGGTTTTTCTAAAGCTAAAATGTAAAGATTGCTCGATACCTAAGTAGAACACATAGTAATATCAATCCTAATGAGTCAGATCTACTAAATAACAGTTTTGCTTACTAGCTCTTCAGGTCAAGAATCTGATTGTTTTTATCCTTTGTTTGGACCATGCTTGGACCGGTTTTAGTGATAAAAGTACTGTTGCTACAAGTCATTTTAGTCAGATTATTGCCCTGATGAGCTAGTACACGAGACTGTTAGCTTGTAGACCTGACTCATTGGAATTTATATATCAATATATATATATATAATATATATATATATATATATATATATATATATAAAGGTGTTCAAGATAGATGTCACAGTTTTATAAGGAAAAAGAAAAGTGTTTGGTAACTACAAAATGTAATGGATTGTAAAGAAATTCAACGGGCACGGAAATTACACAACTGTCAACAAGGTTCACTCAAAATAACCGCCATTAGCGTCGATTACAGCTTCAATCCTGCTCCGGGACCTGGAGAAAGCTCATGTTACAGTTTCCCTATGGATTAACTGGGCTTTGGGGGGGGGTAGTACTGGCACGGTGATTTGTGTCTTTCTCAACAGCACCACACACATAATAATCCATGGGGTTACGATCTGGGGAGTTCTGAGGCCAAACATTGAGACTGGTTTAGTCGTAAAAATTTGCCGACAACCATTTTTTTTATTTTCCCAGAAATGTGGCAGGAGGCCAAATCCTGCTGCAATACATATGGCCTACCATTGGCTACTCTTGTTATCCAGGGCTTGACTACAGTGTTTAGCATCTCCACATATGCATCTTAATTCAACCTGATTTCTCTGAAAAAATGCGGAGACACATCCGAAAACCATCACAGTTTTGGGAAACGTAGTCTGCATGATACGAGGAGTGTCTTTTGGGTAGTATGCAAACCATCTGTTATTCTACCTGTTGGGGTTTTGATCTTGGCAAAAGTTTTTCTTATCGGATGTTTCACTTTGCTCAGAAGTTTCTTTGCCTTTGTCAGACGATTTTCACGGGCCTTATCTGGTAGCAGTTGACCTCTACAATACTTTTATAAGTAGTAGTGAAGGTCTTTGAGAGCAGGCTTCATAGCAGAGGCTGAAACATTCAATTTACGTCACAAAGCCCGAATTCTAATGACAGGGCCCTTCCAACACTTTTTTCTGTAGATTTTCGAGGAATTCTGCTGTAAGAACGCAATCAGATCTTCTGTTATGTTGCTTTCTTTTAGCCACAGCCTCGTAGTCTCCATTGCAATTATCCAGTTCGTGTCTGATTATTTTTATAGTGTCCAGGGAGCATTGGGCAGCAACCATAATCTCCTTATTTTGATTGTCTAAATTGAAAGTGTGAATGAGACTAAAGAAAGTAAGCATAGATACGAAGTGACAAGGAGAGACAGAGAGAGACAGAGAGAGAGAGAGACAGAGAGAGAGAGAGACGGGGGGAGGAAGAAGACAGAGAAAGGCATAAATTGGCTAAAGAAAGAGCCTAAAGAAAAGCTGACAGAAAGAGAGAAAGAGAGAGAGAAAGGGAGAGGGGGAAAGAGAAAGAGTAAGAAAGAAAGAAAGAAAGTAAGAAAGAAAAGTGAGGGAGTGTGTGCGCGTGCGCATGTGTGTGTGTGTGTGCTAGTGAGAGGATTTTTTAAAAAAGCAACCATAAGCTCCTTATTTTCATTGTCGGAGCAGATCACCAGGATACAAGTTATTCTCTTCCATGATTCAGGTGGGTTCCAGTCATCGATTTTATCTGTAATCACGGATATGAATGAAGAAGGGCCCAAGGTTTTAAATGATGCGTAGTGTGTGTGAATACCTCCAACCTACGTAGAAAAATAACCAAAAATAAATATGTCAAATTTATCCCAAATACCCTGTATATATGTATGTATATATCTTTAAGAAGATGGTATGAGTATGATAGAGAGACAGAGAAAGAGTTTTCGAGAAAAGAGAAAACAAAAGGTGAACTCAAACAGAGGGTGTGTGGTGTGTGTGTCTGTCTGTGTGTGTGTGTGTGAGAGAGAGAGAGAGAGAGAGAGAGAGAGAGAGAAGAGAGAGCGAAAGTGTGTATATGACAAAGACGAAGTCAGATAGAGAAAGAGGGAAAAACAGAAATACAACAATCAAAAAAGAACAAACAAAAACTGACAGAGAGAGACAGAGACAGAGACAGAGAGACAGAGAAAGAGAAAGAGAAAGTGAAAGAGAAAGAGAAAGAGAAAGTATGTCTGTATGTGAGAGAGGGTGAGAGAGAGAAAAAGTGTGAATGTGAGACTAAAGAAAGTAAGCATAGATACGAAGTGACAAGGAGAGACAGAGAGAGAGAGAGAGAGAGAGAGAGAGAGAGAGACGGGGGGAGGAAGAAGACAGAGAAAGGCATAAATTGGCTAAAGAAAGAGCCTAAAGAAAAACTGACAGAAGGAGAGAGAGAGAAAGAGAAAGAGAGAGAAAGAAAGAAAAAAAAAGAAAGAAAGAAAGAAAAAGTGAGGGAGTGTGTGTGTGCGTGCGTGTGTGTGTGTGTGTGTGCTAGTGAGAGGATTTTTAAAAAATGTTGTCTTCACCACATGAACTCTGGCACTAATTGCAAACCAATTTGTATTTTTGTGGTTTTGGCTCTCAAACGAATATTGGCTAACAAAAAACAAAATAAGTTCGTAACAATAATCGTATTCTTTGGAAATCAATACGTTGTTTTTGTATTCAACAGCATTTTAGTTAAGACAAATGTGATACTTCTAAAATCCTTACAAAATAAAGAGGTAGAAAATTAAAATTAGTATTATTCGGACTATTGTCCTTATCTTTAAAGTTATATGTACAACGTTTCCGCCGATGTGCTCCCCAGCCTTCTTCAGGTATTTCTTGTCGCACTCGGGAGCCTTCTCGAACTCGGGAACCTTCTTTTCGAACTCGGGAAACTTCTTGTCGAAATCCGGAGCCATCACGGTACTTTGAACCGAAACCCTTTATTCAATCCACGGTGGTATCCTGTTCTCATTCCGCTAACCATAGCTGGTTACAAGTGTTAAACTGTGTTAATGATTATTCTATGTTACCGTCGCCCCTGATCAGGATTGAACCTACAGCCTAGAGATAACTGTCACATAGAACTATCTTAACCTAGCGCCTTTATCCACTACGCTATGTGTCCAATTGGACAACACAGTGTGAATTCAATGTGAAATTCTTAAATGTAGTCGGATATATACGTGAGAAAAGACATATTCGCTAAGATGTAAATAAAGAAGGTGTGTTATAGTTTCTCCTTCACAGCAAAAGATGTATCCGTGTTTTTTTTCTTCCTCAGAGCGAAAGAACAGTGCCCGCAACAAAGGAAAAGAGATGGACCGTCGAAACAAAGCAGTGTAGGAGTTGGAGCCCTCCTGTCCCCTGTCCGAAGAAGAGAACCGGTGTCTAACAAAAGAGCCTGGAAACATCTCAAGATGTCTATTCTGATCTCGTCCTTGCCTCGAGTTATAATGAGGAGATATTTTCCATCTCTCAAGAAATAAGAGTTTACATTTAAACATCCTCGAAGAATTTTCTGGACTTCAGGTCAGATACAACTGAGAAGCAGGGCATTTATAAAACTTAGCAGCTATGTCAGTAAGATTTACGCCTCTGCACTCCTTAGTGATTCCAGTGTCGCCTTTCTCCGGAAAAGGGGGAGGATGCAGCCTTTCTTCCATTCTCTATTGTGTTTTGTTTATACACGATGTTGCATAATTAAAGAAATAGGTATTCACCCATCGACCAACCCGTTCGCCTCGGGTAGGATGTGACATAAGCTTGCAAGTATGGGTCACACACGGAGGATCAAACTCGCTTTTCAGTTGTAATGAGTTGGTTAGCTAGCTGGTTATTTGGATTTTACGCCACGTCAAACCTTGTTACGTTATTTTATACCAAAGATTTTTGTTTTATACATTCTTGATGGATACTAATTTTTCTTAAATCATTTTTAAACATGTTTTTTCAATTTCTCGGAATTTTTTAGATGAGGATTGATAATTAGTATTATTTGGATTATTCGGACTATTGCCTTTATCTTCATTGTTATATGTACAACGTTTCGGCCGCTGTTCCCTCCGGTCTTCTTCTTAATTAACACAGCTTAACACCTGTACACCAGCTATGGTTAGCGGAATGAGAACAGGATACCCCTGTGAACTGAATAAAGGGTTAGGTTCAAAGTTCCGTTATGACTCCCGATTACGAAAAGAAGTTTCCAGATTACGACAAGAAGGTTCCCGAGTCCGAAAAGAAGGTTTCCGAGTCCGAAAAGAAGGTTCCCGAGTCCGAGAAAGTTCTCGAGTCTGACAAGAAATACCTGAAGAAGGTCGGAGGGCACATCGACTGAAACGTTGTATAAATAACAATGAAGATGAGGACAAGTCCGAATAATCCAAATAATACTAATATTTTTTCAAACACATTTATCTAATTAGCCCATAGGGGGGAACCTAATACGTACTATTCCTCTGGGTCAGAGTGGACCTGGGATTGATGGTGATGAAGGGGTACTCCACATTCCACAGAGATCCAGAATTAGAACTTCCCTATCAGATAGAATTTAACATCATACCAGGACACTAAGACCCTCAGCCACTGCCTTCTAGCACATAAATTATTTAAAAAAGTATTGGAGCTTGCGACAATCAAATAGGTGCTAAGGACATGATCGGGGCGGGAAGCCCAAGTATGTCATGGACTGCTCAAACAACGAGGTCCCACATTGCTTTACTGCAGAGGTGCAGTCGTATATTCTAAAGCAGCCGACAGGGTTAAAATGCAAGATGTGTGTGACTAGTTTAATCATTTCACCGCGTTTGGGCTCAACATAAAAGAATGTCGTCAAATTTTCTTGTCATATCTCTTTGTTTTAGTGTTATGGATTAATTATCCTCATCTTCATTGTTAACAGGGGAGAGTGATGTTTAAACTGTAATTACATACATGTATATATTTTACGATCACCAGAGTGATCAAATCTGTAAACAACATACGACCATTGCTTTACTACGCTGGTGGTGAACGTCAATTAAAATTGCTCTTCGAGAGCTCTACCGGGTTTTCCCTTGAAAGTAATTACAATGCGTATATCGCATAACATTCGATAGTTATAGTAAATAAACATGATAAGTGAATTTCGGCAAAGGATCGTTCAGTCAGTAGAACATCGTACAGACTGTTTCGACTTCATTAAGTCTCATCAGCGATGTATGAGACTTAATAAAGTCGAAACAGTCTGTACGATGTTCTACACTGAACGATCCTTTGCCAAAATTCACTTATCATGTTTATTTACTATAATTATCGAATGTTATGCGATATACGCATTGTAATTGCCTTCAAGCAACAAAAAAAATAATAATATATTCAACAATGCTTCTAAAAAAACAAACATCTAAATATATATATATATATATATATATATATATATATATATATAATAATAGGTAGGAAAATTGGAGTAGTCATTGAAAGTGAGAGAAAGAAAAGAGACGATGTTTAAAATCTGTTGCCAGTTCTTTACGATTTACGTATCTTTTAGATCTTTTCTTTTTCCAGTTCGTCAAATTACAAATCAAAATGCCAAACATCTAATAAACGGACTTACCGCAAATACTTGACCGTTTGGCGGTGTTGGCACACACAAAAAAAATAAATGAAGGAAAACAGAGAAAGAAAAAGGGAAGAACAGAATTGAAAAAGGAAAAAAGGAAGCAGAGAAAGGAAAAGAAAGTGAATATATATATATATATATATATATATATATATATATATATATATATATATATATATAAGGAAAGTGAACTGTCTGGGTTGTTCCATCCATCATGGCTAATGTCGACAGTAAAATGGCCAATGTTTGGGCGTCCTGTCAAATAGTCTTTTGCTCGTGTCGCCTTCATTTCCGTTCCATTCGGCCACTAATGGCACTGAGACCAGAAATAGTTCCAGCAACTCTTCGAAATGCCACTTAATCCTGCTTACTTCAAGTTGCCACCTATTTTCGGATTTTGGTTTAAAATTTTTACTTTTCTTACCACCCCACAATTTCTTTTATTTTTTTTATTTTTATTTTTTCGAAATTCTTGATGAGAGTAGTCGATTGGCATTTTTATTCTGGGACACACTTCACTTTCAGCTGAGTATTTGTGCATCGCTCATTTCATTGTTATATTTTTGTTTGTGTAGTCATTTCCTCAAATTCTCTCCTCTTTATTTTTTTTATTTTATTTTGTCCAACTGTTGTCTTAGCATTATAATATCATTATTATCTCATTATAGCATTCCTTTAACAATTTGATTTTCTTGATTATTTCGCAAATTATTTGTATTAGAGGAAAATGTTGGCGTGGCAATATACAGAGTGGTTGTAAAGTAACTCTATTCCCTATTTTTAAAATCTTTATAATTTATTTCTGAATTATAATTTTTTTTAAATGAATATGAGAAGAACACACATTACATGGAGTTGTATTTTAAATTCTAAATGAGTACCATGTTTCAAACAGGACCATCCTGAAGAGAACTGGACTCCCTGGCATGCACGACATACTTGTCCAGCGCAACCTGAGATGGGTTGGCCACTTAAATAGACTTGGGGATGACAGATTGCCAAAGCAGTTTCTGTACTCTTAACTGAGAGGGGGATTACGTGGAATCGGTAAAAAGCTCAGGTACAAAGACAACATCAAAAGAAACCTGAAGGACTTTAACATTTCCATAGGCAGTTGGCAAGACGCAGCGAGAGACCGAATAAATTGGAGGAAAAGGATTCGCCTAGTATCATCATCAGATATGATGGACAGCAAATAATAATAATAATAATAATAATAATAATATGAGCACCAGCATTTGCCTCCAGCCTCTCAAGCTGCTCGGGAATCCCATCAACTGGTCTTCCCAAGAACTCTTGTGGAATGACAGAAATAAATTCTTGTATTCGTCTTTCAAGTTCTTCCAAAGTTGTTAGTTTCGAAGGGTTGAGTGAATGAACCCCAAAGAAAAAAGTCACAATCTGTTAAATCAGAGATCCTCACCGGCTATTCATGTGGATTACGTCTACCCATCAATCCCACAGGAAAATGGCAACAAGAACACAACTGTTACTGTAATTGTATTTATTTATTTGTTTGTTCTGCGTGTGCTAATTTCAGTGCTAATTTACAAAAACTTAAAGACTACTACACTTTTTATACATTGAACTATTTTCCGATAGCTCTTAAGCAAACATACCAAACGTTGTAGTAATTAAATTATCGTACTGTGGTATATCCACATATCAGAGATTAGATGTAGTGAGATATTTTACAAGTACATATATATTTCCGTGTTAATTAACAAAAACTGTGTAATAAGCAATTGAGAATTACCTCCCCTACTTTATGATTACCTTCGCATTGAAGAACTCTCTAGTGAATACTAGACTATAGAAAACTCTCAAGAAGTGTACCACTTGTTCGGACCAAGTTACTTTATGCACCCAAGGGGCGAACTGGATTCAGAAGGATATGTTTCGCTTTGCACCGTCAACATCCGGTTGTTGTTAGGGTTAGGGGTTAGGGTTATGGGTTATGGGTAGTGATTATGGTTAGGGTTAGCAGTTAGTTTTATGATTTAAAAATGCGTCTAAAAATCGTCTGGTAACAACCAACCGGATGTCAATGGTGCAAAGCGAAACATGTCCCTCTGAATCCAGGTCAACCCTGGGGTGCATAAAGGTAACTTCGTCCAATTATTCTAAGTAGAATAAAGCTTTCCAAAGTTATTGTTTGTCATTACAAACTGCTTCAATATATTCACCTTGAACGTCATTTGAAAACTATTTTACATGAGGTTAGATGTAGTGAGTTGTTTTGCATGGCAACATGTGCAAATATATTTCATCTCAACGCAGCTGTGTTGCACAAAGCAATTTCCGCAGCATGGTGAATTATTGATACCCGCGCATTTCGTTTCCTACGGTCTCTTTGCAAACATCGTCCCACTGATTGACATTTTGAAGCCATCCGAAATTCTGCTTCCCATCGGTGTTTCACTACTCAGTGTTTAAATTCTGTTCAATCACCATCATCGGTTCACCTTGCATTTGTCTCTTCATCACATGACGTAATGGTTAGGTTGCATTTTGTACCGTAGTCCTTTTTTTTCTTGGTACTAAAACTATAACCGCAAGGCGGCGGCGGCGGCGGTGTATACTATGTAGCGGGCCTCGTCCACGTGTCTCCAAATTCACCGTGCCAAAATGGTGTTGATAGAAATTATAACACGAGAAGCATGTCGTCACAACTACCAGCCTTTATTATCGTGCTCGTATAGTGGGCTCGTACCAGAGAGGAGGAAAGGCAGAGAGAAAGAGAGAGAGAGAACACTACTAGATTACTGTGGTCCCATGAGGGACCCAAGGTCAGGTCCGTACCCTACGACCGCGGCAAGCAAAAAGAGGCCGATCGCTTTCTTTTTTGTTCCACGTCACCACGTGACTCCCGGTCAACACCCGACCTCCGCTTGCGGTCAACACCCGACTTCTGCTTGCCACTCAATTCTTCGTTCGGGGTCACGCTACGGTCAAATCATCGTTCATCCTGTTTTAAACCTTTATTATTTCTTCCTCCTCCTTCCATTAGTAGTCCTAGCTCACAAAAGTCAGGAATATACCCATCTTGCAACAATTTCACAGCGCTCTAATACACTTGAGGAATAATATGTAAACAAGTTCGCTTTTCTTATTCAATAAATTTGCATTCTTACTTTGGAGAATACTCAATTTTTCTTCAATTTAAAGCCCACAGTTGCATTTAAACAATTTTGATTATGTCATTTACCATTATCATCATGTCGCGCAATTTGCACGGATATCCATGACGATCCCTCGCCAACTTTTGCTATCATTCATCGGCTCTGGGAGCCTCTCCGCGCAGCAGCCGGCATCCCTACATAGTTGGTCAATGTAGGTCCTGGCTGGGCGGCCCACATTAGCGTGCCCATATGCTGGCTTCCACAGTAGTACGTCGCTTACGAGCTCGTCCTTACTTCTCCGGCAGTGTCCTGCTAGCCCTTCTTACTCGTATGGTTTGTGAGATGGGGGGCGGAGCTGGCCATACAGTTGCTTTTTGTGGGGTGCAGCTTCCACGACTTATTCAGGACCGCTCGCAGCATTTTTGTGCAGCTCCCATCTAGCTTATTCTCAAGGCACTTTGTTAGAGTTCAGGTGGTACAGCCATACAGCAGTACCGACATAACCACAGCCTGGAAGAATCGTCTCTTTAGCTTGTTGGGAGATCGGATTTCCATATATATATGTGTGTGTGTGTGTGTGTGTTTATATAAATATATATATATATATATATAATATATAATATATATATATATATATCCCCCGAATGAGTAGGATGCGACACAAGCGGGGTTTAACAGGTTTGAATTCAGAGTTTTCCTTCTCTTAGACTGGTTCCTAGTCGAGGTTAAAGAGCCCCGTCTGTTTTACAATGTACTTATCGCTGGTGGGAGAGTAGATGGATGCATACTTTCCCGATGTGAAATGCAAACAGCCTCGTCCAGGATTTGAACTCGCTTCGACGGGTCCTAAGACTCTTACCATTACACCATGAGCCTCCACATGATAATTGATAAAGTAGAAAGAATACTCTGAATTAAAACCTGTTAAATTTGTGTGCTTAGTGTGACTTGTTGAGAAGCAAAGACGAACTCAGACGCCACAATCTCCTGTGGACTATTACACATGGACACACCAGTGTTGGCCTACCAGAAAGGATTTACATTCATTAGTTTTTCTCGGACACTGGGTGCAGTCTAGATGTCTTATCGCGAGCCACTGGCTGATAGGGACGGTTGCCGAGATAGAGTCAAGGGAATCTGTGCGATCAGCACGACATGATGAGGATTATAATGATGATGATTTGTTTCTTTAAACTAAATCCTCTCTGCAATGATCTTTAGAGAGCGCATATCATATCACATTCACTTTAATGCGTAAGGTTTAATATTTGTTTGTGATATATGTTTAACGGTAAATACAAAAAATATGTTTATAATGCTGGAAGCAGAGATGAACAGCGAAAGAAAAATTATTCCTCAGGCGTAAACAACTTTTGGAGAATCTTTGATTTCAAATTTAAAAGAAAAAAAATGGTAAAATATTTTTTTCTTTTTTGATGAGAAGTGGGGAAGAAGATATTGAGATAGCCTATGCTAAAAAATATGTTACATAATTGATGGGTAGCCAATCGTAAGTGTGGCGTAGATTTTAAAATAACGTTTAATGGAAAGATACAGGGAGTGTGAGAGACACGATGTAACCCTTCTAACATGTACTAATTTTTCGATTATTTAGTTTTAAAATCGTCTAATATGAACCCTTCCAAAATCCTTATTTATGATACATTTAGATATAAAACCGCTCAAAAATCTTATTATTTCAAACTAGAAAATATACTAGTTCATTCTATTCAAATAAAATTAATAAGACACAGTGACACGCATGCAGACACACATACATACACATGCACAGACCGACACAAACGCACACACAAACACACAGACACACACACACACACACACACACAAACACAAACACACTTTCTCTTTCTCTCTAGCATGGTCACACAACATTTAAAGAAGAATATCTATCTACCCCCTCTTTCCCAATATATATATATATATATATCAATCTCTTTCCTCTCTCTCTCTCTCTCTCTATATATATATATATATATATATATATATATATATATATAATATCCAATTCAGTAAATAATACAAAAGTGCTCAATATATTAAAAACATAGAGCAGTAATAATAATGATAATAATAATTAAGCGTAGGGTTGGGTCCTGATGAAATCATTTGGATTGAAACCATGGTCGACTCCTAACTCTTTTCCTCTACAAATATATAGAGAGAGTATATAAGTAGTAATTAAATTGAAATTTTAACGTCAACCCACCCAACAAGATACGCTCCATTTACCTAATTGAAATACGTCAGTAAAAACATTGCAAAATATATCCTTAATTCTTTAAAGGAATATTGAAAATCTACAAACTAACTGACCAGTGTCTTATATATAAATGAATTATAAACAAGTATTTGGAACGCTTCCTATGAGACGAATTTTCAAAACTAAATGCTCAAAAATTGGTGCGAGTTAGAAATCCAATTTTTGGTGTCAGTACTTTCACGGCAATACCCAACTTTACTCGGATGAATCTTTTTGATATTCAAAAAAAGTTGAAAAATCGACCAACCCTAATATATATATATTGTTTTTTCAATATATCATATTTACACTGTCGGACACACACACACACACACACATATATATATATATATATTATATATATATATATATATATATATATATATATAAAAATAATAAAATTCGAAGGCAATACAATGTGTAAAAAATAAAGACAAAAAGATGTTTTATATGTTTAATCGATTTCAAAGCAAAGCTTTATCATCAGAGTTTATTTTCAGAAATGACGTGCTTATGTTTTTTTTATTTGTGTGGTTATAATTTCTCTTCTTATTTCCTTTTCCTCTCCTTTTTTTCCTCTCTTTCTTCTTCTCCTCCTTTATGAATGGGTGAATAACTGTAATTTCTTATTTCTCTCTTTCTTCTTTTTCTTTTTCAAAAGTTTGTTGAGAACAAGGCTGACCGGATGTCAGCCTTGTATGATGTTGCAATATGTTGCGACCGTGTGATGTCAAAATTTTTTTTTAGAACAAAAATGAACAAATAAATAAAAACCGTTAATAGAAAATTTTTTTACATACTTAGCTTTTGTTTCGCTTTCACCTTTCCTTTCTTATTCTTTCTCCCTCTCTTTCAAATACTTGTTTATAATTCATTTAAATACTTGTTTATAATTCATTTATATATAAAACACTGGTCAGTTAGTTTGTAGATTTTCAATATTCCTTTAAAGAATTAAGGATATATTTTTTGAAAAAGAAAAAGAAGAAAGAGAGAAATAAGAAATTTATTTTATAACATACTTAACAATGCTTCAAGCAAATTACCAATAACTTTTATATATATATATATATATATATATATATATATATATATATATATATATATCTTCATGATCTTCAGTTGTAGTTTTTCCAGTCTTTAGGCTATTTTTCTCAGGTTAGGATCAAGTTGGTCTAGGATTTTCCCATACTATCTACCCAAAGCGCTTTCGACTGTTTCTTCAGTTGTCATCAGGGGGGAGGGGTAAATATTGTTGTGTTACTTCTCTTATTCTTTATCTCTTTCTTCTATCTATTTTGTTTTTAAATTAGGAGAGTCTATTATTTTTGAGAGGGTTGCTAAGATCAGTGTATTGGTAATTAAATATGAGTAGTATATTATTACCTATATTGAATGCTATTTTAATAAAGTCAGGTCTTTTTATGCATATCGACTCAAGAATTTTTAGACGGTTAATATGTTTATTTTTATAGATGACTTTAGTATTTTCAGTGAGGATTTTTCTAATGTCGGAGGAAGTGAATTTTTTTTGAATGTTTTGTAATCAAATGTTGTTTTATGGCACTAGTATCGGAGAGATGGTATGTAAGACGAATATATATATATATATATATATATATATATATATATATATATATATATATATAGTGTGAGATGGTCACTGTTTCAGCTTTTGCTGGAATGGCGTACCAAAGGCAGTATTATTGGTAGAGTGTTCAATATAAAATAGAGCTGTTATATAATATAATAAAATGAATATATAAAGGTTTTACATATCTATTTATTAGGTGACAAAGGAACATTCACAACCATATTGGTTTCATGCGATGCAATCATCAGGTGAATATGTTTCAAATGCATTTGAAACATCTTCAACTGATGATTACATCGCATGAAACCAATATGGTTGTGAATGTTCCTTTGTCACCTAATAAATAGTTATGTAAAACCTTTATATATTTATTTTATTATATATATTAAATTATATATATATATATATATATATATATATATATATATATAATATATATAATATATATATATACTCGTACTTCGAAATTAAGTCTTTTTAAATATCAAGTGGTATCAGACGGGTTGATATGTAATACTTAACTTACCCAATGAATATAACATAATAATTGGAAGTAGTCTTGAAGAAGAGAAGCCTTTTGGCTCGAATTCAGTTTTCCTTATCCTAGACCGGTTACCATACCCTGTTTAAAGAACTCTGTCTACCTTAATATTTACCCATAGCTGGAGGGAGAATAGTTGGATTCGAATTGCCATCAGAGGGTTTTATACCCAATACCTCACCTACCCGATGAACAGGTTATGATAGGAGAAAGAGATCTCAAAATAATTTTGACAAACAAGAAAAGAGTCGCAGGGTATTTGCGCTATGTGAAATGCAAACAGCCGCGTTCAGTATTTGGGGTCATTTATATCCTCCGTATATCCACAATGCACGCCCATGCAGATGTACGCCTATATATTAATACAAGGATTGTTTCAAATACCTAAGAGAGCTCAATGTAAGATAATTCATAAATTGATTATATACAGAGCAATATGGGTGGAATCAAGGGTTAAGTAAATCCGACGAAATGTGGTTGAAAATTGAGGAAAAGTGGATATACCCGTCTGTGTTAGGAAGAATCCATTTAATCCTGCAAGGAATTTATTGCTTTAACGAAGGAATTATTCACAGACAGATTTTAACGAACGAATTATTCATATTTATAAACTAATCTAATATAATCATTATATTCCTATATTATCTGTTGTATGCAATATGTTTTGTACATGAATTGTATACAATTGTATACAATATGTTATTTGTTATAAATTGTTATATTTATGTTGTTATACAATTATATTGATATAATATAATCATTATAATCTAATCTAATCTAATTATTTTAACGAACGAATTATTCAAACAGGCAAAAAAGATTAAAATAACTCTTTTATTAATGCCATGTGTTGGACTTTCCAGGGGCGATTACCGATCTGGATGGGTGGTAAAAGAGAGAGAGAGAGAGAGAGAGAGAGAGAGAGAGAAGAGAGAGAGAGAGAGAGAGAGAGTCATTGGAGTCCGTGCTATCAAGACGACATGGTCATGATGACAGCCATGTTAATGCAAGCATAAGAAAGGCATGGTCTGCTATATAAGGTGTCATAAACGTGCCTAGTTTAAAGCTGTATTTACCAAAATATAAATAAACAATGAAAGGAACATTAATTCTCTTCAGAATACAAAGTGTGTCATAAAAGTGCCGAGTTTGAAACTGCATTTATCAAGATAGAAATGAACAAATACTGGAATGTTATTTTTTTTTCAGAATACAAGGTGTTTCAAAAAGTAGAAAAAATCTCGATACTTTTTGACACACCTTGTACATAGATTATCAGACGTATGGAAATCAGAACTCACAGACAAGCTAAAGCGACAATTCTTCCAATCTGTTGTACGGCTGCAGCAATTGGACGCTAACAAAACTCCGAGAGAATAAACTAATTGGGAGATTCACAAGAATGCTGCGCGCGATCTTATACAAATCGTTGAAACAACATCTCGCGAGAAAACATCTGTACGGTCACCTGCCCCATATCGCCCAAACCATCTGAGTAAGACGAACAAGGCACGTTGGACACTACTTGAGAAGCAAGGACGAACTCATGTGTCGTTCTCCTGTGGAAGCCAGCACATAGGCACGCAAGAGATGGCCGTCCAGCAAAGATGTACATAGACCAGCTCTGCGCGGATACTGGATGCTGTGCAGAGGACCTCCCGAAAACAATGAGTGATAGGAACGGTTTAAAAGAGATTGTCATGGATATCCGTGCCACTAGCGTGACATAATATAATATATATATATATATATATATATACACACACATATATATATATTATCTTATTATGATGGAGATTGTGTGTTTGTCTGTCTGTAACCGAAACTAATTCACTACTCAAGTCACAATTCCCTTAGTTATTGACGTCACATTCACCATGAATTTATCTTTATTTAAACCTCAATTATTGATAAAATTGGTATACCTTATTAATACTGTTGGATTATTCTACATACTAATAACATGCAAGTATATTTATATATTCAACAAAATAGCGGTTTACAGTGTGAACGAGAAGGCTAATTTGCATATTGATATTAAGAATTTGATTTTAATAAATATATACTTAGTATTATTGATTTCTTATTGTTTGGTTTTATCTTAATAAATATGAGCAAAAATCTCGGGGATAAACCTTAAAAGAAATCCATAAACACGAGGAAAGAACTGTAATTTTATTAAATACTTCATAATCTAACTAAATAGATAAATTCGGAAAAATAAAAGACGGGAGTGATGGAAAATGATGGAAGAGTTAGATTTAAAGCTGTTCTATTTTTCTATTACACCCCCTCAATTTATAATTTTCTAAATAGTTTCTAATTTGATACAAAATTTCATTACATCAAAACCTAAATACTTGCACCCAAAGGGTGCATATATTTGCTAGTATATATAATAGAGAATGAATAGAGAATGAATGAGAAAATGAGAAAAGTATTGGCATGAAAAGGTGCTCAATGCTAATAAAGCAGAGCAGATTTATAATCAATTGTAATATTATGGATTTGGACTCATAACTTAAAGTTTCATGGTTATGCAATCATCAGATGAGTCAAATGGTTGAGATCTTAAAAACCATATATATATATATATATATATATATATATATATATATATATATATTTGAGTTTTTTTTTATCTGTATCTGTTTTTTGGAAGTACATATACCAGGTTTGGGCATTGGTGGGAAGCATTAAAGTGAAATATTATGATAATGTTGTTACCATAATATGTTAATCTAGGAATAAATATCAGAAAACTCGGTATTTTTTTATTTTTTAGTTTCTTTTATTTAGACGTGGTGGTAAATTTTCAGGATAGTGACATCCCTTCTTCAAGACCAGGAAAATGTTGGTCCGATTTTCCTGGTCTTCAAAAAGGGATGTCTTAATATAGCACTTTAATGCTTCACATCAATGCCCAAATCTGGTATATGTACTTCCAAAAAACGGATACAGATACAAAATTATATCTCAAATATATATACTCACTAGAAGCATACGGAGTCTCAAAATCAACAACATATATATATATATATATATATATATATATATATATATATATATATATATATATATATTGGTGTTGGGTAAAATGGTGTCCCATTGTAACCTCATGCTTAGCAAGCTAGTCTCGCATATCCAATATTATTGAAAAGCGAGGTTAATCGTCGCTGAAAGCCCCATACTTACAACCGTGGCAAAAGGGTTTGCTAAATGGCGTTCAATCGTTGTGTTATTGCTATCAATCAGGTCCCGCAGATCCATTAGTACAAAAAAGTCCGATCCTCGCTGAATTCTCCAATACTACCGACCTAGTGTCACATCCTACCCGTGATAAACATATGGGGTAAATACCTCCTCTATTCCTGTAAATCCAGAGATTTACGTCTGGGTTATCCTTTTTTCCTCGTCGCCACTGTTATGACCTGTTTAAGGGTCAATAAATAATAACTCAACATGGGTATAAAATGTAGGGAACAGATTGTATTCAGCAATATATATCAACGTACAATGGAAAGGTTTCCTTTTTACAGTTACACCGAGAACAGGTATCTGCTACTTCTCCTATTTACATGTGTCCCACTTTCACACGATATGGCACAAGGCCGTTTTATGTGGGGACCACCCACAAGCCGAGACTCATGGGGTGGTAGGTAGAAAAATTGCGTCGATCCTAGCTCTGCCCCTTTAAGTGCAATGAGGCAGGTATCTGGGATCGACGCTATTAATTTAGCAGCTCAGTGGACCCCCGTCCCGAAGGACGGGTGTATCTGCTACTTCTCGTTTGAGTAGCTTTACTGTGTTAAATATATACCCTTTGGGTAAGTCGATGTTCGTGTCATAGGTGAGTCACCAACAACAGTTATGAATAATCCATTTCCTCCAGCCAGACATTTATTTCTTTACCGAACGAATTATTCACAGCTGTTTGGTTGGTTGGCTGGTTGGTTTTTATTGCATGTCAACGTTTTTGTTTTATTCATTCTTGATGAGTACTCAATTTAATATAAATGGGACCCTAATAGGTACTACCACTCCGGGTTAGAGTGAACTAGTTAGTAATGGGGATGAAGGGGTACTCCACATTCCCCAAAGCTTGGCCCTTCACCATCAGATTCAAACACATCTCTTTTTAAACTCATGTTTTTCTATTTAACCCATACATGGAGCCTTAACAGGTACTACAACGCCGAGGCAGAGTGACCTAGGAATAATAGTGAAGGGGTACTCCCTATGGTCCACCGCCTTCTAGTACTCATATGCTAAAAAAATGATTGGAGGATTTTCATTAGTCACAGTCCATGACCACTGACCCATCAGCACACCTATAAGCACGAGGGAGAATTAACTGATAAATACATACACACGTATATATACATCAAGGTCAAAAGAGACCTCACATGCCTCCTCTATTCCTCTAAATCCAGAGATTGACTTCTGTTTTTAGGAAGAATCCATTTCATCGAACGAATTATTCACAGCTGGTTGGTTGGTTGGTTGGTTGGTTGGTTTTTATTGCATGTCAACGTTTTCGTTTTATTCATTCTTGATGAGTACTCAATTTAATAACATAAATGGTACCCTAATAGGTACTACCACTCCATGTTAGAGTGAACTTGGTAGTAATGGGGGTGAAGGGGTACTCCACATCCCTTAAAGCTTGGACCTTACTCCACATTCCCCAAAGTTCCAAAATTGGAATTTCACCATCAGATTCAAACACATATATTTTTGAGAATGTAACTCCAATAAAAATGTCCTTAGTTGGTTGGGTTTTACGGCATTTCAATCCACTGGGTTATTTTATGCCGAAGACATTTTTTGTTTTATTCATTCTTTATGTACCAATACTTGCGACCTCGTGTC
>CM042158.1:30507335-30524835 GCA_023376005.1 Doryteuthis pealeii | reverse complement strand
TGTTTTTTCAATATATATATATATATATATATATATATATATATATATATATATATATATATATATATATATATATAATATATATTGGTGTTAGGTAAAATGTTGTCCCATCGTAATATAATGCTTAACAAGCTAGGCTACCATACCCGGTATTACTGAAAAGCGAGGGCGATCCTCGCAAAATGCCCCATACTTACAATCGTGGCAAAGGGGTTTGGTAAATGACATCCTATCGTTGTGTAATTGTTAACAATCAGGTCCCGCAGATCGCCTGATATTCCTGGAGTTCTACTGACCAGATCTTGTTAATCTAAGATGGTGTCCTGAGAGAGAGACAGAGACAGAATGAGACAGTCGGGAACAGAGAGAGACAGAGAGAGAGGGGGACAGACAGAGAGTCCTGGGTATGACATTAAACTGCATCTTAGGGGGAAGATCCAATTTTAGAGCCCTCGGTTGTGAGGAGTACTTCATCGCCAGTGCTCCCAGGCCCACTCTGACTCGGACTTCGGGTCCCATCTCTGGGCTGAATTTTAAAAATTGAGTTTTAAACAGTTTTTTTTTAAGTTGAGGTTAAATAAGAAATATTGAATACAAAACGTCTACGGCATAAAATAACACAGCAACAGTTGGCATGCCGTAAAATCCAACCAACCAACCAAATCTAAGACGGCGTAAGGAATGATACTTATGAAAGAATAATACATTTCTAGGTTGAATCAAGTGTTATATACTATTTTGGGAAGCGCGTGGTGTAATGGTTAAAGTCATGGGAAATGGACTCGTCGCCCCGAGTTCAAATCCTGGATGTGGTAATTGCATTTCACTTAGCGCTAATACACTTGGGAAACGTATGAATCCTACTCTCCCTCCAGCTATCGATAAATAGTAGGGCAGACTGGACTCTTTAACCTTGGTTAGGCAACCGGTCTAGGAGAAGGAAAACTCTGAATTCAAACCTGTTTAACTCCGCTTAAGAAATTGTCCTTGTGTCACATCCTGCTCATGCGGAGGGGTTGGTAAATATATATATACTATTTTGGAAAAGATGCCTCACTAGATTTGACTATAGCTTGGAATACTTTAGTCTTGACGAGCGGTCTGAGAGGACCCCTCAGATTAATCGGCTGTTTACGTCAAGCCATAGCACCTATACGATTGCCCCAACCCTATTGCCCGTATAGCACACCCCCAACCCTTTTCATCAAATATGTGGTAGAAGTCAGTGGCTGAGGGTTTCAGCGTCCCGGGTATGACTTTATATTGCATCTAATGGTAAAGTTCCAATTCTGAAGATCTTGGGAGTGTAGAGTACTTCTTCATTGTCACGCTCCCAAATCCACTAGAGTAGAGTGGTAGTACCTGTTAGGGTCCCATCTATCGGTTCCCTGGGATGGTCGATAGGTCGGATATTTGAATAGGCATAATTAACAGGTGGAACAAGTCTTAAAAATGCATGGGCATTCGGTGATTCGCTATAGGCAGGCATATGGTATTTGAGAGATGTAATATATATATATATATATATATATATATATATATATATATATATATATATATATATATATATATTAATGTGTATGGTTGGCACTAGTATACTAGAAAAAGTAATAGTAATCCAACGTACAGTGTTATTAGAAGAGTGCTCAATATCTGTGATAGAGCGTTGATAGTTCAATGAGAAATCAAAACAAATAAAAGTTTTTGCTTTTATTTATTTAATTACGGGAACGGTATTACAACCAGCGGTTTCTTGCTGAAAGCATTCATCGGGTAAGACGAAAAGTTCCTTTGAAAATGAACTTTTTTAAAATATATATTTTAATATATTTTAAATATATATTTTAATATTATTTTAATAAACACATATAGTTTAATATATATTTTTCAAAGGAACTTTTCGTCTTACCCGATGAATGCTTTCAGCAAGAAACCGCTGGTTGTAATACCGTTCCCGTAATTAAATAAATAAAAGCAAAAACTTTTATTTGTTTTGATTTCTCATTGAACTATATATATATATATAATATATATATATATATATATATATATATATATATATATAAAATAACTTTAAAATAAAGAAAAACTTAACAAACCGTCATCCCGTAATAATTTATTTCAACCAGAAAGTCAAAAAGATTTTAAAAGTTTTTTTTAAATGTTTCAGAGCCCCACAAGAGCACCTACATGGGCATACAGTATGGTTATACAGTGAGATTTTGAAAATGCCAAAGAGAATCCTCACTTACAACAAGTCATTTGGATTACTTTATATATATATATATATATATATATATATATATATATATATATATATATATATACACACATTTTATGAGGTACTTAGTTCCGTTGGTAGAGTATCCGTCTAGGAACCGCAAGGTTCCTGGTTCGATACCGGCCCTCGCCAACTCAGCGTATGAGTAGCACCGGGACTTCTGCGGTAAAGTGAGGAGCTGATGTTATGTGTGGCGCTCCACCTCAGACGCCAAAACAATCTTCTTGGTCTAGTGCTAGTGAAAATGGAATAGACTCCCTCGTTGTCTGGCTGATACCGACTTTAGACCGCCCCACCCACTTTTTACTCTACTTAAACAATTAAACAGCTTTTGTTAGAAATGATTTCATTGAAGATATGAAGTTGCGACTATCCGAGCACTTGACGAATACGCTAATAAAAGTACGTGTTATATACGGGGGAGATGGGTCATTCCATTATATCACCCCTCCCTGAGCTAAATTCTTCCGTTGGAATTTAACTTTTAATATTTCTTCTTTTTTTGGATTTGGACGTAGTCGTTCTACCGCTTTCTTTTCTCTTCAACTTTTTCTCCTCACCCGACGGTTAACGATGGGGGATGCTCGTGGAATTTACAGAGAATAAGAAGTTGATGGTGCAGGCGGCATATCCACAGGTACTTTTTGGTTAATGGGAGGTGTGATCTCAAATGTGTCGTATAACACTTCCATAGAAAGCTCTACGTCGTTATGTTCGATATTTTCAATATATCGTGGCCTGATTTGATTTACATATGTCTTTTGTGATCAAATCGCTTTCCCTTGATTATATAGATCACTGTTCCAATTCTTTTGGTAACAATACCGTCCTCCCCGTAACTCTTTCCATTTCGATAGTTCCTAAAAAAAAAACTTTATCCGCTTGTTATATACGGGGGAGATGGGTCATTCTATTATATCAGTAAGGAAATTGCAGCAGCCAGGAAAAGCAATTGCAACACATTGACAATCAGAAATACACCCCCCCCCCAAAAAAAAAAAAGAAATGAAAAGAGAAACGACTACATGGGTACTTTAAGCGACAAACTCAAGAGATATCCCCTCAAAAGACATGGACATAGCTAAGAAGCGGAAATCTCAATGTTGTATACGGGCTTCTTCAAACTCACGCTACTCTGACTCGTATACGTTGCGGGTATACAGCGGACATCGTTCCTAACCCACTAGCCATCTAATGATGATCGAAACGGATTGAAATATTGCAATATAAGCAGATAATAAAACAACATCAATTAACAATGTTGCATACTGGTCTCGAATTCACGCCGCTAAATTCCTGTATGTTAGTAGCGGATATCGTCACTAACCCACTAGCCAGGTATGCTAGTAGTCAGCTACTTCAATAACAACAGATACGCGTATACAAAAGATGACTCTTCTTTATTTTCTTCGGTGTGTGGTAGGTGAGTGGCGGGCATGGAAAATGACACTACGACTACCTAGGTGGTGGAAGGTGGGGGGCGAGCCTCACTACTCACCCGACCGTATCGACGGTCCGACACCTTCTCTGCTCGCCGTTTCTCTCGGGTCTCTCCTCGGGTCTCTCTCTTCTGGGCTGGTCTCATAACCGCTTAAGTACTGACGACCGCCCACACATTCTTTTGTTCCTTGACCGGAAGTCCTTTCCCTTTGTTCAAGTTAGCGTTTGTCCAGATGAGTCCTTTTGTTGCTCTCAAACGCCTACACGTTTTCTTTGTTCGCTTTTCCTTTGTCTTTTCGACTTCCCGCGCAAAACAAACAGTCAATCTGCAACATCAAGAGAGAAAGTGAATCCCGTATAATCGCAGCACAAGACAATTTCATAAGAACAAACTATATAAAGGCAAAAATAGACAAGACGCAACCGAATAGCGAGTGCAGAAAGTGTTGAGACAGAGACGAAACTGTTAATCATATAATAAGTGAATGCAGCAAACTAGCACTAAGAGAATACAAGACGAGGCACGACTTGCTGGGAATTGTGCAAGAAATTCAATTTTCACCATACAACTAAATGGTATATGCACAAACCTGAACCTGTTCTGAAGAATGAGATAGATAAAATTCTCTGGGACTTCGAGGTACAGACGGATCACCTAATTTCGGCCAGAAGACTGTACCTAGTATTGATCGACAAGAAGAAGAGAACCTGTTATCCCGTGGATTTTACCGTCCCGACCGAACACCGAGCGAAAATGAAAGAGAGCCAAAAGATAGACAAATACTTTGACTTTGGCAGAGAACTGAGGAAAGTGTGGAATATGAAGGTGAAGGTCGTACCAATTGTAATTGGTGTCCTTGGAACGATCCCTAAAGCTCTGAAAAAATGTTGGTGAATTAGAAATCAGAGGAAGAATTGATAACATTGAAACTACAGCACTGTTATTATTATTATTTACTCCTTTTGAGTTTTCACATCAGCATTAGCTGATGGCCTTTCACTGGAGTCTGAGTGACAGCAAGTCTCCTCATGTCTCCAGGACTCTTCTGAGTATTCTGGCAGATTGCTGCAGTGCAGTGTTCTGAATGGTATCATTCCTTCCTCTGATTTCCTAACTTTCCAAACTCTTTTCCAATCTTTTGGAACCGTTCCAAGTGCACCAACTACAATTGGTATAACTTTCACTTTCATATTCCATAACTTTTTCAGTTCTCTGGCAAGGTCCAGATATTTGTCCATTTTTTCATTTTCCTTTAGTTTTATTATTATTATTATTATTATTATTATTATTATTATTTGACTCCATAAGAGTTCTTAACACACACCTTAGCAGGTGGGTCACTGGAAGCTGAGTGACAACAAGTCTCCTCAGGTCACCAGGACTCTTCTGAGTATTCTATGCGATATTAGCAATGTTGTTGTTTGGATCGTCTCGATTCATCCTGTGAGTTTCGACTCATCCAGACGCTTTTACAAACCCTTGGGTACTGTTCCAAGTGCACACATTACAATTGGTACGACCGTTACCTTTATGTTCCACAATATTTTCAGTTTTTTTATTATTATTATTATTATTATTATTATTATTATTATTCCTTTTGAGTTTTCACATCAGCATTAGCTGATGGTCTTTCACTGGAGTCTGAGTAACAGCAAGTCTCCTCAGGTCTCCAGGACTCTTCTTTCCAGACCCTTTTCCAATCCTTTTGGGAATGTTCCAAGTGCACAAACTACAATTGGTATCACTTTCACTTTCATATTCCATAACTTTTCCAGTTCTCTGGCAAGGTCCAGATATTTGTCCATTTTTTCATTTTCCTTTAGCTTTACTGCTGGCACTGCAAAATTGACAAGTTCTTTCTTTTTAGTTTATCAACACTAGGTCTGGTCTTCTTGCTGGGATAAGGTGATCCATTTTATTCACTCCTTTTGAGTTTTCACATCAGTGTTAGCTGATGGTCTTTCACTGGAGCCTGAGTGACAGCAAGTCTCCTCAGGTCTCCAGGACTCTTCTGAGTACTCTGGCAGATTGCAGCAGTGCAGTGTTCTGAATGGTTTCAATCCTTCCTCTGATATCCAAACTTTCCAAGCCCTTTTCTAATCCTTTTGGGACTGTTCCAAGTGCACCAACTACAATTGGTATCACTTTCACTTTCATATTCCATAACTTTTTCAGTTCTCTGGCAAGGTCCAGATATTTGTCAATTTTTTCATTTTCCTTTAACTTCACCATGTGATCTGCTGGCACTGCAAAATCAACCAGTTGACATGTTCTTTCTTTTTTGTTAATTAACACTAGGTCTGGCCTTTTTGCTGGGATAAGGTGATCCGTTTTAATTTCAAAGTCCCAGAGAATTTTATGCGTTTCGTTCTCAAGAACAGATTCTGGTTTATGCATATACCATTTTGTTGTGTGGTCAAAATTTAATTTCTTGCATAATTCCCAGTGGATCACCTTCCCAACCCAGTCGTGTCTAGTTTTGTATTCTCGTTGTGCTAGTTTGCTACATTCGCAGAGTATATGGTTAACAGTCTCATCTCTATTACCGCAAAGTCTACATTTACTATTTTGTTGGGTCTTATCAATTTTCGCTTTGATGTAGTTTGTCCTTATGGCATTATTTTGTGCAGCAATTATAAGTGATTCCGTTTCTCTTTTGAGGTTTCCCTTTCTTAACCATGTCCAAGTCTTTTCATGTGCAACCTCATCTATTTGTCGTTTGAAGCGTCCACATAATTGTTTTTCTTCCCATTTTTGTTTTCTAGTCTTTGTCGTTTTTCTGTTTGTTCATCTGCCGTTTCTACTATTGTTGGCCACCATAAGTAGTTTGTCTTTGCTCTTCCTTGTGTAATCTTCAAGTTGTTGGATTGTGGTTTCTACGCATTCCTCTATGTTGGCAAGACCTCTTCCCCCTTCCTTTTATTATTATTATTATTATTATTATTATTATTATTATCCTGTTTTTCTATCTGTAAACTGTCCTGCAGATTTACATAAATCACGTTATTAGCATCATCTAGACTAATTTATTTTGGCATTATCTTTCTCAATCTTATCGTCACAATTAACACCGATATGCCATCACACAGACTACATATACTATCATCAGAATCATCAACATCATTATCAACATCAGTGGGGTTAATATCTGAATCCTATTATGATCTAAACGACCTTTACAGCAATTACAAATACTAACGACCAATTTTATTGTAGCATTAGTCTTAAAGTCTTTTACAAAACAGTTTTTATCAGCATCGACAAATTTGTATCCCGGCCGTGTTTGTTTGTTTGTTTTTTTCTGGTGTAAGAATTGTTTTTTGTTTGTTTTTTTGTTTTTTTGGTTTTTGGTTTTTTTTATATGGTTTTTAATTTGCCACAAGGTTAAAAGCGGATTAAATTCCGAGTTTTCTATCTGGACTATTTGGGTTTTTTTTTCTTTCGTTAGTCTTCAATTATTATTATGAGTTTTTCACATCTGCCGTAGCTAGTGGTTCACTGGAGGCTGAGTGACAGCAAGTCTCCTCAGGTCTCCTACTTTATTGTAGCATTAGTCTTAATGTCTTTTACGGAATAGTTTTTATCAGCATCGACAAATTGCATCCCGGCCTTTTTTTTTTCTGGTGTAATAATTCTTTTCGTTTTTTTTTTGCTTTTGTTTTTTTATGTTTTTTAATTTGCCACACGGTTAAAAGCGGATTAAATTCCGAGTTTTCTATGTGGACGTTTTGTGTTTTTTTTTTCTTTCGTTAGTCTTCAATTATTATTATTATGAGTTTTTCACATCTGCCGTAGCTAGTGGTTCACTGGAGGCTGAGGGACAGCAAGTTTCCTCAGGTCTCCGGGACTCTTCTGAGTATTCTAGCCGATCCCAACAGTGCTGTAGTTTGCATGGTCTCGGTTTAAATTCTTTTCAGGAGCTTTGGGAATCGTTCCAAGGGCACCAATTACGATTGGTGCTACCTTCATCTTCAAGTTCCGAAGTTTCCTCGGTTCTCTGGCAAGATCTAAGTATTTGTCAATCTTTTTGCTTTCTTTCATTTTCTCGCGGAGGTTAGCCGGGACGGTAAAATCCACTAGATGGAGGGTTCTCTTTTTCTTGTCAATCAATACTAGATCCGGTCTCCTGGCCAGGGTTAGTTGATCCGTCTGTACCTCGAAGTTCCAGTGAATTTCAGTGAGTCTTGTTCTCTAGGACATATTTAGGTTTGTGCATATACCATTTGGTCGTATGGTGAAAATTGAATTTCTTGCACAATTCCCTGTGGATTACCTTTCTCACATAGTCGTACCTAGTCTTGTACTCTCTTTGTGCTAGTTTGCTGCATTCGCTTATTATATGGTTGACCGTTTCGTCTCTGTCGCTACACATTCTGCACTTGCTATTCTGCTGCGTCTTATCTATTTTTTGCTTTTATATAATTTGTTCAAATGGCATTGTCTTGTGCTGCGTTTATAAGGGATTCAGTTTCTTTTTTGAGGTTTCCTTTTCTTAGCCAAGTCCATGTCTTCTGGTGTGATAAAGTACCCATGTAGTTGTTTTTCTTATCATTTCTGGGTTTGTTTTTTTTTAGTTTTTAATGTATTTCTGTTTGTCAATGTGTTGCAATTGCTTTTCCTGGCTGCTGCAATTAGTCATTCCTTATTACTCTTAGTGTATTCGTCAATTGCTCGGATTGCTGTATCTACACAGTATTCAATGTTGGCAAGACCTATTTCCCCTTCTTTTCGTGGCACATAGAGTCTGTCTGTGTCGTCTCTCGGGTGGAATGCCTTGTGCATAGTCATCAGTTTCCTTGTCATTTGGTCCATCTGTCGGAGCTCCTCTCTTTTTAATTTTAGTATCTTACAAGGGGGACAGCCCGTGTGTTTATTCCCTTGATAAGGTTTCTGCTACATAGCTTTATTTCTAAGAGCTTTCTTATTTTTCTGAAGTATTACTATTCTTACTATTTCTTTCATTTCTATTTGTTTGATGACGACCATTTCTAATATTCCCAGGTATCTATATTATTATTACTAGCAAATATATGCACCCTCCGGGTGCAAGTATTTTAGTTAAATTTTATAACAAAATATCATATTAAATTAGAAAGACTAATGAAACTGAATAAGAATGTAGATAAAAATATTTTGAACTTCCATCATTTTCCGTTACTCCCGTCTTTCATTGGTAAATTTTCCTAATTAAACTGTTTAGTTAAAATAGGAAGTAAAGAATAATATTACAGTTATTTCTTCTTGTTGAGGGATTTCTTTTAAGATTTATTGAAGAGATTTTTGCTCATATTCAATAAAATAAAACCAAACAATTAGAAATCAATAATACTAAGCATATATTTATTAAAATCAATTTTTTAAGATCAATATGCAAATTAGCCTTCCCATTCAGTTGTATATATAAATACAATTGCATGTTATTAGTATGTAGATATGGTCAACAGTGTAAGTAATGTAAAACAATTTTATCAATAATTGAAGTTTAAATATAAATAAAATCATGGAGAATGTGATGTAAATAACAAGGGAATTGTGACTTGAGTAGAGATATAGTTTCGGTTACAGACAGACAAACCCACAATCTCCATTATAATAAGATTATTATTATTATTATTATTATTAATCTTGGCCTTGTTCTTATTATTCTTGCTGTTGTTATTATCATTGTTATCATTATTATTTTCATTATTATTAGTAGTAGTAGTAGTAGTATAGAAGTAGTAGTAGTATTGATCTTGTTCTTGTTATTCTTGCTGTTATTATTATTATCATTATCATTATTATCAATCTTGGTCTAGTTCTTCTTCTTATTATTATTATTATTATTAGTAGTAGTAGTAGTAGTAGTAGTACTGGTAGTAGCAGTAGTAGTAGTAGTATTAATCTTGACCTTGTTATTCTTGCTGTTATTATTATTATTATCATTAGTAGTAGTAGTCTTAATAGTAGTAGTAGTAGTTGTATTTATATTGGTCTTGTTCTTGTTATTCTTGCTGTTTTTATTATTATTATTATTATTATCATTATTATTTTATTATTATTATTATTATCATTATCGATCTGGATGTTGTTACTCTTGTTTTTGTTGTTATTATTAACATTATTATTTCATTGCATTTGTGTCGATTAATCTCCTTAGGGTTTTCACGGGCATTTAGCCTTTTTATCATCGAACAATTTATTGGGTGATTTTTTCTTTATTCTATTTTTTTTTTTTGTCAAGTTTGAAACTCGAAAAGGTAGGAAAAATAATTTTAGAAATAAATAGAATACAAAAACAAAAAAAAAACAAAAAACAAAAAAAAAAAAGGAAAAGTCATTAGTCTTTGTCTAAAGTTTTTCCTTGGGCAAACTTTTCCGTTTATTAGATTTTTAATTGCGATTTTATTTTGTTCCCCCCTCTTCGACCAACAAAAAAAATACCGTGAATTAAAATCATATTAAACATTGACGTGGAATCAAAGTCGTCAACTCTTGGAGAATAAAAAAAATATTTTGGTGAAAATAAATAACCAGAATGTTTCACTCGAGAATTATTTATAACATTTTAAAAGGGAATTATTTTTAACATTGCGAAAATTCTCGCAAGAAAAGGTGTTGTTTTTTTTTAATTTCTTTTTGTTTGTGTTTTTTGTTTTTGTTTTTTTGTATTATTTGTTTTTTGTTTGTTTGTTTGTTTGTTTATTTGTTTGTTTAATTTTTGCCCTACTTGAATGTAAAATGTTGTTTTAATAGAAAGATGATTTTTTGTTTGTTTTTCTTTTGCCAAATGAACTTGTCAATACAATATCAAGGCGAACATTTTTCCGCCATTTACCAGCGCTCCACCTAGTGGACAGTAATCGGAACAAACGGAAACATGTGACACCTCAAATTAGTCGCAGGTTCGAACGTCACCCACGTTCGGTAAATTTTCTTTTTTTTTCGGGGGGGGGGGAAGTTTCTGGTTAATATTTGGATAAATGAGTGGTATCATCCCGTCTTTTTTGTTTTTATAAAATGATTTGGAAAACTTTTATATTTTTAATCTTGAAAAATACTGGAAAATGAGATATATTAAAAAACTTGAATATACTAGATATTATTAAATATACTAGCTAATATATGCACCCTCCAGGTGCAAGTATTTACGTTTTGATGTGTTATGTATTAGAATACATTAACGAGAAGATTGCGAGTGGTTGTAATAATAGTTTATTATTACAATGAATACAAATAACAAAAATGGCTCTCGGCCGGCATGGTAAAAAGTCTCTGAGCGTAAAAGAGGATTAGTAAAGATTACTTATCTTCTGAAGAGTTGTAGCACGTGGGTTTCATCCGAGAATACGAAACAACCTTTATGGGTGGAGATCACCTCACATCACACTGAGCTAATCTTCGTGTTGTTCTTTTATACGTACTCATTTGCATACGTGAGCGATTATCCGGTTACTTCCCTTTCCAACATAATGTAATAAAATATATCAAATTAGAAAGGTTAATGAAATTAAATAAGAATGAAGATAAAAAGATTTGAAAAAGAGCGGGTTATAATCGAAAAATAGAACAACTTAAACCTACTCTTCCGTCACTAAATTTTCCTATTTAGTTAAAATTGGGAGTAAAGAATAAAATTAGTTATTTCTTCTTGTTAATGGATTTTTTAAAAAGATTGATAGCCGAGATTTTTGTTTATATTCGTTAAGATAAAACCAAACAATTAAAAAAGCAATAATACTAAGCACATATTTATTAAAATCATTTTTTAATACCAATATGCAAATTAGCCTTCCTGTTCACACTGTAAATAGCTATTTTGTTGTATATATATATATTTACCAAACCCTCCGCACGAGCAGGATGCGACACAAGGTCAATTTCTTAAGCGGAGTTTAACAGGTTTAAACTCAGAGTGTTCTTTCTCCTAGACTGGTTACCTAGCCACGGTTAAAGAGCCCAGTCTGTCCTGCTATTTACCCATAGCTGGAAGGAGAGTAGGATTCATACCTTTCCCAAGGGTATTAGCGTCATGTGAAATGCCAACAGCTTCGTCCAGGAATTGAACTCACGTTGACGAGTCTATTTCCTACAACTCTAACCATTAGACCACGCGCCTCCTCATATATTTTGTTGTATATATAAGTATAATTGCATTTTAGCGGAATGTATATAAGATCAACTGTATTAATAATATCAAGCAGTTTCATTAAAAATCAATGTTTAAAAAAATAATGTTCATAGAGAATGTGACGTAAATAAGTAAGGGGATTGAGTAGTGATATAGTTTCGCTTATAGACAGACAAACGCACCATCTCCATTATAATAAGATGTCTGCAAACTGATATAATTATTAGCTAAATTTTGTATAGACATCTAGGGTTATTTTATGTTGAGATGTTGTTCATTGTTTGCTCGATTGAATTTAACGGCATGTCAACCCCTCTAGGGTTATTTTATGCCCAGATGTTGATTGATTGTTTGATTGACCTTAACTGCATGTCAACTAGTCTAGGGTTATTTTATGCCGAGTTGATATTGATTGCAATAATTATTTTAACGGCATGCCAATCCGTCAATGGATGTGCTATCGTCATGGGAAGTGGACTTGAAGGGAGTGAGGTGATACAAGGAAGGTGGAGCCTGCAAAATAGTTTTGACCAATGAGAGAAGGGCCCCATTGGTTTCACTTCAGAGTTTTTCCTCTCTTAGACCGGTTACCATACCAAGGTTAAAGAGCCCAGTCTACCCTACTATATACCCATAGCTGGAGGGGGGATAATTGGATTAATAATTTTTCCCAAGCGAGAAACGTATTTTGTATATCAAATCAAAGAAAACGTGCTACAAAAATTAATTTTTGAGTTTAAAAAATAACTTTTAAATTATCAAATAACGTTTTTAATCCAAAGGGTCCAGCCATATAGTAGCACTGACACGGCTACAGCTTGGAATCATTTTCGCTTTATTTTATCAGAGAAATCACATATCTATTTGCAAATACTGCAAAATTTCAAGCTTTTCTACATTAATAATGACTAGCAGAAATACGCCCTACGGTCGGTGTAAAAATAGATTTTTGAATGGTATTATACAGAAAAAAAAAGCTAAAAAGCATCATATTCCCTCCACTGAGATATTTGTTTTGTTTTACGACAGTAAGGACGTCCAAAACGTTTCTAAATATTCCTGATTGAATTATTTAGACTCTAATCTTTATAGAAAAATTTTAAAATCGTACGAGTAAAATATATTTTGTGCTGATTTCATGAAATGAAATAAGAACGGGAGTTGATCTAGTAAAAAAATGTTTCCCCTAATATATTTTAGGAACATATTTTAAACATAAATTTATCTAAAAGTGAATAAGTATCAATATGTTCGTAAAAATTTGACTCTTAATTGATTTCTCATAGAATTTTAAAAACGATTACTGTGACGTAAACAGTGACGTAGTTTTCGTTACAGACAACCGAGACCGAATCCCATCTATACATATCTAAATGGCAGTTGTGTGTATGTATGTATGTTCGGAGGAAACAACAAAATAAAACAATGAATGGCAATATATATAATATATATATATATATATATATATATATATACAGATTAAATATCACCAAATATTTATTTTTGTGCAAAAACAATGCTTATTGTATTTATATCTTGGAAGATATTAAAAAATTAGAATTTGCATTGTAAGAAAATGGAAAGTCGTTGATTTCATTCGTGATTAAAACATAAATCAATTATGTAAGATCAAAACAATCGATGGATCTGCGAGACTAATATTTTTATAAATCCTCTCTACCCAGGCAACGACGGTTAGTCGATTCTAGTTATTAATAGATTAATTCTTGTTCTTGAGGAGACATCAGCTTTTTCTTTGTTTTTTTCTTCAACTTTATCTTGGTACAGCTTTAAACTTGGTACGTTTTGACACACCTTGTATTCTAAAAAATAACGTTCCATTATTCTTCAACTTTATCTCGGTAAATACAGCTTTAAACTTGGTACGTTTTGACACACCTTGTATTCTAAAAAATAACGTTCCATTATTCTTCAACTTTATCTCGGTAAATACAGCTTTAAACTTGGTACGTTTTGACACACCTTGTATTCTAAAAAAATATCGTTCCATTATTCTTCAACTTTATCTCGGTAAATACAGCTTTAAACTTGGTACGTTGTGACACACCTTGTATTCTAAAAAATAACGTTCCATTATTTTTCTACTTTATCTCGGTAAATACACCTTTAAACTTGGTACATTTTGACACACCTTGTATTCTAAAAAAATAATGAATGGAATTTTTTTTCAGAATATAAGGTGTGTCAAAAGGAACCAAAAATCTCGATACTGTTTTTACCCACTTTGTATATACTAGCAATAATATGTACCCTCTGGGCGTTACTGTTTAAGTTTTAATGTAATGAAATATATAAAATTAGAAAGACTAATAAAATTAAATAAGAACGTATATAAAAAGATTACACTTATTTTAATTATATTTTAAAACGTGTTTATATAAAATCATCATAAGATTGATTTTAATACGACTAAATTTTTTTTATATCCTCTCTACCCAGGCAACGACGGTTAGCCGATTCTAGTTATTAATAGATTAATTCTTGTTCTTGAGGAGACATCAGTTTTTCTTTTGTTTTTGGGGTTTTTTTTGTTTTTTGGGTTTTTTTTTCGTTTGTTTCATTTTTTTTCATCTAATTGAGCCCATTGTTTGCTTGTTTTGATTGCTTTTATTCTCAATTTGTTTTGTATCTACATTGTGTAAATAATGACAATTTTGTAATATCAAGTAAATAGAACTGGTTCTTTTTTTTTTTTTTGTCGGTCGAGATGGGGGTGGGGTGGGAGGAGTAAGGAGTGAACTATTTCCCCAATGTAATCATCAAACATTACAACACCAGACATCGCTTGAAGCTAATTATTTGTACTTCGTCTTTTGCACCAAAGTAAATTGTCATTCATGATATTTTCAATAGACAAATCGTTCTTGCTCATCCGAATTTATATTAGAAAATTGCTGTCATAGGATGATGCAGAAAATAGAACATTAGATTATATATATATATATATATATATATATATATATATATATTATATATATATATATATATATATTAAAAAGAAAGGAAATGAATCCGACAGTATGAGTATGAAAAGGTGGAAAGAAAACATCACACAATGCTGTTAAAGAGAAAACAATTTATAATATAATCATAGCTGATACTGATCAATATTTCGATTTTACAAAAATCATCATCAGAGCTCATTCACTCCGTGGTGTTTGGGTCGGAGAAAAATGTCAAATCAGTTCACAAAAACAAAAAACCTTAATTCTGCAAAAACGAACGAAAGTTGTTACATTATTCACCAATGTGGGTATTCGCGCCATATTGTTATCGGTCATGCCGATATGTATACCTTTTTTGTCGGTGAACTCTCCATTGTAGCGGATTTTAAGACAAAAAGGTATACATATCGACATGACCGATAAAAATATGGCGCGAATACCCACGTTGGTGAATAATGTAACAACTTTCGTTCGTTTTTGCAGAATTAAGGTTTTTTGTTTTTGTGAACTGATTTGACATTTTTCTCCGACCCAAACACCACGGAGTGAATGAGCTCTGATGATGATTTTTGTAAAATCAAAATATTGATCAGTATCAGCTATTATTATATTATAAATTGTTTTCTCTTTAACAGCATTGTGTGATGTTTTCATTCCTCCTTTTCATACCATATATATATATATATATATTATATATATATAATATATATATATATATATATATATATATATATATATAAGATTTTTGGGTGGTTATTCATTCTTTAGAAGCATTGTTGAATAAAGTATATATATTAATATTTATATTTTTGCTTGAAGGCAATTACAATGCGCATATCGCATAAGAGCATAAGGCTCCGGGTTTGTTTGTTATCGTTCACTCAGCGCCCCCTTGCCTCATATGGTAGAGACGTCTCAGTATCATTGACAGGTTAATTTCGGAGAAATTTCTCGGTGCTGTGTCGTGGCCGAAACACTATAGTTTCTGACTATCCTGCTGAAGTCCCGGTTTCGATTTCTGTCGGAGGGAAATCGTTAGTATATATCGCTGATGAGACTTAATAAAGTTGAAACAGTCTGTACGATATTCTACACACAGAGTAAATCTTTGCGAAATTCACTTGTCATTATTATCTTCTATAAATATCGAATTTCTGCAATATGCGCATTGTAACTGCCTTGAAGCAAAAAAAAAAAAAAATATATATTATATATATATATATATATATATATATATATATATAATATATTGACACACCTTGTATTCTAAAAAATAATGAATGGAACTTTTTTTTCAGAATATAAGGTGTGTCAAAAAGAACAAAAGATCTCGATACTTTTTTTACCCACTTTGTATATACAAGCAATAATATGTGCCCCTGGGCGTAACTGTTTAAGTTTTAATGTAATGAAATATATACAATAAGAAATACTAATAAAATTGAATAAGAATGTATATAAAAAGATTACGCTTATTTTAATTATATTTTAATACGTGTTTATATAAAATCATTCATAAGATTGATTTTAATCCGTCCGAAAATAAAACAATAATATTAGAGATCATTAACACCAAGTATTTATTTATAAAAACCCGGTTTTGTTAACATCAGTATGCAAATTAAACACACCATATATTATGTAATTGGTAACAATTTCAAATCTACTGATTTAAAAATCTATATTGATAATATATTCAGTTTGTCCTTTTTAAACTGCCAAAGGGTTCATACATGTATTTCCTACCTGGAGCAGGATGCGGCACAAGGTCAGTTTTTAAGTTTGGTACAGTTAGTGTGTTCAGCAAAACGTTTCTCATTCCCCAATGATACCTGCATCGGTAAAATACGCACTATAACTTTTGGTTTCGGGTTACCCTTATATCCGTGCAAAAATACCCATATTTGCTAAATGCAGCAGTCTGGTCCGTTTATCAAATCATCGCTCATTCCCCAATGATGCCTGCCTCGGTAAAATATGGACTATAACGTTTGGCTTTGGGTTACTCTTATATCCGTTCTAAAATGCTCATATTAACTAGCAGCGGTCTGGCCCGTTCACCAATAACCTTTCTTATTCCCCAATGATACCTGCATCGGAAATATAATGTCTTCAAAAGGTTTTCCTACGAGATTTACCGTGATTTTAAACTGGACCATACAGAGAAACAAGATGGAAACATATATACCTGGATATTAAGTCTTTCAAATAAGTAGGACAATTTGCATACCTAAGCAGTAACATCTCATCTACAGAAAGCGATGTCAATATACGCCAAGTAAAAGCTTGGACTGTCGTAATGAGATTATCGATCATATGGAAATCTGATCTCTCTGATAAGATAAAGCGATAATTATCCCAAACTGTAGCCGTCTAAGTGCTACTGTATGGCTGTACCACTTGTACCCCAACAACCTTTGAGAAAAGGCTCAATTTGACATACACAAGGATGCTGCGTTCTGTTTTGAACAAATCATGGAAGCAGCATCCCACAAAAAGCAGCTGCACGGCCACTTACTTCCTATCACCCAAGCCATCAAAGTAAGACGACTAAGACATTGGGATACTGCTGGAGAATCGAGGACCAACCCATAAGTGACTTTCTCCCGTAGACCCTACACGTGAACACACTTGCGGATTCTGAATGCCATGGGGAAGACCTACCAAGATCTATAGGGACAGGTAGCGTGTGGTGTAATAGT
>CM042158.1:30472252-30492252 GCA_023376005.1 Doryteuthis pealeii | reverse complement strand
CTCTTCTCACATACTCAGTTGATTTTCCTCTGATAAACGTGTGGATCTGGATTCAATTTGGATTATATATTTGTCAGGATTTAAACCTTTCCCAATATTGAATCGTCACCTATAATTAGTATAACATCTCTCCTCTCTCTCTCTCTCTTTTTCTTTTCTTCTTCCCTCTATCTCTCATATATATATATATATATATATATATATATATATATATATATAATGGCTGTCAACTCGTGTTCGAGTAAGACCATTTCCTGTTTTTTTTATCATAGTTGGGTGCCAGTAGCATTTAACACTTTATCCTTGTGTTTTCTCAGATGACTCACCAGGCCAGTCCTGGAGAGACATTCTCTTCCACATAAACTAAATGTTGGTACTTCTCCACTTTGAATATTGCTGGGCTGTAAATTACCCATTCTAATAACCCGGTTCAATTTTTGGTGTTTTTTCGGTTGGTCTCAAATTCTTCCACAGACAGGTAGATGGTGGCTCTCCAGCCAGGTCTATTACAAGCTATCTTCTCCCAGTCCTCCACAGCAATAGCAGTGTTCTTCAGAGTGTCCTTGAGGCACTCGTTAAACCTCAATTTGGGTTTGCACTGACGACGTTTGCCAGATGAGATTTTCCCGTAATATATATATATATATATATATATATATATATAGAGAGAGAGAGAGAGAGAGAGACAAACACACACACACACACACGCACACACAAATATATATATATATATATATATATAATTATATATATTATATATATAATCAATATATTATACTAAGCTGAGCGAATCAATGTCTGTCTCCTAAGGCTCTTTACTGATTAGTTAATGACGCAACATTTATACTAAATATTCATTAGTTTTAGGATTGAGATATGCTTGAAAAATCCGTTTCAATTGGTTTTAATTAGTGGTAATTTGCACTAAGTCAAAAACTGACCCGTCTTCTACCTAACATTATGCCTGTCACTTTCTTCCGCTCTATGTATATCTTGATTACCTGCTCGTTAAGTATGTAAGTTTCTCAGTGTGTGTGTGTGTAGAGAGAGAGAGATAGATTGGAGTGGGAGAAACGGATGTGTATGTCAAGTTTCAGAAGCAATTAGCTTGGCTCTTAATAAATTTAGATTAGCTCACGATTTTTCTAATATAATATATATATATATATATATTTATATATATTATAGAGAGAGAGAGAGAGAGAGAGATAAGGGGATACATAGACGGGTAGATAGATCGATAGAAAGAAAGAAATATGGGGGCTATATTTATAAATAAACAGTGCTCAATATAATTGATAGAGCATCTACATTTAATTTAACGTAGCGTGGCATGGAGTCTCTCTCTCTCTCTCTCTCTCTCTCTTATATATAATATATATATATATATATATATATATATATAACCAAGGAGGGAAAGAAATGCCAAAACAGATTTATATCTGCACCAATGTATCCATTTATTCATTTATTTATAATACTTCGTATATGTAAAAATATATACGAAAATTTTTAAATGCACGTTTTGAGTTCTAAATTTTAGTTGTATACTATCAAGTAAACGTTCGATATCATAGACACACACATACACGCACACTCTCACACATACTAAAAAAACTGAATTCAAATGTGATCAACTCGCCTAAGCATTTGATCTTGTGTCTCATCCTACACGTGCATATATATATATATATATATATATATATATATATATATATATATGTGTGTGTGTGTGTGTGTGTGTGTGTGTGTGTGATATATATATAATATATATATGTATACAGAGAGAGAGAGAGAGAGAGAGAGAGAGAGAGAGAGAGAGTTCGCATCTATCTATCACAACCAGTTCATAATATCTCTATCTATACCAGTCTATTCCTATGTTCGTATCTATCTATCTATATATCTATCTATCAATCTATTCGTATATTCACATATATCTATCCATCTACCTGTCGAGCGAAACCAATAAATGGTACATTATCACAGTTTATATATATATATATATATATATATATATATATATATATATATATATATAAACTGTGATTAATGTACCATTTATTGGTTTCGCTCGACAGGTAGATATATATATATATATATATATATAAAGAAAATTTGAAAAAACAAGTGTTCCGAAAATGGGATGAATTTAATTATCGATGTTTAAAACATTTCGGTTACATTGAACCTTCACCAGGATGTCTCCTGATGAAGGTTCAATGTAACCGAAATGTTTTAAACATCGATAATTAAATTCATCCCATTTTCGGAACATTTGTTTTTTCAAATTTCTTTATATTGTCGGATTTAATTTCCATATTTACTCCATATATATATATATATATTATATATATATATATATATATATATATAATATATATAATATACCAAGCGTGTTGGTATATTATATATATATATAGAGTCAGATTTTAGCCCTGAAGAGCTTTATGCGAAACTAATAGTAGGTTCGTCTGACTCAGTAGATTATCTTTATATATATATATATATATATATTACTTATTTATTATATATATACTCCCACTAAAAATGGTTGAGTTCTCTGAATAGGGATTTAATTGCAGATTCCGTTCTGGCGTCTAGCTAACCCTGGTGTTGTTTACAAATGTTTGAGGATTCTAGTGAATTCATTTCCGCTTAGAAATGTAGCGATTAAATATTCTCCTATATTTGACAGCTGCCTCTGACCGTACGGGTAAGAGGATTGGCGAACGAAAGTTCATTCGGGTCTCGAACCCGGCCAGGGGTAGCTGTTACGGTATAGCCACACTGATGAAAGGTGAAACCTCGAAACACGTGTCTGTGGATTACTTATTTATTATTTTATATATATATATATATATATATATATATATATATATATAGATATATATGTATATATATATATATATAATATATAGAGAGAGAGAGAGAGAGAGAGATGTGAGGTATCCAAAACTTGGTAGTAAGGGATGATTCTATATGTGATTTCTAAGATACACTGTATTATTATTGTGTGATCCAGTATGTACAAATACAGTGAATCTTTAAATCACTACAGAGAGTTCAATGTATAATAATCTTTTTAGATTATATACAGAGCAATAGTTATCTTTAAAAGGAAGGACAAACTCAAAATTATTCCATAATAAATTTATTTCGACCAAAATTGGAGCCTTTATAAATCTAAGTTGATTTAACAAAGCTTCCAAATATATAATATATGTAAAAAATTTTGATATGGAATTGGACTAACTAAAACCTCAGACAGCCATAATTTGGGAATTCATACATATATATAAACGCACACAAAATTAAAAAAACAACATCCTCATAAAAACACGAGACTCAGTGACGACAAATAGGAACGCCGGTGAGTGAAGAACGCAAAAGCAAGAACGAATAACGGATCACGTTCACACGAGGCACGAGTTAAAAAGCTGTCCATTTTTTTCAAGAAGTCAACGTCTCTGATGACGGATAAACATCTGAAACCATTGGTAAGACAAACTTTGTATTGGTGACTTATATATATATATGCAACTTTGGATGAATATATATATATATATATATATATATATATATATATATATTCATCCAAGTGCTACCACATTTGTAGTAGCATTGGTAGTTAATCCAAAAGGCCCAATATATTTCGTAAATATGGAGCATTTATTGTTGTAGAATATATATATATATATATATATATATATATATTATATATATATATATTACATATAATATATATAGGTACTTGTATTTCTTTATTCGTCTGTCTGGTCTTCAATGAGGTCTTCAAAACAAAAAAGAACTGTGATCATAAGCGGATTCATCCTTTACAAAAAAAATGTTTTCACCTGAGTCTCATCAGAGGACTACCACAGGAAGAAGAACTACGGTAGAGAAATCTAGAATGTCATAATGAGGGGAGAGTAAAAAAAAAAAAAAACATTGTGATTTGATCAGGTAACTTCACGCTGGAACCGCCGCTGAGTTATAAATTGGAAACGTATTCATTCTGTTTTGCAGAGCGCTGGTTTGGACGATATCATGTATATTGCCTCAAGGCCACAGAGATGGAATTCTGAACGTACACGAGCTACGATGGTGAATGGACTGTTTTTAAACGACTTGGAACTGTCCGGTTTAGCCAATAGACGTTGAACAATGGCGGAGTCAGTGCTTTGATTCGTGCTACAATATATTTTTTGAATATGTGAGCGTATGGCTAAAGGCGCGTGTTGGTTGATTCGCTTTTCAAGTGACATCTTACTTTATCAGATATATTTATCAAAATTGCACATAACAATTTAATCTATAGTATTACATATTTAAGTTTTTAAGGGCCAACCTTTGGCCTTAAAGCAGGAGTCAATCAGTGGAATTGAATCCTTGATAAAGGGTCCCTCGATAATGAATCCTTTGGTTACTCTGGTAAAGAATTATCAGTTCCTGGTATAGAGTCCTTCGATAATGAATCCTTTGGTTATTTTGGTAATCATATAAGTCCTTCCTGAGTGTTGGTAAAGGTCCGGTAATCCTATGTCTGTCCTCAGAGAGCGCAATTGTAATTATGTCCAATATGTTGTGTGGGGGGGGGGGTAAGTGCTCTATCAGCCACGCAGTATTGCTAGTGATTGGCTGCAACATTAACTCGCGTGACATGGCTAGTCTATAAATCCAGGTGGGGAATTAGAGCACCCCTTATCCACAAATATTCCAACATCAATTTATTGGAAGAAATCATCAACCACGGTCTTCAGATCACTTTGGAATCTCCGCCAATCCTTTCCGATAGTTTCCTTGTTTAAATTGGTAAATGTTGTAGTTATCCTCATCTTTAGTTCTTATTCGGTGTTGCATTGATTTTTCTTAGTCTCTTGCTCAATCGTGGCCCACACATAATAATCAAAGGGATTGTAATCTGTGGAGTTAGACGGCCTGGCGTTAGAAACGGTGTTGTCGCAAAGATGGGGTTTCCTGCTTGTGGGGTGGCTGTGGGTGAATTTCTGTGGACTATCCTAGCGTACATTGCATAGAGAGTGAATGCGCTGGCCCAGGACTATTCATAAACGACTCTCTGAGAACATCGAGTTGATTGCTGAGCCTGCTTCAGTGCTTCTGCCTCTGGAGCGGCTAAGTAAACTTATCAGCGTTGATCCCAGGGGGCTAACCCCCAGGCAATATCTGCCCCCTTGATTTAAAGGGGCAGGACTGGGCTTATTGCCTAGTGCCTGAGGCGCCTCCCTTGAAGGGGAACGCCGACGGGATCAACGCATTTTTGTGCCTACCACCCATGAGCGTTGGCTTGTGGATTGGCCCACATGAAAATGTCCTTGTGTCACGCCCTCATGAGTGGGATGAGAGGCAAATACCCTGAGACTGCAAAAATTACCCAAACCGTTTACCTCGAGGTTTTACTACTGTTTCAAGTTACTATATGTCTGGTGCACATATAGTTGAACGTGAACTGGCTCATAAAGTATTCTCCTGAATACTTTATGAGCCAGTTTACAACAATTTCACCTAGAACATTCTGTCTGAGAATTGTGTGTATGTAGTTATTTCTTTAGGGCCGGGTTAGCTCAGTCGGTAGAGCGTTCGGCTAGAAACTACAAGGATCCTAGTACGATACCAGCCCTCGCCATCTCTATTTCAGCGTATGAGTAGCACAGGGATCTGTACGGTAAAGTGAGGAGTTGATGGTAGGTGTAGCGCTCCACCTCAGGCGCAAAAACAATCTCCTTGGTCTAGCGCTAGTGAAAAGGGGATAGACTCCCTCGCTAATTGGCTGATACCGACTTTAGGCCACCCTGACGACGACTTACTTATTCTAATGAAACTGCCAGTCATTGTCGCCAAAGAAAATGTGAAGTAATACTTATGTTAGTTTTCTTTCTTTTCTTGACAGTATTTATGTAATTATTTTCATCCGATGCTTTTTATTGAAACAATAGGGTTGTTTTTTTTGGGGGGGGGTTTTTTGGGGGGGTGGGGGGGTTCATATATCTTCTTTATTACTTTGTGATATATATATATATATATATATATATGTGTGTGTGTGTCTGTGTGTGTGTGTCTGTGTGTGTGGAGAGTGGATAAGAGATGGATAGAAGAGGAGGTCAAGTAGGTGGGTTTGCGGTGGGTAAGCTTACCCACTCACTTGACCTCCTCTTCTATCCACCTCCTCCTGCTACACTTCCCCTTCTATAAAATACTTGTATGATAACCTGATAATTCATTAAAACGACTGGTGATGCTGAGCTCAACGCTCTAGCAAAATATATCCTACACACTTTTGTCTGAGTTTTGTTCTTGTGTTCCTCACATTTCTACCACATTCTGTCGGATTCATTCCAATCCACTTTCCATATATATATATATATATATATATATATATATATATATATATATATATATTATTGTCATTATTATCATTATTATCATTGTTATTACTAATATTAATAGACCGAGTTCCTAAATAGTCCGGCTATATGTGTCTTCATATAAATCATATATTTATCTTCCTTTTTAAAATGTCTATGCTCGTATGTGTGAACATTTGCGTAATGTTTGAATATAGAAAAGTGCCCTTGTGTTTATATAATCATTTTCCATAACTTCTACGAAACTTACAACTTACGGGTATGTATATTCTTATCTACATATGCACAATGTCACACAGACATATATATGCATATATATGTATACACACACACACATATATATATATATATATATATATATATATATGTATGTATATATATATATACATACATATATAGAGAAACAAGTATACATACACATGTACACAAATGTATATATACTCGTGTACACTCAAACAAATTGCTGCAAAGTTTGTAATAACTCAATTAGATTTACAGCATTTCCTGTAATAAAAAATATTTAAAAGAATATCATTACCACTCCCAAAACCGTCAACAAATGAATTAAATGAAAAAGACTTTTTTCCTCCTCGTCCAAAAAAAAAACAAACAAAACAAACAAAATGAAACGAACAAGAAAACTATCTAATCTCCTGTTCATCCCGTTTATTTGCTAGGCAATATCCCGACGCCACAGACAAATTGCAAATCCTAACTTCGCGATTGATATACGTGACTTTGGTGAAGATTTGCCAATCTTCAGAAATTGACCGCCATTTTGGATTCAAAGCGGGCAAACATAACAACTGGCCGTACTGCTGCCCGGTACAATAAAAATGGCAGAAACTGCTGGATTTATAACTTGTTTGCTTCTTCCTCAAACCGTACCGGAAATCGTTCTGAATCTCAGAGTAAACAGGCAGGACCATAACCAATTTGGGAAATTACAACGCTCAGGTCTTATTCGTCATTAAAACACAAATTCATGCTAGTCTGGCACTTTTAGAAAAGAAAACAAATTTGAATAAATAGACGTTAAACATGGCTGCTTCTTTTATCGTTGCCCACGTTTCAAAAAAGAAAATTTTTAAAAATAAAATAAATATGAACTGACAATTAAGTAAACACAATAATTCTGCCACAAAGAACTATAAATAAACAATCTAAAGAGTATAAAATATTATACAAATAATTTTACACGAAGAGAAGTTTAACGCCAGTTTGTTCTTGACGTTATCTAAATAAGACTTAAAAAGAAATATTTAAAACAACATGAAAAAAACTATTAAAACACTACATGAATTGAAGATATGGAGAATTTAAAGAAAGAATGAAAATAAAACAATTTTTGAATAAATTTAAAATGTGTAATGTGTGCTTCATTCATATTTAAACGAATGAACAAAGTTTGCATAGTCAATATAAAAGGAAATGTAATTCATTATGAAACAAATATTTTTGGCGGGTAAAACAAACAAAAAACGCAAAAGTGTACGGAAAATAAAATATAATTGAAATTCACCCATAAGCATGGTGATCATCTACACATATTTGGACTCACATATACGTTCGGGACGTTTCACAAAAATTAATATCATTTTATAATCTAATTGTTAAGTGTTTGAACGCCATCCTTGCCCAGTTGAAGAGGACTTAAAGTAAGTAAGTCCTATGTTATGGAATCCTTTGGTAAGTGTATAAGTCCTATCCAGCGTATTGTTAAAGGTCCAGTTATTTACTCCTATGTTCCGTCGTCCACGAAGGTTCAAAGCAGTTGTGAGTAGTTAAGATCAGAACAGCCTGTATAAATATTATAACAGCAACAGAGTACTGTGAGTGATTGGCCAAGAGGCTGATCACATGGTTCCGGCGAGTCTATAAGTAGAAGTGGACTTTTGACACACACCAAAAATCTCAACACTAATAACTTGAACAATCCTAGTTCAAATGATCTTATTTTAACAGCATGGATGGAAACAACTCCAAATTCTATATATTTGTGATTTTTCGGACTGTTGTCTTCATCTTTACTGTGGTGTGTATAATCACAACGTTTCGGCCGATGTATCTCCGGCCTTTCTGGTATGTTTCCTGTGCATCAGAGCATGGCAATGACCCAACCTGGAAATCATGTTATTCAACGAACTTTGATCTATTAAATGTTGCTCAAATATCAATACCAGGGATCATAAATTAAAACTCTTAAAACATTTTTGTAAAAAAAATGCAAGAAAAAAAGTATTTTACTTAACACAGTGGGGAATACATGGAATGAACTACCATCATCAATAGTGAATGCCCCATCTCTGAACTTCTTTAAGGCAAGATTGGATAATCTGTGGAAAGGTTATACATATTCTGTGGAATCAAGATGAATGTTTATAAGGAACAGATGACAGGTCTCATACCTAATATACTAGCTGAAAAATATATTATTATTATTATTATTATTATTATTATTATTATTATTATATAGTTTTTCACAACAGCATTAGCTGATTGCATTTCCCAAGAGTCTGAGTGACAACAAGTCTCCTCAAATCTCCAGGACTCTTCTGGGTATTTTGGCAGATTGCAGCAGTGCAGTATTCTGAATGGTCTCAATTCTTCCTCTGATTTCCAGATTTTCCAGTCTTTTTTCAAAGCTTTTTGGGACCGTTCCAAGTGCACCAGCTACAATTGGTATCACTTTGACTTTCATATTCCATACTTTTTTTTCAGTTCTCTGGCAAGGTCCAGATATTTGTCCATCTTTTCGTTTTCCTTCATCTTCACCCTGTTATCTGCTTGAACTGCAAAATTCACCAGCTGACAAGTTCTTTTTTTTTTTTAATTAACACTAGGTCTGGTCTGCTTGCTGGGATAAGGTGATCCGTCTTTATCTCAAAGTTCTATCATTATTATTATTATTATTATTATTATTATAGTTTGGCGGTTTATCAGTCATTGCGTCGAAGAACTTTTGAAGATCTTATTCAAATAATTCAAATAATGACGTCATTGTTTTTGCAAGACTATCATTTCAGCATGAGCCCTGAGGAGCATTATGATCATTTCAAAAACAAACAAAACAATTGCTATGATCGGATTACATTGTACATCACAAAGGATTTTTTTCAAAAATGTGGAATCTACAGGTATATTTGTTATGTTATTGGATAATTAAGGTTCGAAAAAATGAGCTGTTTTAGTAAAAATAAGTTGTGATTGAAGAAGAAGGAAAAAAAAAATTTTGAAAAAAATATTAGGAAAGAAATAATTTATTTGGAATTCGTTTGTTTAAAATGTTTGTTGAAAATCAGAGAATTGTTGGGGGTTGAATATTTTCGGGAGAATTATAAAAATGTCAGGCCATTTCATATTCCATAGCTTTTTCCGTTCTCTGGCAAGGTCCAGATATTTGTACATCTTTTCGTTTTCCTTTATGAAGATGATGTGATCTGCTGGAACTGCAAAATCCACCAGTTGACACTAGTTGAGAAATGTCGGATTGTTTTGGCTAAAAATTCCAGTGTCGCAATTTGACAATATACAATGGAATTAAAATAGGACGTAAGAAAGAAATCAGTTGATTATCGATATGTAAGACAATGATCAGCTGATTATCGGTAAATTTTAAAAGAAGGGTTGAATAGTCAAAAGTGGAGAGCGAACTCCAGACCACGAAGGGTCTATTAATGCAGTCACCGCGATGCAGGCTAGAATTAGCCTATCGAAAATAGAACGGCCTTTCTTTCTGTCTTTCTTCGTCTCTAAACTGACAGCTGACAGACGAATGGCATGTTTAGTGTATTTAATTTAAGAGACTTTGTTCTTATAGCCCTCTTTCTATCACAGTAGCGTCGCCGACTGCTAGAATTTGTCACGGCCAAAAATAAACATTTGTTAACAAAAAATACAGGCTTGTTTTTAATCAAGACGAGTTACCACGGAAGGAGTTGAAGAGACGTTTCTTGCAAGAAGAAACGAGCTCACACATATATATGTGTGTGTACCAACCCCTCCGTACTAGCAGGATGCGACACAAGGTCAATTTCTTAAGCGAAGTTTAACAGGTTTGAATTCAGAGTTTTCCTTCTCTTAGACTGGTTACCTATCCATGGTTAAAGAGCTCAGTCTGCCCTGCTATTTACCCATAATTGGAGGGAGAATTGGGTTCATACCTTTCCCAAGAGTATTAGCCCTATGTAAAATGCAAACAGCTTCGTCCAGGAATTGAACTCTGGTCGACGAGTCCATATCCTACGACTCTAACTATTACACCACGTGCATCCATAAGAAGACAAAAAACCCTAACGTAATATATTAATATGCATCCTCAAAGTCACACAGCCCTGTTGACGGGACTTAACATACGCTGACTGTATACCTGCAAAGGAGTGACATACGAAACTACATCTGATAGTGAGTTTCCCGTCCTAGAGCTCTGAGGAGTACAACTTTATTGCCATTACTTCTAGGCCCACTCAAACACGAAGAGATTGTACATCTTATGATTCCATCTATGAGTCAATTAGTTATGTTTGGTAATTATCTGTATTGTAAAATAACATTGAATATCATATTACTGTGCGCAAAAATACGCAAAGTAATATACACAATCATGTGTTCATATCAATATACATCAAATGATATATACACTCTAATATGTAAATGTGTGTGTGTATTGGTGCGCGGGTATGCGTAATCCAATAGATCGTTCAGTACAGGCATTTATAACCATTGTATGACCTCGGGGTCAACACCTATAAAGAAGACAGAGATATTGATTTACATAAGCACATATACAAGTTTTACGAGGCTGTGTCAAAAAGTAATGCCATTTTGTTTGCCTTGGGTTATCATCTCTTTGGCTGCATGAAAAAAGGATTTGAGAGGCAAACGTAATTCCAGTGACGGAGAAGCGAAATCTGTAGTAAAGAAGTGGCTCAAAGAACAGTCAATAGAATTTTACGGGGCAGGGACACATGCTCTCATTCGAAGGGGGAACATTGCTATTGAGAGAAACGGTGATTCATCTATCTATATCTATACATCTCTCTCTCTCTCTCTCTCTCTCTCTCTCTCTCATATATATAAAAAGAATTCATATATATATATATATATAAGTTAAAAGAAAAGAAATGAATCCAACGGTATGACTATAGATAAAAGGATATGAAAACAACACAATATGCTGTTAAAGTGAAAACATTTTATAATATATTCATAGCTAATATTGAACAATATTTCGATTTTATAAAAATCTTCTTCAGAGCTTGTTTATACTCCGTACTATCAAGAGCGGAGACGAAAATCATATGAATTCAAAACGAAAACCTTGATGTTGCAAAAAGTGATATGACTTCAGAACTGCTCATATTTGAAACTACCACATAACTTTTTTGCAACATCAAGGTATTCGTTTTAAATTCATATCACTTTCGTCTCCACTCTTGAAATTACGAAGTATAAACAGCATATTGTGTTGTTTTCATATCCTTTTATCTATACTCATATATATAATATATATATATATTATATATATATATATATATATTAGTGTGCGTGTCTATTTCTCTGATTCATGTCATGTTGCATGATTTGTAAAGGGACTTCATTTTGATGTATGACTCATGTTCCTGTGTTTGTAATTTTACCTGTCCTAAACAAAATGGCATTACATTTTGACACACCCTCACATATTTTTACTTTATATCTATATAGTTATCATTTCAGAGTTGGATTCTACAATGCCGGTATATCACATGTTGTATTTCATTACACCTGAATTTTCTCAGGAAAAAAAAACTATATTGTTATTACTTCATTATAAATTGGACTCGCATGTATTCTTGTTGAGGAAGCGATATTCAACCAACTATCGCAACTCCACAGTGATGAGACGTACATAGGTGGCATTATTTTGCGCAACCGTACCTGAAAATGGATATTGTTGTCTGATGATGTGTATTCTGTATTGATAGACTACGTAATTAAACAGATAGCTTAACCAAGACGGTATAAGAAAACAGTAAATGATTAAATAAGGCAACGATAAAGGAAAAAAACTAAAGACGATGGAATGAATTAGAACGATAAATATATATATATATATATTGATTAACACAAACGAACAAGTTTACAAAATGATACAAAGGGGAAAAGTTCAAAGTTCTTAACAGACCGTAGAGGAGTGGGTTTTTTAAAAAAAGTGTTCAGTTCTGCAGAGATCGGAGATGCGTCTTTTCTGTGTGATGGTTGCTGAAGATATTTTCAGTTGTTCCAAAGACGCGACAAGGGGACGCAGTGTTCACGCGACATGTGCACGTGTACAGCCACGTGTCTGACCCAATTACACAGGTCGCAGAAACAAGTCAGTCACCGAAACAATTTGCAGAAATGGGCCAGTAAAAAAGGGTCACAGCTCGCATGAGAATAGGTAGGTATGTATACGGCATGAACATATGTTAATGTAGGTGTGGATAGAAGTGTGCTCGCAATAGAAAATATGGATGTGAATGGTTGTGGCAGAAAAATATGAGTTAAATATTTGCTATTCGGTCATGTCTAGCGTCATGACCTTTGTTGTTTAGTTAACTATGTTTCAACCGATACACTCTCCGGCTTCTCAAGGATCATCTGAAATCCTTCAATAGAGTATTTTCGCCATTCGTACAAGTATGTTAAAAGGTATTGTTGGTTTTCGTGTAGGATATATAGTTTGGTTTTGTTTCTTTGTTTCATGACATATCAATCTTCGTTGGCTATTTTAAGCCAAAGTCATGAATTAACAAGGGGGAACATACCTTTCCCTGTGGTATTAGTACGAAAGGGAATGTAATGACTTGACTGGCGTTTAAACTTGATTACTATGATGTTGCAGTCTAGTCGATCGTTGCACAATGGTTAGCATTGCAGAAAGTGCGCTCGGTTATCCGAGTTCAAATACTGAATAAGTCCCTTTGCGTTTCCCATAGCACTAATACCCTTGATAAAAGAATGAATCTAACTATTCTCCCTCTAGTTCTGGGTAAATAGTAAGCCCGACTGGGCTCTTTAATGTTACCTTAAGTAAGGGGAAAGAACATTCTGAATTCAAACCAGTGGTATGTATTTCCCAACCCTTTCGCACATGGTCAATTTGAACGCAGAGTTTAACGGGTTCGATTTTTGAGTTTTACTTCTCGTTGACCGATTGTCTTACCAAAAATAAAGAGTCCAGCCTACCCTACTATTTACATAGCTGGAAGGGTAATAGTTCGTTGCACACCTTTCCCAATGGTATTAGTGTTATGGGAAATGCAACCAGCATTTGAACACGTGTCATTTTGTCAATTTCTTACGCGATGACCATAACTAAATTCAAACTAGACCAGCAGATCGATGTGTTCCACTGAGACAGCGGTCCCCAACCTTGGTTAGGTAACCAGTCTATAAGGAAAACTCTGAATTCAAACCTGTCAAACTCAGCTTAAGAAATTGACCTTGTGTCGCATCCTGCTCGTGTGGAAAGGTTGGTAAATATATATATGATAAAAAAGGTCGAACTTGTCATTAGGGCAATAGTGTTGGGAAAATTATATAGGTACTTGACATGGGTAGCCGATTGATCGGCGGGGATCTCTCCGACCGCCCGTCTAGCCTAAGTAAGTGCCAAAGTGGATAACCGAAGTTATGCAGCGATGAACTTGATCAATATTTAATTGTGTTACCACTTAAGCAACAGCAGGTACTGTAAACAACTGTATCAAATATACTTAATTCGGTATTGAATGACCCGAAAAGGGTTGATATGCCGTAAAACAAAACAACCGAGCAACCAAGATTGTCGTAAGTTCGAAGTTGCATTTTTAATTACGTAGATATTTCTCAAATTATACACGGAAGTGATACGGGTGTATTCTCCAGATTGAGTATTTTGATAAATGATCATGATTTTTACTTGATCTGAGCCGAGACCGGGTCTAGTGCTCACGCCTGCACCGGGGCCTGTGCCGAGGCCTCTGCCAACGCCTCTGCCGACGCCAGTACCGACGCCTGCGCCGATGCAATTGCCGATGCTTATTTAAAACATAGATCACAATAATCAATTATACGTGTAAATTTCCTGCTGTCTTTGACCGTTTCCTATTGCATCCAATCACCAATTCCAGCGTTGATGTTACTTTTCTTACAGAAGGCGAAAGTTCAGTTTAGATTTGACAGACATTCTTTATTATAAATCACCCAGTTTGGATCGAACTCACAACTCAATAGTAATTTATCTGTAAGACTAACTTATTACCTACCTTATATGATAAATCAATTGCAGTTGTTAGCAGTTGAATTGAAATACAAATTGATTAATTGTGCCTCGCTTAGAAGTCGTTATCAAGAATCGACCGGATTATATAAAGGGTATCGGAAGGATATGCATCCACATATTCTCCCTCCAGCAATGGCTACTTGTAGATTGGAGTGGACCTCTTTAACGTTGGCTAGGTAAACAGTTGACACTCCTCGACAAGTCAGCCTTTCACACGTCATCCCAAATTCTAATCAATTTCCATTATTACATCACGTACTACTAAAATATTAGGTTTATCTACATCTCATCATTATACATACATTACAAAATTGATTTTGTATTATAAAATATAAGTGGCCGGGTCAGCTCAGTCGGTATAGCATTTGGCTAGAAACCACAAGATTCCTAGTTCGATACCGGCTCTCGCCAACTCAGCGTTATGAGTAGCACTGGCATCTGTGCGGTAAAGTAAGAAGCTGATGGTAGGTATGGCGCTCCACCTCAGACGCTAAAATGATCTCCTTGGTCTAGCGCTAGTAAAAATGGGATAGACTCCCTCGCTGTCTGGCTGATACCGACATTAGGCCACCCCGGCGATTTTACTTTACTTTACTTACATCACGTACTACTAAAATATTAGTTTTATCTACATCTCATTATTATACATACATTACAAAATTGATTTTGTATTATAAAATTTATAAGTATTTATTAGCAGCATTTTCTTCTATTCTGCATGTTTTGTTGAATAAAAAAAATGGATGTTTAGTTCATAAAAAAAAAACAAGATCAACTTCGAAACCAGCCAACATATTCTAAAAAAATGCAGAGAGCTCAATGTATAATAAACTTTTTAGATTATATACAGAGCAATATTTATCTTTGAACGGAAGGAAAAACTCTTATTTCAACCAAAATTGGGGCCTTTATAAATCTAAGTTGATTTAATAAAGCTCCCCAAAATCCAGTCTCATCAGATGGAAAATCAACAATAATTTGAATTGCATAACAGAAAAAATGCCTATAGGTTCTCGAAAATCCCTCTCCGCCATTCCCCATAACATTCTTATAAATTTGTAAGTCCTTCTTTCTACTTATTCCTACAGCTGCTGTGTGTTTAAAAAGAAACAATGGAAACATCACACCCGTTCCACACCTGATGATGGCACTTAGTAGTCCAGAAAGTACTCGTGTTAGAACCTTTGGTGGATTCATACACCAATTCCACTTGGATATTAAAAAAAGATGGCCAGACAATTGAAAAGGATTGAAAAGAAACTCGTCAGACAAGAATTGTCCGTCGAGTTCAACAAAACATGCATATATTTTTTCTACCAAACTATCCCTGTGTTATATACCCTACTTATGAACAATAATATGTATGTCCCAATCTTCATAAATACAGAATTATTATGCTGACTAAGGAGTCTTATACCACTAGCAGTGGTTTAACTTTCTTCACGCCGCTGGCGAGTATTGTAGGTTGTTAATGTAATAGAGATTCCGTTTAAGTTCCAACCTCCGTTTGGTTATTTTGCATCTAGTCATCATCCTGTTTTGGAATATTTTGACTACATAAGGTGGGCTACAATACACCACTTAAATTCATATACTAGGCGAGGTTACGTGGTTTAAACATCAGCCAATCAACAGTCCTATTGCGTGGCTGGTTGACTACTTAATCACTGATACTGAGAGGGGTCATTTTGCAATCACTGACGAAGGACTTGCAATACTGAGGAGCACCAAGGAACAACCAAAGGATTCTTTCCCAAGGATTTCCACTGGACAAGCGCTCTTGCTTGAAGCCTAAAGGATGGCCCATAAGATTGTAACATCTTGTGAAGCTATTTCAAAACTTTGTCGACATTAACCGAAATTGATGTGCCGTGAAATCCAACCACCAGACCAACCAACCAACCAACCAACCAACCAACAAGATAGGCAAAACTATCTATTGCATAACACACGCAAACAACGTAAAAACTGTCAGAATCTTCTGCATCAACTGAAGAGCTTGCTCTCCTCTCTGAACACAAATCAAAATTTGTATTTGTTTCTTTGTTGGGAGTTGTCTCCCGAATGGATTTGTTGTTGTTTTTTTTGTTGTTTTTTTGTCTTTTGTTTTTTTTAATATTCAAAATCGATCTCAATTGAAGTTTTTAGAATGTAGCTTCCAATCAAATTTATTTCGAGTTGAGAGAATGAATGAAACTTTCCAAGTTAAATTGGATTATTTTTTCAAATAGATTAGTTTTTATTGAGTGAAAAAAATTTTTATACGCATTCGAAAATACAAAGAAATAGTGAACATTTGTCATTTGTTTTTATATTTCTTACTAATAGACGAGCGCATTTGTCTTGTTCGACCTCAATCGTTTGACAGGTTTGATTTATTTTCGATATTCTTAATGCTAACTACTCGAAAATTGGTCTCAAATATATCTATCGTAAAAATTTGCCTATAAAAATTCATCTTGCTGGCTCCCGTAGTGTAATGGTTATCGTCGTAGATATAATATGATGAGTTCTTTTGCTGGCGTCAACTATTTTTAACGAAAGAGAAAAGTGTAGAAGTTATTAGGACACTCCGACCAAGTTGACCAAGTTGCATTGATCCCAGTTCCCAGAGCAGCTGGTCGGAGACACATGTGGTAGTCACGGAAATAACTCATACCATGACTGGTATAGGACCGCAATTTGGTGCCGTGACCAGAATTCGACCCTGAGAGGTTACCACGGCATAACACACACTTCTATGACCACAATTGATGCCTTAAGACACAGGATTCGACTCTGAGAGGTTACCACGGCATAACACGAACTTATATGACCATATAGGAAACGGATACAGTGTCAGCGTTCAAATCCTGGACGAAGTTAGTTGCATTTCACATAACGCAAATACACTTGGGAAAGGTGAGTGTGCCATCCTGGTGTAATGGTTAGCAAGTTAGTCACACGGATCCATTATTACTGAATAGCGAGTTTGATCCACGTTGGATCCCCCTCCATACACGCGACTTTATGTCTCATTATTAATGCTTATATAAACAAATAAGAAATTTATTTTTCAATTTTTAAGTCCCGAGCAAGGCCGGGTAGATCTGCAAGCTTGCAATGCCCAGTCGGCTGTGTTTTTTAGGTGAGCCTATCTAGTAGTGACCACCTCAGTTTTGGGAGGGGTGGGGGCCTTTTTTTGGGGGGGTAAAATAATTTTCAACATATTTGACATGCCATAAATTCTAACCATAAAATCTAATCTACCAAATGACTAACAATCACCATCAGATATTAAGCTTGTTCGTTGATACTTAGTATTTAGACACCTCATGGGGAAGGGATGTAGAATATTATGAAAATTTAAAATAAAATCATCCTCTTCGAAGTGACGATTTGTTGATATATCGGAACAAGTAACCAATAAGCACCCCAAATCATCAACTTAATGAAAGGTTCATAATTTAACTCTACATCGGTAAGTTTCGCTTTCAAATATTTGAAAATAAACGAAAAGACGATTTTTGCAATTATATTGTATCTGACAAAAACAAATTTTACAAATTGTCTTATACTATTTCTGAATGACATCCTTTTATTTAAATAAGCATCAAAATATTTTGTAAATAAAAACTGTATTTTTATTTAAATAAACATAATTGTATTTCTCTTCTGATGAAGTAAAAACTATTTTAGTATAAAAATGTATTTCGTCTTTTTTTGAATCATCGTAAATGTTGAAAAATATTCATAAATTTCTGATTAAAAAGTATTTATTTTTAAAAAATTGCTATTGAATTATAATTTGATTACGTGTACCAACCATTTTTTATTTAACTTATTGTGAGTTCAACATCTCCATAAACTTGGGATTAAAATCATTTGTTTACAAAAGATGTAAGCGGAAGTTACCGGTGATGAGTTTAATATGAACCTTTTCATTAAGTTGATTATTTGAGGTGCTTATTGGTTTACTTGGTTCCTCCCTACAGTATTGGAAACTGGATATCTACCCTCTACTGGAAGTCCGGACAATAGGGGCATAGATAGAACCCTGACTCAACAGAACAGAGTCCGCACCCGTGAGAGAAACACGTCAACTCCGATAGCCTGCCATCATAGAAGCAGCGACCTCACCGGACAATTTCGGGACATTGCTGAGACAGATACAACAAAGTTAAGTTTATGACATATGGCAAATATATCAGCCAATTTTCGCCAGATATTACAAAAATAATCCGGCAATACGAAAAAACAAAAGACAAAACTTGCAAACAAAAAATGGCTGCATTATTTAACAATATATGCCTAAAAGTTAAGTTTCCTTGTACTTTTGCATTACTTATATATATCCCGCCGAGAGAAATTCTCTGGCAACCTCTTTCAGACATTTAGACACCATTTGTATACTCACACATTTAATACTACAATGAATAAATTGTTAACCCAATTATATACTCTATAATTGCCTTGTCTCCTTTTGTTTGCGACAGAATTACTATTTCACCCCAGTATTTCTGTTACTAGTCCCATAATCTGATTTGATCGTGGCGTCGGTACTACTGTAGGTTATGCTGTACAACCAGCCAACCAACCAACCAACCAACAAACAGATATTGGTAGTCATGTATTTAGTCATGTATTTAGAGATGTCTTTACCGACTTACTGTGTAAAAGAAATCGAGTGAATTTGATTTTCACGTCAGACCTCATTGTTATAGTTATGGGCTGCAACTTAGTTCGTGCGTGGTTGATGAACCGATACCGGAAGTGAAGAGCCTAATGGCATTAGAGTCATGAAGGATTTTTGATCTGCAGGATAGCTTTGTCCGGACTCCCGCGAAGGAGTCCTGTTGTTTAGGAAATGAGTTTTGTCATGCCAGATCGCTTTGGGCAGAAACGGACAACAACAACGACCCATTCGATGGTGATAACGGCTATGAGTATACGTAAGTGGATAGAAGAGGAATGACCTCCGGGTCAAGTGAACGTTGGCAAGTGATCGACCCAAGAGTGATGTGTCCAGTGTCCGTGATGAAAGAGGAACGTTGAGAGATTGACGAATTAAGGGAATCGAATGGGAGAGAAAGAGATCACCATTACAAATGATGATTGGTGTCAAGGGAAAAGGTGGTAGTGGTGGGAGTAAGACATACAACCGGAAAAGCTGGGTACTTTCACTTCGGTAGCGTAATGCTTTCACTTCGTATTATCTTTTTCTTTTCTTCCCACATTTTCTCGTCTCTTTGGAGAGCATCATTATCTAATAAATTGCCTTTTTCTTTTATCACCTCCTACTTTATTTCTATCTAATTCTTTTTCTTTTTTCTTTCTTTCTAGACTTT
>CM042158.1:30469737-30472152 GCA_023376005.1 Doryteuthis pealeii | reverse complement strand
AAACAGGTTGGAGTACTAGCGTTTGATGAGTATGACGACGAGTAGTTAGTGGTAGACAGTGATGAGATGGTATGCGTACCGTTGCAGAGCGAGAAAGTCCTCGAGCAACTCCGTCTGGCGATTGCTTGAAGTGCGAAGCAAAAAGGTACGTTCTTCCTTCGCTCTAACGTGATCTCTCTGCTAGCAACACAATGCAGAGTAATATCATGGAGCAAGCCACGGCGAGATGTTCCTCCTCTCAGGGGATGAAAATTGCGCGCACGTCTATGTTTCAAGAGATAAGACATACGATTTATATCTGCGTACTGGATACGCTAATATAGTTATATAAATAGTAGGGTAATGAATATAGGCTTTTATATATATGGGGCGGTGCTGTATGTCGTTTTTACTGATTGTAGTGTTTCACATTATAATAATATGGCTATATATATATAGTGCATAGCTTCGACACACAGAGATTCGCTACCTCTCTCTCTTCTCTCTCTCTAGTAGTAGCGCCAGATCATATCATATAGTAGCGGCCAGAGTATGTAAATGATGAGTGATATTGGCTGGCGGGATCAGACAGGTCTAGGCGGTGCCTTGAGGAGAGCCCTGAATGAGATAGGCCATGGGATGGGAGCGGTCGCACGTGCGAAAGGTTGGATGGTGACGGATGATATGCGTAGGGATGCGATGATTGTGTGCGTATCATAGAGGATTGATTATTTCGCGTTAGTGCGGAATATTAGCTATTGATATGCTGATAACGTAGTCAGTCGAGGGATGTCGCCGGTTCGTCTGTGTGTGGGGGGGGGGAGTTGTGGATAGTATTAGTGAAGAAGATATCCTGTCCAGAAAATTCACTGGGTCCAAATTTCTCTCATATAAGAGTATATACGTAAGGATCACTCCTATACTACTTAGCCCTATATATGTGTATATATATATCATATAGAGCATTGTGTGGTGCGTGCTGTGTGGTGTGTGTGTGTTGTTTTTCACACTCAGGCAAAAACACACGTGCACAGAAAACACCTTCGAGAAAAAGTCTCTTTTCTCACCACACACAACAGACACACACCACGTATCACGTTGAGCTTCATATAATAATCATATATGATATCTGCAGACACACACACACACAGTAAACGGACAGAAGGAAAAGACCATCCTCTGCCTCTCCTGCCTCTCACAACACACAAACAAGATATTCTATTAAGCAGCAGCATCTAGACCGCAATAAGATTGCGCGAGATCAGGATATGTGTACAAACACGGATAGAGGATCAGTGGAGATGAGCTCGACAAGAGGAGGATGCAGCAGGGTGGTCAGGTGTGTCGCGATATCAAGAATGAATATGAGGTGATCAGCTCTATGGTAGCAGAGACATTCTTAGCAGGATGCATGTGGAATCGATGCCCACACACCATAATATATATACAATTAGGTTGTGTGTGTCAGGAGTAGCACTGTCGTGAGTGTAGAAGTTGTGATGGCAGATGAGAAGTGAATCGAGGAAGATTGGTCTTTCCTGTCTTCTCGTCTGAGGACGATGCTACTATGCGTATCAATCGTAGATGTATCGTCGCAGTAAGCATGCTTGAGTGTGAGATGGATTAGCGTGAAGAGATGATATCTAGAGAGAGCGAGAGAGATATATGCGGCATCACTGAACCTGTCGTCAGACTAGTATGATTTTATCACTCTGAAGGATAGGCCGAGTAATATTTGTGGGGTATAACCAGGATGAGCGCCGAGTATCTGATCGTATATAGTATTATATATTCTATCATCGTGTAGTGTGTGTGTGTGTGTGGCTGTGGTGGGTGGTGTGTGTGTGGTGTGTGGTGTCTTCTTCTGAAAGTGTGTTCTGGTAATGTGATGGCACATTTATCGTGATGTGTAAATCAAATACACGTGTGTATAACGGACATATCAAATATCGAGTTTTTGATACAGACCTGCGTAAAAATGATGGAATGTGTCAAGCACGTTTCGCAGGTATGTGTGTGTATACATATGTGTGTCTTGTGTGTGTCGTGTTTGTATATATGTGTGCGAAAAGTGGTTTTGCGTGTTGAGCGTTTGTCCTGCAATACACATCATCGCGGTGAAAAACGTGGTGAAGGAAAATTTTTTAATTAATTATATGTAATAAAAGGTGATGAGGTTTATTATGCGGACACGCCTGCAGGTGTATCCTATGTGACATAGAAATAGTATATATATTATACGTATGGGCTACGGTATTATGATATATATGATATTAGAATAATTATATATTATATATATCCCTCTCAATTTATATGTATATATATTATCCCTCTCTCTCCAATTCTCTCTCTCTCTCTCCTTCTTCTCTCTCTCTCTCTCTCTCTCTCTCTCTCTCTCTCTCTCTCTCTCTCTGTGAAAGCTTATATCGAGTGTGC
>CM042158.1:30459737-30462237 GCA_023376005.1 Doryteuthis pealeii | reverse complement strand
AGGGAGGTAATTAGATTTTTTTAATGCCTTAATTTTAAAACAATTACCAAAAATCGGAAAATTGCGTAATCTAAATAAATATTCAGCACTTTATTCATTAATGACTTAATTTTATAATGAATACCTTATTTTACCTTCTCTTGCCGTTTCTCTATTGTTTCTTATTATTGTGGAATAATTCTACTAGCTTCATTTAATTTTTGCACAACATCTATAAGAGAAAATTTCCCCAAATCCATATCTACATGTATGTATATGATCATATATATATATATATGTGTGTGTGTGTGTGTGTGTGTGTGTGTGTGTGTATTACTTTCTATCAATTTTCAGTTTCTCTGCCCTTTAACTCACTTACTGAATCACTTTCTCCCTCTCTCTCACAATTTCTCTCCCTCTCACTTTATCTCTCTCTCTCTCTCTCTCTCTCTCTATATATATATATATATATATATATATATATATATATATATATATTTACCAACTCCTCCGCAGGAGCAGGATACGACACAAGGTCAATTTCTTAAGCGGAGTTTAACAGGTTTGAATTCAGAGTTTTCCCTCTCCTAGACTGGTTACCTAGCCATGATTAAAGAACCCAGTCTGTCCTGCTATTTGCCCATAGCTCGAGGGAGAGTAGGATTCATACATTTCCCAAGGGTATTAGCGCTAAGTGAAATGCAATTCCCTTTTCCATTATTTTTCCTCCCACACACACACACACACACACACATATATATATATATATATATATATATATATATATATATATATATAAAGTGTTGTTATGGGTCCAGCGGGAGAAAAAATAGATATTTTATAAAAAAGGTTTGCAAAAAGGATTTTTTTTTTAAATTTTTATTAACTTACATATGAATGCGGCACATGTTTCTGATCTGTTGTCTTCGTCAGGCATTGAATTATTATTTTGGCAGAATATGTCTGATATTTGATAGGTTGTGTGTGTTTGTGGGAGATTTATACATTTCAAGGAGAAGCCCTAATATGGAAGACTATTTCTAAGGGTAGAGTTCAGCTCTTTTTGGGTCCATTGTTTATTTCTACTGATGTTTCTAAAGTAAAAATGATATTTATTTCTATTTCAATAATCCTTCCTTAAAAAATACACATGGAAGATTTTGTACCATATTTTTGCTCCTCTTTGAGAAGAAGCTGTTTGTGTGGAATTTGCTATAAGAAATGAAAAATACTCCCAGGATGTGATATATATAAATTGAATTTTAAGAATATGAATATAATGGTGTGACTGAAGTTCAAACTTGCTTGCTACAATCATCAGTACAGGATTTGAACTCGGGTCAAAGAGTCCATTTCCCATGATTTTAACCATTCCTTCGGTGTGTATATATATGTATATATACATATATATAAGGTGTGTCAAAAAAGTATCGAGATTTTTTTAACTTCTTGACACATCTTATAATATACCATAAATAACGTTCCATTCATTGTTTATTTCTATCTCGGTAAATACAGCTTTAAACACGATACTTTTTAGACACAACTTGTATTCTGAAAAAAGAATAATGAATGTACTTTTTTTTAATTCATATGTATATTTATGTATATAGATATACATACATATGTGTATGTATGTATGTATGTGGTGTGTGTGTGTGTTGGTGTGTGGATGATATCAAATGTTTCTTTGATAAGTTTCAACCAAAATTGAGATCGAAACGTACATATAAAGACTGCATATATATATATATATATATATATATATATATATATATATATATATATATATATATATATGAATCCATATATTCTTCCTCCAGCTATGGGTTAAATAGTAGGGTAGACTGGGCTCTTCAGCCTTGGGTAGGTTACCAGTCTAGGAGAGGGATAACTCTGAATTCAAAATTGCTTAGGTCTGTCGTTGATTGGGTTTGTGGCAACCCTTGATGCACCAATTTTTTCCTATCGACTGTGCCAAAAAGTGTGGATGGTCCAACACAAGCCTTCACCACTATAAACAAATCACTGGTGGGTGTTCATTGTATGTATGAACCCTCATGCGTCAAAAATCGACGAGAGAGACCATAATATATATATATAATATATATATATATATATATATATATATATTATATATATGGAGTTTTATAAATAAATGAATAGATACTTTGGTTAGGACATTGATTTATTTTGACATTTTCTTTGTTTCGTCTGTCTGGTCTTCAAAACAAAAAATCATAAGCGGATTCATCCTTTACAAAAAAATATGTTTTCACCAGAGTCTCATCAGAGGATTACCACAGGAAGAAGAACTACGGTAGAGAATTCAAGAATGTCATGTTGAGGGGAGAGTAAAAAAGCATTGAGATTTGATCAGGTAACTTCACGCTGGATCCGCCGCTGAGTTATAAATTGGAAACGCATTCATTCTGTTTTGCAGAGCTCTGGATTGGACGATATCATGTATATTGCCTCAAGGACGCAGAGATGGAATTCCGAACGTGCACGAGCTACGATG
>CM042158.1:30419737-30454737 GCA_023376005.1 Doryteuthis pealeii | reverse complement strand
ATGGCAATGACCCAACCTGGGAAATCATGTTATTCAACGAACTTTGATCTATTAAATGTTGCTCAAAATATCAATACCAGGGATCATAAATTAAAACTCTTAAAACATTTTTGTAAAAAAAATGCAAGAAAAAAAGTATTTTACTTAACACAGTGGGGAATACATGGAATGAACTACCATCATCAATAGTGAATGCCCCATCTCTAAACTCCTTTAAGGCAATGTTAGATAATCTGTGGAAAGGTTATACATATTCTGTGGAATCAAGATGAATGTTTATAAGGAACAGATGACAGGTCTCATACCTAATATACTAGCTGAAAAATATATTATTATTATTATTATTATTATTATTATTATTATATAGTTTTTCACAACAGCATTAGCTGATTGCATTTCCCAAGAGTCTGAGTGACAACAAGTCTCCTCAAATCTCCAGGACTCTTCTGGGTATTTTGGCAGATTGCAGCAGTGCAGTATTCTGAATTTCCAGATTTTCCAGTCTTTTTTCAAAGCTTTTTGGGACCGTTCCAAGTGCACCAGCTACAATTGGTATCACTTTGACTTTCATATTCCATAGTTTTTTTTCAGTTCTCTGGCAAGGTCCAGATATTTGTCCATCTTTTCGTTTTCCTTCATCTTCACCCTGTTATCTGCTTGAACTGCAAAATCCACCAGTTGACAAGTTCTTTTTTTTTTTTTAATTAACACTAGGTCTGGTCTGCTTGCTGGGATAAGGTGATCCGTCTTTATCTCAAAGTTCTATCATTATTATTATTATTATTATTATTATTATTATTATTATAGTTTGGCGGTTTATCAGTCATTGCGTCGAAGAACTTTTGAAGATCTTATTCAAATAATTCAAATAATGACGTCATTGTTTTTGCAAGACTATCATTTCAGCATGAGTCATGAGGAGCATTGTGATCATTTCAAAAACAAACAAAACAATTGCTATGATCGGATTACATTGTACATCACAAAGGATTTTTTTCAAAAATGTGGAATCTACAGGTATATTTGTTATGTCATTGGATAATTAAGGTTCGAAAAAATGAGCTGTTTTAGTAAAAATAAGTTGTGATTGAAGAAGAAGGAAAAAAAATATTTTGAAAAAATATTATGAAAGAAATAATTTATTTGGAATTCGTTTGTTTAAAATGTTTGTTGAAAATCAGAGAATTGTTGGGGGTTGAATATTTTCGGGAGAATTATAAAATTGTCAGGCCATTTCATATTCCATAGCTTTTTCAGTTCTCTGGCAAGGTCCAGATATTTGTACATCTTTTCGTTTTCCTTTATGAAGATGATGTGATCTGCTGGAACTGCAAAATCCACCAGTTGACACTAGTTGAGAAATGTCGGATTGTTTTGGCTAAAAATTCCAGTGTCGCAATTTTATGATATACAATGGAATTAAAATAGGATGTAAGAAAGAATTCAGTTGATTATCAGTATGTAAGACAATAATTAGCTGATTATCGGTAAATTTTAAAAGAAGGGTTGAATAGTCAAAAGTGGAGAGCGAACTCCAGACCACGAAGGGTCTATTAATGCAGACACCACGACGCAGGCTAGAATTAGCATATCGAAAATAGAACGGCCTTTCTTTTTGTCTTTCTTCGTCTCTAAGCTGCCAGCTGCCAGACGAATGACATGCTTAGTTTATCTAATTTAAGAGACTTTGTTCTTATAACCCTCTTTTTATCACGTCGCCGACTGCTAGAATTTGTCACGGCCAAAAATAAACATTTGTTGACAAAAAATGCAGGCTTGTTTTTAATCAAGAGGAGTTGCCACGGAGGGAGTTGAAGGGACGTTTCGTGCAAGAAGAAACGAGCTCACACATATATATATCTGTACTAACCCCTCCGTACTAGCAGGATGCGACACAAGGTCAATTTCTTAAGCGAAGTTTAACAGGTTTGAATTCAGAGTTTTCCTTCTATTAAACTGGTTATCAATCCATGGTTAAAGAGTCCAGTCTGCCCTGCTATTTACCCATAGTTGGAGGGAGAATTGGATTCATACCTTTTCCAAGGGTATTAGCAAACTGTGAAATGCAAACAGCTTCGTCCAGGAATTGAACTCGGGTCGACTAGTCCATTTCCTACGACTCTAACTATTACAACACGCGCATCCATAAGAAGACAAAAGACCCATAACGTAATATATTAATATGCATCGTCAAACTCACACAGCTCCGTTGAAGGGACTTAACATACGCTGACTGTATACCTGCAAAAGTGTGAGATACGAAACTACATCTGATAGTGAGTTTCCCGTCCTAAAGCTGTTGGAAGTACAACTTTATTGCCATTACTTCTAGGCCCACTCAAACACGAAGAGATTGTACATCTTATGATTCCATCTATGAGTCAATTAGTTCTGTTTGATAATTATCTGTATTATTTAATAACATTGAATATCATATTACCGTGCGCAAAAATACGCATAGTAATATACACAATCATGTGAACATATTAATATACATAAAATCATATATACACTCTAATATGTAAATGTGTGTGTGTGTATTGGTGCGTGGGTATGCGTAATCCAATAGATCGTTCAGTACAGGCATTTATAACCAATGTATGACCTCGGGGTCAACACCTATAAAGAAGACAGAAATATTGATTTACATAAGCACATATACAAGTTTTACGAGGTTGAGTCAAAAAGTAATGCCATTTTGTTTGCTTCGGGTTATCATCTCTTCGGCTCCATGAAAAAAGGATTTGAGAGGCAAACATAATTCCACTGACAGGGAACGAAATCTGTAGTAAAGGAGTGGCTCAAAGAACAGTCAACAGAATTTTACACATGCTCTCATTCGCTATTGAAAGAAGCGGTGATTCATCTATCTATATCTATACATCTCTCTGTCTCTGTCTCTGTCTGTCTGTCTGTCTCTCTCTCTCTCTCTCTCTCTCTCTCTCTCTCTCTCTCTCTCTCTCTCTGTCTCTCTCTCTCTGTCTCTGCCTCTCTCATATATATAAAAAGAATTCATATATATATATATATATATATATATATATATTATATATATATATGTATAAGTTAAAAGAAAGGAAATGAATCCGACGGTATGAGTATAGATAAAAGGATATGAAAACAACACAATATGCTGTTAAAGTGAAAACATTTTATAACATCTTCATAGCTAATATTGAACAATATCTCGATTTTATAAAAATCATCTTCAGAGCTTGTTTATACTCCATACTATCAAGAGCGGAGACGAAAGTCATATCAATTCAAAACGAAAACATTGATGTTGCAAAAAAGTGATATGAATTCAAAGGTGCTCATATTTGAAACTACCACATAACTTTTTTGCAACATCAAGGTTTTCGTTTTGAATTCATATGACTTTCGTCTCCACTCTTGATAGTACGGAGTATGAACAGCATATTGTCTTGTTTTCATATCCTTTTATCTATATTCATATATATATATGTGTGTGTGTGTGTGTATGTGTGTTAGTATGCGTGGTCTATTTCTCTGATTCATGTCATGTTGCGTGATTTGTAAAGTGACTTCATTTTGATGTATGATACATGTTCCTGTGTTTGTAATTATACATGTCCTAAACAAAATGGCATTACATTTTAAAACACCCTCACATATTTTAACTTTATATCTATATAGTTATCATTTCAGAGTTGGACTCTACAATGCCGGTATATCATATTTCATTACACCTGCATTTTCTCAGGGAAAAAAAAAACAATATTGTTATTACTTCATTATAAATTGGACTCACATTTATTCTTGTTGAGGAAGCGATATTCAACCAACTATCGCAACTCCACAGTGATGAGACGTACACAGGTGGCACTCTTTAGCGCAACGGTACCTGAAAATGGATATTGTTGTCTGATGATGTGTATTCTGTATTGATAGACTACGTAATTTAACAGATAGCTTAACCAAGACGGTATAAGAAAACAGTAAATAATCAAATAAAGGAAAAAAACTAAAGACGATGGAATGAATTAGAACGATAAACATATATATATATTGATGAACACAAACGAACAAGTTAACAAAATGATACAAAGGGAAAAAGTTCAAAGTTTTCAACAGACCGTAAAGAAGAGTGGGTCTTAAAATAAAGTGTTCAGTTCTGCAGAGATCAGAGATGCGTCTTTTCTGTGTGACCGTTGCTGAAGATATTTTCAATTGTTCCAAAAATGCGACAAGGGGATGCAGTGTTCACACGACTTGTGCACGTGTACAGTCACGTGTCTGACCCAATTACACGGGTCGCAGAAACAAGTCAGTCACCGAACCAATTTGCAGAAATGGGCTAGTAAAAAAGGGTCACAACTCGCATGAGAATAATTAGGTAGGTGTACGGCATGAACATGTGTTAATGTAGGTGTGGATAGGAGTGTGCCCGCAATAGAAAATATGGATGGGAATGGTAGTGGCAGAAAAAATGAGTTAAATATTTGCTATTCGGTCATGTCTAGCGTCATGACCTTTGTTGTTTAGTTAACTATGTTTCAACCGATACACTCTCCGACTTCTCAAGGATCATCTGAAATCTTTCGATAGAGTATTTTCGCCATTCGTACAAGTATGTTAAAAGGTATTGTTGGTTTTCGTGTAGGATATATAGTTTGGTTTTGTTTCTTTGTTTCATGACATATTAATCTTCGTTGGCTATTTTAAGCCAAAGTCATGAATTAACAAGGGGGAACATACCTTTCCCTGTGGTATTAGTACGAAAGGGAATGTAATGACTTGACTGGCATTTAAACTCGCTTACTATGATGTTGCAGTCTAGTCGTTCGTTGCACAACGGTTAGCATTGCAGAAAGTACGCTCGGTTATCCGAGTTCAAATACTGAATAAGTCTCTTTGCGTTTCCCATAGCACTAATACTCTTGATAAAAGTATGAATCTAACTATTCTCCCTCTAGTTCTGGGTAAATAGTAAGCCCGACTGGGCTCTTTAATGTTACCTTAAGTGAGGGGAAAGAACATTCTGAATTCAAACCAGTGGTATGTATTTCCCAACCCTTTCGCACATGGTCAATTTGAACGCAGAGTTTAACGGGTTCGAATTCTGAGTTTTACTTCTCGTTGACCGATTGTCTTACCAAAAATAAAGAGTCCAGCCTACCCTACTATTTACATAGCTGGAAGGGTAATAGTTCGTTGCACACCTTTCCTAATGGTATTAGTGTTATGGGAAATGCAACCAGCATTTGAACACGTGTCATTTTCTCAATTTCTTACGCGATGACCATAATTAAATTCAAACTAGACCAGCAGATCGATGTGTTCCACTGAGACAGCGGTCCCCAACCTTGGTTAGGTAACCAGTCTATAAGGAAAACTCTGAATTCAAACCTGTCAAACTCAGCTTAAGAAATTGACCTTGTGTCGCATCCTGCTCGTGTGGAAGGGTTGGTAAATATATATATGATAAAAAAGGTCGAACTTGTCATTAGGGCAATAGTGTTGGGAAAATTATATGGGTACTTGACATGGGTAGCCGATTGATCGGCGGGGATCTCTCCGACCGCCCGTCTAGCCTAAGTAAGTGCCAAAGTGGATAACCGAAGTTATGCAGCGATGAACCTGATCAATATTTAATTGTGTTACCACTTAAGTAACAGCAGGTACTGTAAACAACTGTATCAAATATACTTAATTCGGTATTGAATGACCCGAAAAGGGTTGATATGCCGTAAAACAAAACAACCGAGCAACCAAGATTGTCGTAAGTTCGAAGTTGCATTTTTAATTACGTAGATATTTCTCAAATTATACACGCAAGTGATAAGGGTGTATTCTCCAGATTGAGTGTTTTGATAAATGATCATGATTTTTATTTGATCTGAGCCGAGACCGGGTCTGGTGCTCACGCCTGCGCCGGGGCCTGTGCCGAGGCCTCTGCCAACGCCTCTGCCGGACTCTAGTACCGACGCCAGCACCGACGCAAGTGCCGATGCTTATTTAAAACATAGATCACAATAATCAATTATACGTGTAAATTTCCTGCTGTCTTTGACCGTTTCCTATTGCATCCAATCACCAATTCCAGCGTTGTTGTTACTTTTCTTACAGAAGGCGAAAGTTCAGTTTAGATTTGACAGACATTCTTTATTATAAATCACCCAGTTTGGATCGAACTCACAACTCAATAGTAATTTATCTGTAAGACTAACTTATTACCTACCTTATATGATAAATCAATTGCAGTTGTTAGCAGTTGAATTGAAATACAAATTGATTAATTGTGCCTCTCTTAGAAGTCGTTATCAAGAATCGACCGGATTATACAAAGGGTATCGGAAGGATATGCATCCACATATTCTCGCTCCAGCAATGGCTACTTGTAGATTGGAGTGGACCTCTTTAACGTTGGCTAGGTAAACAGTTGACACTCCTCAACAGGTCAGCCTTTCACACGTCATCCCAAATTCTAATCAATGTCCATTATTACATCACGTACTCACGTTGGAAGGTTACTCTAAGCGTTCCAACTTTAATATAATAACTTTACATCTTATAACGTATTAATAGTAATCGCAAGGGGCCGGATTAGCTCAGTCGGTAGAGCGTTCGGCTAGAAACCACAAGGTTCCCAGTTCGATACCGGCCCTCGCCAACTCAGCGTTATGAGTGGCACTGGCATCTGTGCGGTAAAGTAAGGAGCTGATGGTAGGTATGGCGCTCCACCTCAGACGCTAAAATGATCTCCTTGGTCTAGCGCTAGTGAAAATGGGATAGACTCCCTCGCTGTCTGGCTGATACCAACATTAGGCCGTCCCGGCGACTTTACTTTACTTTACTTACATCACGTACTACTAAAATATTAGTTTTATCTATATCTCATTATTATACATACATTACAAAATTGATTTTGTATTATAAAATATGAGTATCTATTGGCAGCATTTTTTCTTTTCTTTATGTTTTGTTGAATAAAAAATGGATGTTTAGTTCATAAAAAAAAACAACAAGATCAATTTCGAAACCAGCCAACATATTCTAAAAAAATGCAGAGAGCTCAATGTATAATAAACTTTTTAGATTATATACAGAGCAATATTTATCTTTGAACGGAAGGAAAAACTCAACACCGTTATTCCATAATAAATTTATTTCGGCCTAAATTGGGACCTTTATAAATCTAAGTTGATTTAATAAAGCTCCCCAAAATCCAGTCTCATCAGATGGAAAATCAACAATAATTTGAATTGCATAACAGAAAAAATGCCTATAGTTTCTCGAAAATTCCCCTCCGCCATTCCCCATAACATTCTTATAAACTTGTGAGTCCCTCTTTCTACTTATTCCTACTACTGATGTGTGTTTAAAAAGAAAGAAAGGAAACATCTCTCCAGTTCCACACCTGATGATGGCACTTAGTAGTGCAGAAAGTACTCGTGTTAGAACCTTTGGTGGATTCATACATCAATTCCACCCGGATATTAAAAAAAGATGGCCAGACAATTAGAAATGATTGAAAAGAATCTCGTCAGACAAGAATTGTCCGTCGAGTTCAACAAAACATGCATATATTTTTTCTACCAAACTATCCCTGTGTTATATACCCAACTTATGAACAATAATATGTATGTCCCAATCTTCATAAATACTGAATTATTATGCTGACTAAGGAGTTTTAAACCACTAGCAGTGGTTTACCTTTCTTCACGCCGCTGGCGAGTATTGTAGGTTGTTAATTTTATAAAGATTCTGTTTCAGTTCCAACCTCCGTTTGGTTATTTTGCATCTAGTCATCATCATGTTTTGGAATATTTTGACTATATAAGGTGGGCTACAATACACCACTTAAATTCATAGACTAGGCGAGGTCACGTGGTTTAAGCATCAGCCAATCAACAGTCCTATTGCGTGGCTGGTTGACTACTTAATCACTGATACTGAGAGAGGTCATTTTGCAAGGAAAGAATGAAAGATTTTATTTTTGAATGGATCGGTCGGCGAGTGAACCTAGCTAATTAGATACATGTAGTGGTATGACCAGTTTTGTCGCCCTTTCCCCCCAATTTAAAACTTCCGGCTATAATGCCGAGTCGTGGGCACACTTGCTGTATCTCACTCTAAGATAAATGAATAAATTTTGGAGTGAGTGCACGAGTGTGCTCACTTCAAATAAATCATTTTGACGAAGGACTTGCAATACTGAGGAGCACCAAGGAACAACAAAAGGATTCTTTACCAAGGATTTCCGCTGGACAAGCGCTCTTGCTTGAAGCCTAAAGGATGGCCCATAAAATTCTAACATCCTGTGAAGCTATTTCAAAACTATGTCGGCATTAACCGTAATTGATGTGCCGTGAAACTGCTTAAGAAATGGACCTTGTGTTACCTCCTGCTCATATAGAGGCGTTGGTAAATTATTATGTCTATGTAAGCATATACATACGAGTTGTTCCAGAAAAGTTTGCATTCTTTAATGTGAGGGGCATCGTTTACTGCGAGTTCTTGCTACAGGGCCAGACGATCAACCAGCATGTCTACAAAGAGATACTGTGGCATTTTCTTTGTTCAGTGCACAAGAAGAGGTGGGAGATGTGACAGGACAACTCGTGCGTGCTTCACCATGACAACACACCTGCCCACAGTACCTTGAGTATCCGAGAGTTCCTGGCTCAGAAGAACATCACCGGGCTGAAGCAACCTCCCTACTCGCTTGACCTGGCTCTATGTGATTTTTTCCTCTTCCCGAAACCAACCAACCAGCCAACAAGATTGATAGGCAAAACTATTTATTATATAACACACGCAAACAACGTAAAAACTGTCAGAATCTTCTGCATCAACTGAAGAGCTTGCTCTCCTCTCTGAACACAAATCAGTTTTGTATTTGTTTCTTTGTTGGGAGTTGTCTCCCGAATAGATTTGTTGTTGTTTTTTTTTGTTTTGTTTTTTTAATATTCAAAATCGATCTCAATTGAAGTTTTTAGAATCTAGCTTCCAATCAAATTTATTTCGAGTTGAGAGAATGAATGAAACTTTCCAAGTTAAATTGGATTATTTTTTCAAATAGATTAGTTTTTATTGAGTGAAAAAAATTCTTATACGCATTCGAAAATACAAAGAAATAGTGAACATTTGTCATTTGTTTTTATATTTCTTACTAATAGACGAGCGCATTTGTCTTGTTCGACCTCAATCGTTTGACAGGTTTGATTTATTTTCGATATTCTTAATGCTAACTACTCGAAAATTGGTCTCAAATATATCTATCGTAAAAATTTGCCTATAAAAATTCATCTTGTTTGCTCCCGTAGTGTAATGGTTATCGTCGTAGATATAATATGATGAGTTCTTTTGCTGGCGTCAACTATTTTTTAACGAAAGAGGAAAGTGTAGAAGTTATTAGGACACTCCGACCAAGTTGACCAAGTTGCATTGATCCCAGTTCCCAGAGCAGCTGGTCGGAGACACATGTAGTAGTCACGGAAATAACTCATACCATGACTGGTATAGGACCGCAATTTGGTGCCGTGACCAGAATTCGACCCTGAGAGGTTACCACGGCATAACACACACTTCTATGACCACAATTGATGCCTTAAGACACGGGATTCGACTCTGAGAGGTTACCACGGCATAACACGAACTTATATGACCATATAGAAAATGGATACAGTGTCAGAGTTCAAATCCTGGACGAAGTTACTTGCATTTCACATAACGCAAATACACTTGGGAAAGGTGAGTGTGCCATCCTGGTGTAATGGTTAGCAAGTTAGTCACACAGATCCATTATTACTGAATAGCGAGTTTGATCCACGCTGGATCCCCCCATACACACGACTTTATGTCCCATTATTAATGTTTATATAAACAAATAAGAAATGTATTTTTCAATTCTTAAGTCCCGAGCAAGGCCCGGTAGATCAGCAACCTTGCAATGCCCAGTCGGCTGGGTTTTTAGGACTGAGCCTATTCTAGTAGTGACCACCTCAGTTTTTTTGTTGTTTTTTTTTTGTTTTTTTTTGGGGGGGGGTTGGGGGGGGTCTTTTGGGGTTTTTTAAAAATTATTTTCAACATAATTTGACATGCCATAAAATCTAACCATAAAATCTAATCTACCAACAATCACTAACAATCACCATCAGATACTAAGCTTTGTTCGTTGATACTTAGTATTTAGACACCTCATGGGGGAGGGATGTAGAATATTATGAAAATTTAAAATAAAATCATCCTCTTCGAAGTGACGATTTGTTGATATATCGGATCAAGTAACCAATAAGCACCCCAAATCATCAACTTAATGAAAGGTTCATAATTTAACTCTACATCGGTAAGTTTCGCTTTCAAATATTTGAAAATAAACGAAAAGACGATTTTTGCAATTATATTGTATCTGACAAAAACAAATTTTACAAATTGTCTTATACTATTTCTGAATGACATCCTTTTATTTAAATAAGCATCAACATATTTTGTAAATAAAAACTGTATTTTTATTTAAATAAACATAATTGTATTTTTCTTCTGATGAAGTAAAAACTATTTTAGTATAAAAATGTATTTCGTCTTTTTTTGAATCATCGTAAATGTTGAAAAATATTCATAAATTTCTGATTAAAAAGTATTTATTTTTTTTAAATTGCTATTGAATTATAATTTGATTACGTGTACCAACCATTTATTTATTTAATTTATTGTGAGTTCAACATCTCCATAAACTTGGGATTAAAATCATTTGTTTACAAAAGATTGTAAGCGGAAGTTACCGGTGATGAGTTAAAATATGAACCTTTCATTAAGTTGATTATTTGAGGTGTTTATTGGTTACTTGGTTCCTCCCTCACTAGTATTGGAAACTGGGATATCTGCCCTCTACTGGAAGTCCGGACAATAGGGGGCATAGATAGAACCCTGACTCAGCAGAACAGAGTCCGCACCCGTGAGAGAAACACGTCAACTCCGATAGCCTGCCATCATAGAAGCAGCGACCTCGCCGGACAACTTCGGGACATTGCTGAGACAGATACAACAAAGTTAAGTTTATGACATTGGCAAATACATCAGCCAATTTTCGCCAGATATTACAAATATAATCCGGCAATACGAACAAATAAAGGACAAAACTTGCAGACAAAAAATGGCTGCATTATTTAACAATATAGGCCTAAAAGTTAAGTTTCCTTGTACTTTTGCATTACTTATATATATATCCCGCCGAGAGAAATTCTCTGGTAACCTCTTACAGACATTTAGACACCATTTGTATACTCACACATTTAATACTACAATGAATAAATTGTTAACCCAATTATACACTCTATAATTGCCTTGTCTACTTTCCTTTGCGACAGAATTACTATTTCACCCTAGTATTTCTGTAACTAGTCCCATAATCTGATTTGATCGTGGCGTCGGTACTACTGTAGGTTATGCTGTACAACCAACCAGCCAACCAACCAACAAACAAACAGATATTGGTAGTCATGTATTTAGTCATGTATTTAGAGATGTCTTTACCGACTTACTGTGTAAAAGAAATCGAGTGAATTTGATTTTCACGTCAGACCTCATTGTTATAGTTATGGGCTGCAACTTAGTTCGTGCGTGGTTGATGAACCCGATACCGGAAGTGAAGAGCCTAATGGCATTAAGAGTCATGAAGGATTTTTGATCTGCAGGATAGCTTTGTTCCGGACTCCCGCGAAGGAGTCCTGTTGTTTAGGAAATGAGTTTTGTCATGCCAGATCGCTTTGGGCAGAAACGGACAACAACAACGACCCATTCGATGGTGATAACGGCTATGAGGTATACGTAAGTGGATAGAAAGAGGAATGACCTCGGGTCAAGTGAAACGTTGGCAAGTGATCGACCCAAGAAGTGATGTGTCCAGTGTCCGTGATGAAAGAGGAACGTTGAGAGATTGACGAATTAAGGGAATCGAATGGGAGAGAAAGAGATCACCATTACAAATGATGGATTTGTGTCAAAGGGAAAAGGGGGTAGTGGTGGGGGAGTAACGACATACACCGGAAAAGCTGGGTACTTTCACTTCGGTAGCGTAATGCTTTCACCTTCGTATTATCTTCTTTCTTTTCTTCCCACATTTTCTCGTCTCTCTTGGAGAGCATCATTATCTATAAAATGCCTTTTTTCTTTTATCACCTCCTACTATATTTCTATCTAATTTCTTTTCTTTTTTCCTTCTTTCTAGACTTTTTTGTCTATTTTGTATTTTGTGTTTTTCTTTATATTTTTACACTTATTTTTTCTTTCATTCTTTCTTTCTTCCTTTCTTATTTTCGTGCTTTTTTTCCTTTATTGACTTTTCTTCTATTTTGTATTTTTTCTTTATCTTTTTACACTCATTATTTACAGCTCTCTCTTCTTCCTATAACGTCCTATTTTTCTTTCATCATTCATTCATTCTTTCTTTCTTTCTTTCTTCTTTTCTTTATTGACTTTTTGTCTATTTTGTGTTTTTTCTTTATCTTTTTCTCATTATTTACAGCTCTCTCTTCTTCCTATAACGTCCTATTTTTTTCTTTCAATCATTCATTCATTCTTTCTTTCTTTCTTTCTTTTTTTCTTTATTGACTTTTTGTCTTTTTGTGTTTTTCTTTATTTTTTTACACTCATTATTTACAGCTCTCTCTTCTTCATATAACGTTTTTTTTCTTCTCATTCATTCTTTCATTCTTTCTTTCTTTCATTCTTTCTTTCTTTCTTGCTTTCTTTTCTTTTAATGCTTTCACCTTCGTATTATCTTCTTTCTTTTCTTCCCACATTTTCTCGTCTCTCTTGGAGAGCATCATTATCTATAAAAATGCCTTTTTTCTTTTATCACCTACTATTTTATTTCTATCTAATTTCTTTTCTTTTTTCTTTCCTTCTGGGCTTTTTTTCGTCTATTTTGTATTTTGTGTTTTTCTTTATATTTTTACACTCATTATTTACAGCTCTCTCTCTTCCTATGAAGCCTTATTTTTTCTTTCATTCTTTCTTTCTATCTTTCTTTCTTGCTTGCTTGTTTTTTTTTTTCTTTCTAGACTTTTTTCTCTATTTTGTATTTTTCTTATCTTTTTACGTCATTATTTACAGCTCTCTTTCTTCCTATAACGTCGTTTTTTTTTTTTCATTCTTTCTTTCTTTCTTTCCTTTCTTTCGTTTTTCTTTCTAGCTTTTTTTTTCTTTATTGACTTTTTAGTCTATTTTGTGTTTTTTCTTTTTATTGGCTTTTTACGCTCATTATTTACAGCTCTCTATTCTTCCTATAACGTCGTATTTTTTTTCATTCTTTCTTTCTATCTTTCTTTCTTGCTTGGTTTTTTTTTCTTTCTAGACTTTTTTTCTCTATTTTGTATTTTCTTATTTTTTTACACTCATTATGTACATCTCTCTCTTCATCCTATAACGTCTTATTTTTTCTTTCATTCTTTCTTTCTATCTTTCTTTCTTTCTTTCTTTCTTGCTTGTTTTTTTTTCTTTCTAGACTTTTTTTTGTCTTTTTTGTATTTTTCTTTTTCTTTATCTTATTACACTCATTATTTACAGCTCTCTCTCTTCTTCCTATAAAGTCTTTTTTTATTTCATTCTTTCTGTCTTTCTTCTTTTCTTTTTCTCTTTCTTTCTGTCTTTCTTTTCTTTATTGACTTTTTTGTCTACTTTGTGTTTTTCTTATCTTTTTTTTACTCTTATTATTTTCATCACTTCCGTATTACGTATCACTATTACTTTTTTCTTTCATTCTTTCTTTCTTTCTTTCTTTTTTCTTTTTTTTTCTTTTTTGTTGTTCTATTTGGTATTTTTCTGTTTATTAAATCTTTTACACTCATTCTTTACAACTCTCTCTTCGTCCTATAACATATTTTTCTTACTTTTTTTTCTTTATCTTTCTTCTTCTTTCTTTAATCTTTCTTTTTTCTTTTTTTTCTTTTTTTTTTCTTTTTTCTTTTCTTTTGTTGTGACTTATCTTTTTTCTGCTTTCTTATCTTTTTACACTCATTATTTACAACTCTCTCTTCTTCCTCTAACCTATTACTTTCTTTCTTTCTTTTCTTTCTTTTTTCTTTTTTTCTTTCTTTTTTCTGTCTTTTCGTTTTTTTTTTTCTTTCTTGTTTTTTTTTTTTCTTTACTGACTTTTTATTCTATTTTGTATTTTTATTTTTCTTATCTTTTTTAACCTCATTCTTTACAAATCTTTTTTCTTTATTTATTTTGTTTTTTCGTTTTTTCTTTCTATTATTCTTTCTTTCTTTCTTTTTTTGATGCTCTATTTGGTATTTTTCTGTTTTATTATAATTTTTTACACTCATTTACAATTTTTCTTCTTTCAATCAGGTCTTTACTTTTTTAAAATTTCTCATTTCTTTGGTTCTTTTTTCTTTTTTCTTTATTTCTTTTTTTTTTTTTTCCTTTCTTTCTTATATGTTGCTCTGTTTTTGTATTTTTCAGTTTATCTTTTTACTCGCATTATTTACAATTTCCTATTCTTCCTGTCACGTATTACCTTTTTATTTATTTATTTTCTTTCTTTTTTTTTTGGTTATGTTTTGTTTTTATTTATTTATTTACTTTTTGTCCATCTTATATTTTTCTGTTTCTTCTCTATTTTACGCTCATTTTTTACAAGTTCTTTCTTTTTCCTATCACGTATTACTTTCTTTTTTATTTCTTTTTATTCCTTTTTATTTTATTCTTTTCTTTTTTTTTCCTTTTTGTTGCTCTGTTTTGTTGTTTTTTTTTACACTCATTATTTACAAATCTCTCTTCGTCCTATAAAGTATTACTTTTATCTGTCTTTGCATTTTTTTTCTTGTGCTATTTTGTATTTTGCTCTTTATTATACAAGGTGTATCAAAAACGATTTTTGACACACCTTGTATTCTGAAAATAAAAATAACGGTCCATTCATTGTTCATTTCTATCTTGGTAAATACAGCTCAAACTCGGCACTTTTATGACACACCTTGTATTCTGAAAAGGATTAGGTTCCATTCATTGTTCATTTCTATCTTGGTAAATACAGCTTAAACTCAGCACTTCTATGACATACCTTGTATTCTGAAAAAAATTACCGTTCCATTCATTGTTCATTTTATCTGGTAAATACAGCTTCAAACTCACTTTATTACATACCTTATATTCTGAAAAAATTAACGTTTCATTCATTGTTCATTTCTATCTTGGTAAATACAGTTTCAAACTCAGCACTTCTATGACATATCTTGTATTCTGAAAAAAATTAACGTTCCATTCATTGTTCATTTCTATCTTGGTAAATACAGCTTCAAACTCAGCACTTTTATGACACACCATTGTAAAAACATCCTCCTATCTTTGAAGAGTTCCCTTCGTATCAATGCTGTTTCTATTTGAAGAGCGTCAAAAATGGACATTCTGTGCCGGATTGGGCTAACTGTTATCTCGAACCAACAATATTATTCAAAAGCAAGATATAAAAAAAAATCATATTTAGAAAAAAAGGTTATTCGATCAGAGGTGATGTCACAAATTCCTTTAATTTTACGTTACTGCCGTCAATCAATATCGAACTCATGATTTCATGACATCATCACTTTCAATAATGGAATATTTCACGTGGACACTTTTTGGGAGTGGTTGTTTGTTTGTTTGTTCTATGTGGTTTAAGTTCGTTCGTATTAGTGTATAATGTAGTTGGTTCTTCCTTCTTGTGGGCTGGTAAGCTGTAAGGAAATGTAGGAAAAGAAACGAAAAGAACAAAGATAAGGATAACTTTAGGGTAAGACTTTTATTTATTGATTCACACTATTTCTTTGAGGGGAAATATTTCCCCAGCAAGTCAATAGGTGTTTCTGCTTTAAAGTCTTGGAGTAAAAAAAATAAGAGCAGGATACATTTTTGGCGCTAAGAATTCGGATTTTTTTCTTCACATGCTCAGAGAGCTCTTCCTTTTGGGAGATTGTTATATTTTGTGGCTTTTTATTATTTTTTTTTAGATTTAATCTAATTTTGTTTTAATTTTGATTTATTTATTTTAATATATATTCAAAGTTATCAGAATTAAGTTTTCATTTCAAATTGTTTTTTGTTTTTTTGTTTTTGTTTTCCTTTTTGTTTTTGTTTCTTTCTTTTTTTTAATACTTTAATCAATTAGATGTTTTGATTACAAACCTTCTGACATTGGAATTTTAACTCTGGTTATTATTATTATTATTATTATTATTAACTCCTTTTGGGTTTTCACATCAGCATTAACTGATGGTCTTTCACTGGAATCTGAGTGACAGCAAGTCTCCTCAGGTCTCCAGGACTCTTCTGAGTATTCTGTCAGATTGCAACAGTGCAGTGTTCTGAATGGTTTCAATCCTTCCTCTGATATCCAACTTTCCAAACCCTTTTCTAATCCTTTTGGGACTGTTCCAAGTGCACCAACTACAATTGGTATCACTTTCACTTTCATGTTCCATAACTTTTTCAGTTCCCTGACAAGGTTCAGATATTTGTCCATTTTTTCATTTTCCTTTAGCTTCACCCTGTGATCTGCTGGCACTGCAAAATCCACCAGTTGACAAGTTCTTTCTTTTTTTGTTAATCAACACTAGGTCTGATCTTCTTGCTGTGATAAGGTGATCCGTTTTTATTTCAAAGTCCAGAGAATGTTATGCCTTTCATTCTCAAGAACAGATTCTGGTTTATGCATATACCATTTTGTTGTATGATCAAAATTTATTTTTTAGCATATATTATTATTATTATTATTATTATTATTATTATTATTATTAACTTAGGTTATTATTATATACACCTTAATACTAAATCCGTTATACGTATTGCGCAATTTATATACGTTATAACTGACTTATTCAGTTAATACTTCTGCGATTAACTCAATATTTTATTCCCCGGTAAGTCATCTTTTCATTATATTTATCATATATATATATATATATATATATATATATATATATATATATATATGCGGGTGAGCAGTGACATGATTATGATGATTATGATGATAATGGATCTTGAAAGACAAGTCGATCGGAGATACGTTGGTCGAAAATTTGTTTTTCGTTTGAATATTTGACATGAACTCTTCCAAAATTTGTCTCATGTCCGGACAAAGAGGAAATCGAAACGGAATTTGCGTTTTACATATACGCAGTTCATTATAATTTAGCTTTCTTCAGTTTTTGTTTCTCTTGTTTTTATTGCTTATTCTAAAGATCTTCTACGATATGCCGAAGTGTGTATATATGTGTGTGTGTCTGTCTGTGCGTCCGTCGGAAGATGATGGCCGAACAGAACGTCCCCGAGATTTGAGTTTTGACACGAATATTGACTTGCCCTCGACCTCCAACCTAAACCAAAAGAAATTGACAGTCGATGTCCTTTAAAGTTTGTAGCTTTTATCAGATGACCAAATCTGCTATTTCTAGCCAAACAGAGTAAGAGACTCTGATACTAAGTAGAAACATTATTGACCTTGGAAATGATGGGATAGATGCAGCCACATCTGACCTCCAAAGGTCAACAAAAGCCGAACTATTTTATTTTCAGCAAAAGAATGAGAGAAGGAGAGATGGGTAGAGAGCAAAAGAGATAGAGAGAGAGCGCGAGCAAGAGAGAGAAAGAGAACAAGAGAGAGAAAGATCAAGAGAAAGAAAGAGCAAGAGAGAGAGAGACAGACAGACAGACATACAGACAGAGAGAGAGGGGGAGCAAGAGAAACATATATATATATATATATATATATATATATAGAGAGAGAGAGAGAGAGAGAGAACAGAGAGAACAAGCGAGACAGACAGACATAGAGAGAGATAAAGAGCAAGATTGAGAAAGAGAGAGAGAGAGAGAGAACAAGAGAGAGAGGAGAGAGAGAGAAAAAAAAAGCAAGACAGTCAGACAGAAACAGACGGACAGACAGACATACACAGCAAGAAAGAGAGAGCAAGAGAGAGAGAGAGAGAGAGAAACAGAGTGAGACAGACAGACAGAAACAGCAAGAAAGAGAGAGCAAGAGAGAGAGAGCAAGAGATATAGAGAGAGGAAGCGCAAGAAAGAAAGAAGAAGAAAGAAAGAAAAAGCAAGAGAGAGAAAACAAGAGAGATAGAGAGAGCGAGAACAAGAAAGCCAGAGAGAGAGAGAGAGAGAGAGAGAGAAGAGAGAGAGAGAGAGAGAGAGAGAGAGAAAACGATCGAGCGCAGGGTGGGGAGTCTGAAGTATGATATATTTTTAACAATAATCTAGCACAAATATGTGATCACTGATTACAAGATTGTACAATTTCCTTATCTCCTTGTCAAATATAAACAGTGTGCAAAACAAATCTATACATAAATACTTATTTTCCTTAATTGTATGACCGTTAATATCATGCAACACCTTTTGATTAAAAGTGAGACCATGCAAATTGCCCAAGATCAAATGCAAAAATGTAAATCCTGATTTCTTATGTCTTATGAGTACATCATCTCAGCTAAATAAGGGACCATTCCGTTTTTATTATAAAGAAAAAAGGGAAGAAAATGTACATGCTACACAAAAAATATAAGAAAAAAAGAAAGAAAGAGAGTAAGGGAAAGATAGAGAGAGGGGTGATCGTGTGGAAGCGATGTGGCTAATCTGTTTCCATAAAAAATAATGAAAAGATTAAAGGAAGGAAGGAAAGAAAACCAGAGTAAGTGAGAGTTAAATGTAATAACTTTCACATATTGAAGTATTTGTAATAGCTTTTAAGTAAACATACCAAAGGATGTACTAATTAAATTATCATACTGTGGTATATCCAAAGGTCCTGCTCGTTATTATTATTTCGATTTTTAGAACTGTTTTACTCATCTTTATTGTGCCTTCTTCAGTTTTTCCCTATCTATCCGTGCATAGCAGTTACCCAATATGGGAAATCATTTTAAGTAGTTTGACTGTTGATCGAACAAAGCGTTGAAGAACTTTTGAAGATCTCATTCACAGAATAATATTATTATTTTTGCACGCTAATCAATCCAAAGAATACTACGGTCGAAACGTTAGGATTTTACATAGCCCAATAAAGATGAGGACAATAGTCCAAAAAATCAAAATAATACACATCAAGCCTCATCTAAAAAAAAAACGAATTATTAGTTGGACACATGGCACAGTGGATAAAAGGGTTAAGTTAATACAGTTGTAGGTGACAATCATCTCTAGGTTTGTTATATAAACTACCTATGAACATTAATGGGTATGTCCCAATCTTCATAAATACGGAAATATCATGCAGAGTAGTTTTATACCACTAGCATTGGTTTACCTTTTTCCACCACCCCTGGCGTGTATTGTATTTTGTTAATGTTATAAAGATTCCATTTCATTTCCAACTTCCATTGTTTCTCATTTAGTAACCTTTTTAGGTTACGAGTTTACGGGTTCAATCCTGACTACGGACGAAAGTAACGTAAAATACTTACCATAGCTTAACATTAATACCGGTCATGATTCACAGAATGAGAGTAATCTCCCACAATGGATTAAATAAAGTGTTCGGTTTGGAGTTCCGTGAAGGTTCCCGATTATGACAGAAAGGTCTCGAGTTCAAAGAGAAGGTTCCCGTGTTCGACAGCAAACAACTCAAGAAGGTCGGAGGGCGTCGACCGAAACGTTGTGTATATAACAATAAAGATATGAACAACAGTCGGGAACATCTAAATACCACCCAATATGTAACATTCCAATAGAGTCGGTAATTTGTCTATAACAGTTCATGTCTTTCCTATGCGTATATTGATATCTCTTTCTGTAGGTGAGATATTACTACCTATGTATGGGAACTGGTCGACAAAAAGGTGTAGAATACACACAACATCAACAAAGGACGATTAATGTTAATTTCGGTAAAAAAAAATTTAGATGGAGAAATCAGCGTAATTTTTACAAGCTACATAGAAATGGCCGGGTTAGCTCAGTCGGTAGAGCGTTCGGCTAGAAAAGGTTCCTAGTCCGATACCGAGCCTCGCCAATTCAGCGTATAAGTAGCACAGGGATCTGTGCGGTAAAGTAAGGAGCTGATGGTGAATGTGGCGCTCCACCTCAGACGCAAAAACAATCTCTAGCGTCAGAGACTTAACTTTTCATAGCAATATAATATTTCTTTTTTCTCTGGATTTTCAAGATGAGGCTTGATAATTAGTATTAATATGGATTATTCGGACTATTCTCCTCATCTTTATTGTTATCTGTACAACGTTTCAGCCGATGTGCCCTCCGGTCTTCTTCGGGTATTTCTTGTCGGCCTCATTGGACACATAGCGTAGTGGAGAAAAGCCTCGTGTTAAGACAATTCTAAATGACAGTTATCTCTACGCTGCAGATTCAATATTGATCAGGGCGACAGTAACATAGACTAATAATTAATACAGCTTAACACCTCTACCCCAGCTATGGTTAGCAAAATGAGACGAGGATGCCCCCGTGGACTGAATAAAGGGTTAGGTTCAAAGTCCCGTTGGCTCCCGATTACGACAAAAAAATTCCGGGTTTGAAAAGAAGGTTACCGCGTTTGAGAAGGCTCCCGAGTCTGACAAGAAATACCTGAAGAAGGCCGAAATGCACATCGGCCGAAACGTTGTATAGATAACAATAAAGATGAGGACAATAGTCCGAATAATCCAGATAATTTTAATACTTCTTTTTCCTTTTTTACTTCGTAGTGCGGGCATACAGTAGCTCTGATAGGGCTAAAGCTTGGAGGAATTGTTAATTTATCTTATCAGAAAGCTCATACTTTCACAAGGCAGATAATCTGTCTATAGATGGATTTCCTATGCGTATATTGACATCGCTTTCTGTAGGGGAGATATTACTACCTCGATATGTGAGCTGGTCTACTATAAGTCTACAATACGTTCACAATAACCAATGGAAAATTAAGAACAATTCAGCTAAAAAAAATTTAGATAGAGAGCTTTGCACAATTGTACAAGCTATGTAGAAATATAAAAATTCGTTTTTTTTTCTTTTCTTTTTTTCTTTTCCTAGTGCAGCCATACAATAACTTTGATACGGCTACAACTTATCGCTTTAACTCATTAGAAAGATCAGATTTCAATAAGCTCGAAAATCTGTATTATTTGCACTATCGTCCTCATCTTCATTATTATCTGTACTTTATTTCGGTCGATGTGCCCTCCGGCTTTCTTCAGGTATTTCTTGTCGGACTTGGGAACCTTCTCGGACTCGCGAGACAAATCGGACTCGGGAAGCTTCGTTTCGAACTCTCGAACCTTCTTGTCGTAATTGGGGACCTTCTTGTCGTAATCGGGAGCCATCACGGAATTTTGAACCTAACCCTTTATTCAGTCCACGGGGTATGCTGTTCACATTCCGTTAACCATAGCTGGGGTACAGGTGTTAAGCTGTGTTAATTATTATTCTATGTTAGTGCTGCCCCTGAGCAGGATTGAACCTGAAGTCTACAGATAACTGTCACTTAGAACTGTCTTAACCTAAGTCTTTATCCACTATCCTATGTGTCCAATTGCTCGATAATCTGTTTATAACAGTTTATGTTTTTCCTATGGGTATATTGACATTGCTTTCTGTAGATAAGATATTGCTACCGAAGTATGTAAACTGGTCTACAATAGTTTAGAATACGCACACAATAAGTAAGTCGTGGGTGTGGCCTAACGTCGATATCAGCCAATTAGCGAGGGCGTCTATTCCCTTTTCAATAGCGCTAGACGAAGGATATTATGTTTGCGTCTGAGGTGGAGCACCATACCTAACATCAGCTCCTTACTTTACCGCACAGATCCCTGTGCTACTCATACGCTTTGGCGCGGGCCGGTATCGAACTATGAACCTTGTGGTTTCTAGCCGAACACTCTACCGGCTGAAATAAATGGCAATTAATGTCAATTCCGGTAAAAAACAAAAAATTTCAGATGGAGAAGTTAAGACAAATTTACAAGCAACGTCAAAATATAATTATTTTCTTTTTTCATTTGTTTTTTCTTTTGTTTTTTTTCATTTTTGTGTTTTTTTCTTCTTTTTTTTGTTTTACTTCGTAGTGAAGCCATACAGTAGCATATATACGGCTTACACTTGGCAGAATTGTCTCTTTATCTTATCAGAAAGATAAGATTTCAATCCATAATCTGAATATAACAGTTCATGTTTTTCTCAAGTTTTCTGTAAGTGAGATATTACTACCTAAGTATGTGAACTGGTCTAATATAAAGGTAGAATGGAATGGACTCTCGTTGATTTTGACACATGAGGGTTCATCCAATGAACAGCCTACACAGTGTTTTGTTTATAGTGGTGAAGACTTGTGTTGGACTATCCGCACTTTCTTGGCAGAAGATTGGTGCACAAGGAATACCACAAACCCAATCAACGACTGATCTCAGGATTTTTCAAATACAGAGTTTTCATTTCTTAGACTGGTTACCTATCCAAGGTTAAAGAGCTAGACTGCCCTACTATTTTACCCATAGCTGGAGGAAGAATATATGGATTTATATCTTTCCCAAGGATATTAGCATTATGTGGAATGCAAACAGTCTTGTCTAGGATTTGAACTCTGGTGGACGAGTCCAATTCCCACGACTTAACCATTATGCCAGGCTCCTCCATAAGTGTTAAAACAAAGGAAAATTAAGAACAATTTAGATGGTGATGTTAGCACCATTTTACAAGCAACGTAGCAAGATTTCTTTTCTTTTTTTTTCTTTTTTTCTTCTTTTTTTTTGTTTCATTACTTTGTACAAAGCTCATAAGTCAACCATTTTGAACGAATAGAGATTGGATCATTATTGGTTCCAGGAGAAACATTTATTCTTCAAGCCTTCTTTATGCAGAGACACAATAACATTTCACAGACTAATAATGAAATATCTTTGGCAAATTGAAAGCAAATCGAGCGGATGTACTTCATTGGGATTCTTTCTACAATTTATGGATGAGACAAAATTGATTATAGAATCAATTCTTTTTGTTTTCTTTGTTGTTTTCTGTTTTGTTTGGGGTTGATTGTTCGTTGTCTGTCCTTCCCACTGCTAAAGACTATGGTGTAGTATCCAATTTTTTAACTGCATTTTTGAATGGCAATCTCTGATACAGTGATTGCAAACAAACAGTGATGCTTGCTGGAGTTGCTATTGTCTTCCTTCCTTCTGGTTTTCTTTTCTGTCGCGGCTTCTTTCCTCTCTTTTCACTCCTTTTCGTCCCTTGTTTGACAAAGAGGCACCAGGTCGCTCGGTTTTCTACCCCAACTTCCCATGTGTTGTTGTTGATGTGGCATGTCTTCATGTCCTTCCTGTAGACGTCTTTATGTTATTTGGCTGTAGATCATTTATATTAATAATAGTTACCCGAGGTTATAATCATTTACAAAGGATTATTGCTGTTTATAGGGGCCGTTTAACTAAATCTGTAGAGCGTTAGCCTAGGAGTCACAAGGTTCCACGTTCAATACCAGCCTCGCCAACTCAGTGTATAAGTAGTACAGAGATCTGTGCGGTAAAGTAAGGAGCTGGTGGTAGGTGTGTCATCCTTTCTTCTGCTAAAGACGATGAAGATGAAGGAACAGGCCTAATTTTGAATGGCAATCTCTGGTGCAGTGACTGCAAACAAACAGTGATACTTGCTGGAGTTGACTTTGTCTCTCCTTCCTTCTGGCTTTCTTTTCTGTGGCGGTTTCTCTCCTCTCTTTTTCACTCCTTTTCGTCCCTTGTTTGACAAAGAGGCACCAGGTCTCTCAGTTTTCTACCCCAACTTCCCATGTGTCTTTAGAGCGGGGTTGCTTGTAGTTGGAGACAAAATTGTAGGTAATAATGTCTACAGGGGAATTATTGATTTCTCTTTCTTTAATTAATGCAAAGGCCATTCTTTTACATCTTCACAAACTCCTCCACACGAGTAGGATGTGATAAAAGGCCAATTTCTTAAGCTGAGTTAAACAAGTTTAAATTCAGGGTTTTCCTTCTCTTGACTGTTACCTAACCATGGTTAAAGAGCCAACTGAGTCTTATTATTGCCAGTGTGGGTATTAGTGCTATGTGAATTTCAAACAGCCTCGTCCAGGATTTGAACTCGTCTCACCGAGTCCATATCTATAACGATTACCATTACAACACGTGCTTCCATATAACACCACCCTGTCGGCTGTATCAGTAAAATACACCAACTGCATTTCTAAAGAGAGGTTAAATCTCTTAAATCGGGCCATCTATTGATCTTGGATGGCAACCAGGGATGCTTAATTACGGAATCTTGGTAACCTAGCAATCACTGGCTTATAACACTCCACTTTGGCCTTTATTTGGGCTAGACAGATAGTCGGAGAGGCCCCCTCCGATGAATTGGTCACGTCAAGCTGTAGCACATATATGATTGTCCCAACCCTCTCGCCCTTACGGTAAACCCCCAAACTTTCTTATCATATATATGATAAAACATGGTAGCTGGGAATCTTAGTGTTCTGGATATGACATTAAATTTCATACAATAGTGAAGTTCCAATTTTGGACCTCTAGGGAATGTGGAGTACCCTTAATCGTGATTAATCCCAGGCCCATATTGATCCGGTGAGGTTGTAACTGTTAATAGATAAAATTATATTCTTTATATATGTTATTTTCTCTGGTGGAAAGAGATGGGAGAATGTGAAATATATTTGTATGTTAAATTGTATAAGCTGCGACCCCTAGCTTAAATTAGGTAAAACCTTTCCTTTTTAGATACCTTACAAAAAGTATTTTTATGTTTTGTCCAGCTGTTTTTTTTTTTAATCTAATTCACTTTGCAGACTCACATTTCCCAATTTCAATTATTTACCCTGAGCACAATGTGTGACCCAACGAGTCACGTTTGGTCTAGTATATATATATATATATATATATATATATATATATATATATATATATATATATATACTAGCAAAAGGACCGGTCCATGACCGGACTATATATAAAGATTGGACCATAAATAGGCGAGAGATTCCGAGCTGAATGGCTTGAATGGCTGTGATTTTGTTCACTAAGATTAAACTAAACTGCTGGTATCGCTTATAATAGAAAGCAGGCAGCGAATAATATTTTATTATCAGCAGCAGCTGGTATACAGACAGTTCTGCAAATTGGTTGATTTTGGTTTAATTAATTATATCCCTTAATCAGTAAAAATTAATAATCAAATTTGGCAGATTTCTTAGTTGGAAGAATATGAAGGTGTATGCATGATTTCGAATCTGAGTGACCTGCCGTTTCGGAGTTATACGTCGACACGTACATTTCCAAACTTCCTTATATATATATATATATATATATATATATATATATATATATATATATATATATATATTTGTGGTAAAGAATGTGGTAAAGAATAGAGGGAAAAGTGTACAAAAAGAGCAAATCAAACAAGTAGATGTAGAAGATCTACTTCATCACCAAACTCACCCCCACTCATTGACTTTCTTTTCTATAAAGACAAAGGTATGTTGCACTAATGTTTTGATAAAAGACTGATGAAGTCCATCTCAAAGCAGCACGAAATATATCTCCTACATCTACTTGATGCTTGAGTTGCTCTTTTTTCCAGTTTTTTCCTCTATTCTTTACCATATATATTCAAATAATATTAGGAATATTTATTCAGCCAACGCAGCAGTGTTTCAATCTGTTTAGTAGATCTTCTTCAGGGGTTTTGTTGATTTAAGGAAAAGGAAAATTTATCACCGAATAATAAGTAGACATTTGTAATCAAACTGATCAACAAAAACTATCACAGTCTCCTTATTATTCTGTGATACATTTTACTTTTCCTTATATCAACAAAAGATCTGAAGAAGATCTACTAAACAGATTGAAACACAGCAGCGTTGGCTGAATAAATATCACTCATTTTATTTGTGTTTTTTCAAATATTTCACTATATTATATGCCGTCGGATTCACTTCCATTTTTCTCTTCACTCACCCACACACACACACACATATATATATATATATATATATATATATATATATATATATATATATATATATATATAACTGCACTGATGAGAGGTGATACCTCGAAACACGTGTCTGTAGTTTACTCTATTATATTATATATATATATATATATATATATATATATATATATAAAGATAGATAGATAGAGTTTTGAAAGAAATATGCGTTGTCCTTTGCTTTTAAACGAGACGTGCTCAATAATATCTGTAGGAAATCAAAATTGTCATTAAGACAATTTTGATGTCAGTATGGCGGAAGGAAATAAAATCAAGTGGAAGAAGATTGGCAACGTTGGTCGCTAAAAGAAAACCTCTACTTAATAATTTGTGTCTTTAGTTTGCTTTAAATCTAAACCAGAATAAAAATTGGCTTTTTTTGGTCAGACAACGAAAATGATCGGATTTCCTTCTGCTTTAATTCGGACTCAAGTAGGAAAAGAAAATGAGTCACAACAAATGTATATTAAAAAAAAGGCAGAGAGATCATTGGCCTCGGTACGTCGAGATGTTTAAGAAAATGGAAGAACCATCTGAGGTGGAATTGATTTGTTAGTCTTCATAGATAAAACAACGAAATGATTTGGGAATCAACTAAGGCTGAATAAAAAAGCTACTTTCTTTTTCATTAAAATAAATTGGATACATAATAGAAAACCAACAAACATTTCAAAAAAATACCAATGAGATATATAAATATATATATAAGTTAAGAGAAAGGAAATGAATCCGACGGTATGAGTATAGATAAAAGGATATGAAAACAACACAATATGCTGTTAAAGTGAAAAGATTTTATATCATATTCATAGCTAATATTGAACAATATTTCGATTTGTAAAAATCATCTTCAGGGCTTGTTTATATTCCGTGAAGGGTAAGTCAGAAATCATAAAATACCCTTCACATTACCATTTCCGTCATATACTTCCCAACAAATTTAAAGTTCACATTATCCCAAAAACCTTACAACCATTCATACTTTTTTGCTTTATATATAAGAAAAGATTAAAAAATTAAAAATTTAAAAAATAAAAATTTAAATACAAAAATAAAAATTATTTTCTAAAAATCTGTTACAGGCCTACCGTCAACGGGTTAATACTCATTCTGTTTGAAAAAGAGAATTTGTCTATCGTCAAATTTGGAATATGTCTTCTTTTTTCAAAAACTGTTACAATAAGAGATACATGACTGTCGCTGACCGAGAAAAATGTTGGCGGATGTGCTTATATTTGCAACTACCGCATAACTTTTTGCAAACAACAATGTTTTCGTTTTGAATTCATATTATTTTCGTCTCCACTATTGATAAGTCCGGAGTATAAACAAGCTCTGAAAATGATTTTTACAAATCGAAATATTGATCAATATTAGCTATGTATATGATATAAAATCTTTTCACTTCAACAGCATATTGTGTTATTTTTATATCCTTTTATCTATACTCATAAATATATATATATATATATAATATATATATATATATTATATATATATATATATATATGGTGTTGTCTAAGAGTCTCCGTATGCTTCTAGTAAGTATATATACTTGTGGTTATTTTGGTATATGTATCCGTTTATGGGAGGTACATATATCCGGTTTGGGCATTTGTATGAAGCATTAAAGAAATAAATATCAGAAACTCGGTTGTTTTTTAGTAGAGTTTCGTTTATTTAGTAGTAGTAAATTTTCAGGATTTTATGCTCCCTTCTTCAGACTATGTAAGGACAGTAGTGTTGCTGGCTTCAGGTTATTCCTTCTAGCGGGGTTGGCTGCTGTTTGTGGTAGCGTAGTTATAGTCATCCACAGACACGTGTTTCGACTTATCAAGTCTCTTCAGTGTGGCTACCTACAGCCGGGACTGACATTTCTAATACACACATACCTATGTATGTAAAGGCCGCCATAAAGGGCTCCATCCCTTATATAGGAAAGCGTTCCCTTTACGCTTTAGTTGGGTGTCGTCAGCGAAATCCCCCCCAAAGTGCTCAAGCCCAGGGGGATGGGGAGCATATATAGTCACGCACACACACACACACACACACACACACACACATATATTATATATATTATATATATATATATATATAAGTGATCCACAGTGTTTCGGCGTTTTAAATAGACAGACTCTTGAAGGATATATATGCTTAAATATTTTATGATTTTCTATTATTATTATATTATTTTATCTGAAATGATAATAAATAGAATACATGTGTACATGAATAAAGTTCTGGCCGAAACCCATGTTAGTAACTCAAATTAAATCAATTTTATCCATTGAATATTTTCTTTCCTTAAATTTCCTATATATATATATATATATATATCATTGCTTATATGGTTAAGGATGGAAACCTGGGGCTGAGTAGTCCATAACATGCAACACTCAACTTTGGGCCTTACTTAGGTTAGAAGGCTGATGTCTTGGGTATGATGTTAAACTCTATTTGATGGTGAAGTTACAAGCATACAAACGCATACATGCCCACCTAGTGGATTGTCCCAAACCAATTGTGTTTTTTTTTTATAAAATATAAAAGTGAGTACGAATGCATATAACAAAAACATATTCGGCATGAGATAACCTAAAAGGCTTGTGATGCCGTTAAAACCAGCGAACCACCCAACGAACCAACCTAATCTTGAGAACTGTAAACGTAAGCTAACGATTTTTTGAATGAATTAAATTGCAATTTTCAACTAATAAAAGAGACGTATTCTCAGGACCGGTTTAGCTCAGTCTGTAGAGTGTCCGGCTGGAAACCACAAGGTTCAGCGTTCGATACCGGCACCCGCCAACTCAGCGCATGAGGAGCTGATCAGGTGCGGTGCTCCACGTCAGACGCCAAAACAATCTTCCTGGACTAGCGCTAGTGAAAAGGGGATAGACTCCCTTGCTGGCTAATTCACTTCAATTTCTCACTATTCTTAGTTCAATGATACATCGTTTTTGTTTCCTAACGATACACACAAGATACGACAGTTTCTGCTGTGTACGTGTTCAATCAAAGTTATGGCGCCGAATCAGAATATCAGCTAATATTGCGTTTGGGGCATTTGGAGTTGATCCAAATCTCGAATACGGGCAATAATGAACGGTTATCTCTGTCCAATATTACAATGCAACAATGATTACAGTATAAGCCTTATTTGCAAGTCACAATTTAATTCCTGCCTAAAGATGCAATGACATATTTGGACATGCTAACAATTATGTGAGAGCGAAACTGCAGAGTTCAACGAAGGAAAACTTGCGAATAAAGGATGGGTCTCAATTTCTAATTACTGCGTTGGACCAAGACAACAGCAGCGCAAATGTTGTACTATAGATGTATACCAGGGTTAGATCTCTGTATTAAGCTTTATGGGTTTGGCTGGGTCGGTGATACTACTCATTTTGACTTGATTTACAAACTAGAGGATGGTTGAGATAGGTCAGTATCAAATATATGTTGTTGCCTTTTTAACATCTAAGTTATATATATATATATATATATATATATATATTATATATATATATAATATGATAAATATATAGGTTTTCCATATCTATTTATTGGGTGACAAAGGAACATTCACAACCATATTGGTTTCATGCGATGCATTCATCAGGTGAAGATGTTTCAAATGTGAGGAAAATCGAAAAATTTTCGATTTTCCTCACATTTGAAACATCTTCACCTGATGAATGCATCGCATGAAACCAATATGGTTGTGAATGTTCCTTTGTCACCCAATAAATAGATATGGAAAACCTATATAGTTATCTTATTATATTATGTAACAGCTCTATTTTATATTGAGCACTCTACCAATTAATACTGCCTTTGGTACACCATCCCAGCAAAAGCTGAAATAGTAACCATCTCACACTACAGTATATATATATATATATATATATATATATATATATATATATATATATATATTACCTTCAACTTCTGGGGTATACAATGGGGAGGAGGGTTCTATTTTGCCGACTGGTCATCTTCTTTTGGGTTGATTTCCTTACTCTCTTCCTCTGGTTGATACGGACATCTTTTGTACTGGCCCCGGTTGTGTATATATATTATATATATATATATATATATATATATATTATATATATATATATATATATGCATACATATAGATATGCATGCACATATATATGTATATTAAAAAAAAGGAAGGTCCGCAAAATGTATTTTGTTCTCAGAAATTTTTTTTTAATTCTTTTTGTTTTACATATGCAACACGTGTTTCAAATCTTCTGGTATCTTCGTCAGGCTTTGATTGATAAATGGAATCAATCAAAGCCCGAAGAAGATACCAGAAGATCTGAAATACGTGTTGCATATGTAAAACAAAAAGAATTTAAAAAAAATTTTCTAAGAACAAAATACATTTTGCGGGCCTTCCTTTTTTTTATAAAATATTGAATTTTCTCCCGTTGCAACCAGAACAACATTTTTCATATATGTATATATATACTTATATATATATATATTATATATATATATATATATATATATATATATATACAATACACTTATATTTGCATATATGCATACATATATCTATATGTATATATATATATATATATATATTTATATGTGTATGTATATATATACACATATATATATGAGTTAAGAGTAAGGAAATGAATCCGACGGTATATGTATAGATAAAAGGGTATGAAAACACACAATCTTGTTAAAATTAGTATATTTTCATATCATTTTCATTGCTAATATTGACAATATTTCGATTTATAAAAAAATCATCATCAGAGCATAATGATAATTAGGTCCGTTTTTAGATTTAAATGTTTTTAATCCGGAGTCATCGAGAGAGAGGCAGAAAATAATTTAAATTCAAACCGAAAACATTGTTTTTCCCAAAAATGAATATATTTTCATATCATTTTCATTGCTAATATTGACAATATTTCGATTAATGAAAAATCACCATGCCATGCTGAGTCCGGATTAAAAACATTTACATCTAAAAACGGACCTAATTATCATTAGCAATGAAAATGATATGAAAATATATTCATTTTTTGGAAAAACAATCTTTCCGGTTTGAATTTAAATTATTTTCTGCCTCTCTCTCGATGAGTCCGGATTAAAAAACATTTACATCTAAAAATTGACCTAATGCGATCGCTTCGTCTTTGTTCATTCGCTGCGTTTCACTGTTTCGCTAACGTCATGTACATTTTGTTACATCGTGTTTCTTCAGTGTAACAGTTTTTGAAAAAAAAAAGAAAAAGAAATACATCAAATTCAAAAACAGAAAAATTCTCTTTTTCAAACAAAGAAGAGTCGGTTAGTAAGGGATTTTTTTAGAAAAGAAATATTTCTATTTAATTATTTAAAAAAACAAACTTTTACGTAAAATAAGAATGATGTAAGGGTGTATTGGAATAATGTGAAATTTAAATATGTTAGGTAGTGTATATCTAAAATGGTTATGTGAAAGGGATTTTATGATTTCTGAGTACAAATGTCGCTAAATATGGAGATATATTTAAAAAGCCTTGTCTTTGGGGGATAGTTTGATGTGGGAGAATAACGCAAGATTTAATAATTCTACGTAGTGTTCTATTGTGTATGTGAGTTGATATTTTGGCACCTTTAAAATCAAAAGTATGGTTAATGTCTATGATATGTTTAGCTAGGGCGTTGTTTAGAAAACTTCGTTTGATATGATATCTATGTTCAGATACCCGTTAAGTCAAAGATCTAGCAGTCTCTCCTACATATTGTTGTTGCATTTTAAGCAATCTATTGTGTAGACCCCTGCTTCGGAGTGTGTGTGCTTATAATTATTTTTATTCTGTAAAATGTTTTTGATTGTTTTCGTGGAGTGAGTAACTATATTAATACCTATCTTTTATCTATACCATTATGCTCTACAAAGACACTAAAGCGATGGTACGCTCGCCTGATGGAGACACAGATTTCTTTGACATTGCCGCTGGGGTCCTACAGGGAGATACTTTGGCTCCATATATATTCATTATTTGCCTAGACTATGTACTCCGAACTTCATTAGATACCATGAAAGAAAAAGGTTTCACACTAAAAAAGGCAAGAAGCAGGCGATACCCCACACAAACTGTCACAGATGTTCACTATGCTGACGACCTCGCACTTCTTGCAGATACACCGACACAAGCTGAGGCACTACTACACAGCCTGGAGGAGGCAGCAAAAAATGTCGGCCTCTATGTGAACTCTGATAAAACCGAGTTCATGAGCTTCAAAAAGCAAGGAGACATCTCCACACTAGACGGTAGGCCTCTTAAACTAGTTGGAAAATTCACATACCTAGGTAGTAATATCTCATCCACAGAAAGCGATGTTAACACAAGAATAGGAAAGGCATGGTTGCCCACCAATAAACTATCAGTCGTATGGAAATCCGACCTTCCTGACAAGCTAAAGAGACGATTCTTCCAGGCTGTGGTCATATCGGTACTGCTGTATGGCTGTACCACCTGGACCCTAACGAAGCGCCTTGAGAATAAGCTAGATGGGAGCTGCACAAGAATGCTGCGAGCAGTCCTGAATAAGTCGTGGAAACAGCACCCAACCAAGAAGCAGCTGTATGACCACCTGCCTCCCATATCACAAACCATACGAGTAAGGAGGGCTAGGCATGCGGGGCACTACTGGAGAAGTAGGGATGAGCTCGTAAGCGACGTATTACTGTGGAGGCCAACACATGGACATGCTAACGTAGGCCGCCCAGCCAGGACCTACATTGACCAACTATGTAAAGATACTGGATGCTGCGCGGAGGAGCTCCCAGAGTCGATAAGTGATAGGGAGGGTTGGCGAGAGACCGTCATGGATAGCGTGAAAATTGCGTGACATGATGATGATGATGATTATATTATATATATATATATATATATATATATATATATATATATATATATATATATATTGCCGATAAAGAAAAGGAAGGTTTCTGGAGGATATGTATTAAGAGACATTTATATTAAGTCAATGAAAATACAACAGATTCTAAAAACTGTGTTGGGTGGGAAGAGAATTCTAAAACGTAACATCTAAAGATATATCGACACTAAAACGTAAATGTTTTCCTATGCTGATAGTCGTCGCTTTAAGACCTATGCGTCTTACAGCAACCCACACTTACGACCGAGACCAAAAGTCATGTATGAAAAGCAAGACTCATATTATAATGGAGATTGTGTATTTGTCTGTAACCGAAACTATGTCCCTTCTCAAGTCACTATTCCCTTTGTTATTTACATCACATTCTCCATGAATTTAGTTTTTATTTAAACCTCAATTATTAATAAAATTGAGTTACATTATTAATACTGTTGACCATATCTACAGGTATTTGCCTCATACCCCACTTGTATGGGCTGGGCACAAGGCCTCGTTTTAACGTGGGCCCACCCACAAGCCGAAGCTCATGGATGGGAAAGAACAAAAATTGCGTCGATCCCGTCAGCATTCCCCCTCAAGGGGGCGCCTTAGGCGCTGGGCAATAAACCCAGCCCTGCCCCTTTAAGTCAAAGGGGCAGGTATTGCCTGGGGGATAGCCCCCAGGGATCGACGCTATTAACTTGTAAAGATCCAGGGCCGAAGCCACTGGACTCCTGGCGTTGGCCGGATCTAAATTAAAAAGACATGCAATTGTCGTTATATATATATATATATATATATATATATATATAACAGAATAGCGGTTTACAGTGTGAATGGTATGGTTAATTTGCATATTGATATTAAAAATTTGATTTTGAAAAATATGTGATAAGTATTATTGATTTCTAATTGTGTGGTTTTATTATAATGAATATGAGCAAAACTCTCAGGGATAAATCTTTTAAAAAATCCTGTAACAAAAAGAAATAATTGTAATTTCATTCTTTACTTCTTATTTTAACTAAATAGTTAAATTAGGAAAATTGAGCATTAAAAGTCGAGAGTTTCAGTTGTTCTCTTTTTCGATTATACTCCCCTCTGTTTCAAATCTTTTTATCTGCATTCTTATTTAGTTTCATTAGCCTTTATAATTTGATATAATATTTTGTTACATTAAAACTTAAATATGTCCACCCGGAGGGTGGATATATTTGCTAGTTTAAATAATAAATGACAGATTTCGTACGACTGAGAGCCCGAATAAATGCTGATCTTAGCTGGATGTCAAAAACTTCCTCAATTTGTTTCGGAATTTTGCATCAACGACGGGGTTCAACTCTTCCTCAACAACATGGTGTTGAGCTGGTATGACATGGGAATACAAAAACTACCACAGCGCCAATAAAATGCATTGAACTAAAGGGTGATTATGAAGAAAAATAGATACATGTTTGAACTTTAAAATGATGTAAACAGCAATGTGTTTTTAAAAGAAATGAGACATCTCCAGATTCGAGGGTAAGCCGGTAGAACAATTCATGTACCTAGGGAGTAATATCACATCCACAAAAGCGATATTAATGCACACATAGGGAAGACATGGTTTGCTATAAACAGATCAAAAGTCATGTGGAAATCAGATCTCGCTGCCAAATTAAAGCGACAATTCTTCCAAGCCGTAGTTGGATCAGCACTACTGTATGGCTGCACCACTTGGACTTTAACGAAGCGCCGAAAGAATGCACAAGAATGCTGCGTGCGATCTTAAACAAATCGTGGAAACAACTACCCACAGGAAAGCAGCTGTACAGCCACTTGACCCCAATCATACAAACCGCTTAAGTGCGGCGAACAAGACATGCTGGACACTGATGGAGGAACATGGGCGAACTCATAAGTGACATCTTACAGTGGAAACCAGCACATAGACATGCCAGTGCAAGCCGTCCAATAGAGACCTACATTGACCAGATCGTCGACCCGAGTTCAATTCCTGGACGAAGCTGTTTGAATTTCACATAATGCTAATACCCTTGGGAAAGGTATGAATCCAATTCTCCCTCCACCTATAGATAAATAGCAGGGCAGACTGGGCTCTTTAACCTTGGTTAGGTAACCAGTCTAGGAGA
>CM042158.1:30404737-30409737 GCA_023376005.1 Doryteuthis pealeii | reverse complement strand
GTTTTAATTTTCTTATTTTTCTAACATTAATATTCCATATGAAATACGGCATATCTTTATTAACTTTTCGTTCTCCGCTTATTCACGTTAAAGCATGCGTCATTATATGTTCTTCACCTTCCATTTTTGCACATGCATTGATCACGTCATTTGCTTTTCGTAAACAAACGCGCATATAAAAATTAACGGTTAATAGCATCAGATTCACACAACCACTATACACTTAACATCTTTCATTTCGTTCCTCACATAAACATCACCTAACAGTGTCCTGAAGATGGTACAAAATACCGAAATGCTTAAGTATTGACACTAAAAATTGTTTCCTGATCATAACATCCTGTGTTTGTTATATTTTTAAAATATTTTCTTCACATATTGTCGGATTAATTTTCCCATCGTATTTCCATATATATATATATATATATAAATATATAAGGTAGCATGGACATGGAGACAACGGCGCTTGGTTATTGACAGTTTCTCGTCTATTCTATCTTCATACCAAGTCTTTGAATAAGATTACTTTCGAACTTGGAAAAGGTATGAATCTTTCTTATTCCTCATGCATGGGTTCAATAGTACTACTACTGTTCTTCTCCAAGGATGTTTTTAGCGTCTTAGGCGGGGCGTCACACACCGTCTGAGGATTGCAGAGACGCGAAACTGTCAGTACCTAGGCACTATTAACGCCATGTCCACGCTATATCAATTTAAACATAGATGTTCTATCAATGATATTGAGTTCTGTTTAGTTATAAATATAGCACCCATATCATCTATTATATATATATATATATATATATATATATATTTATTTATTTATTTATATATATATATATTATACTAAAGTTGAGATTAATCACCTTTTAATTCCTTAAGGCTTTTTTCCTATTTAGGTTAATGACACACAATTCATACTAAAATATACCTTGCTTTTAGGATTACGTCATGTTTGAATAAAAATCTATTTTAATTGGTTCTAATTAGTCGTAATTCGCAATTAAGTCAAAAACTGACCCGTCCCTCACTGTCATTCTACATATTACTTTCGCCCTCTCTATGTATATTTGATTACGTCCTCCTTATATAATGTTAGTCTCTCTATGTGAGTAAGTGTGAGAGAGTAAGTGACGGATAGTTATTGTGTTAGAGACATTTAACTATGTTAAAATTAATTTTAAAGTAGGGGTGAGTGGGTAGAGACGTAGCTACCGTGGGCCAACAGTGGACTCGTCCTTCCTCAAACCCGTCTCTCCAGTAGCCATAAAAAGGAGATTTTTTGCTGTGACAACAGGGTGGGGGGAGAAGCAGTTTGTAACTCGTTTCTATTGTGTTGGGAAATCTTTCTTTTTCGACATAACATTTATTTTTCGGTAAAAGAGAAACTCTTTACTACTGTGGAGTGAAACATTATCCATTTCAATTTAAATTCAGTCAAGCATTTCCTTTCTTTAAAATCTTAGGAAATAAATTTAATTTTTTTTTACTCTCTGGTCGTATTTTAACCGGCCCTCGTCAACTCAAAGTATGAGTAGCACGGGGATCTATGTGGTAAAGTGAGGAGCTAACGGTAGGTGTGACGCTCCGCCTAAGACGCTAAAAACAATCTCCTTGGCATAGCACTAGGGAATAGGGGATAGATTCCCTCGCTGTATGGCTGATACCAACTCTAGGCCTCCCCGACGACTTTACTTACTTATCTATTTTTTAATTTAATTCATTTTGCAAACTCTCTTTTTTCTCTAATCTCCGGGACTGCCAAAATGTCTCATTTTCATTTTACAAACGAATTAAAATTAATTAAATCGATTATTTAAGTTCGTTTTTTTTTTGTCGGTGCATATCGCATAAATGCGTCCTACCCTAAAAAAAAAAACGCTATGCGTTGCCTGCTGAGAATCCGATCCGTGCTAATTATGAACTCCCTAGCTGTTTGAAGGCGTTTTTCCCGAGTATTTAATTTGATATGAAAACGATATGAAAACGATATTTTACCCCACACCTATCTTTTCTGGACAAGTAAATAAAAATATCTCTATTTGTTTTTGTTTAATAATACGTTGATGGCATTTATATTCGAAAATAGGTCTTATTATAACTTGTATTAGATCTTCAAAAGTTCTTCTAAGGTCTGGAATTTCTTGTGGACTTCGGGACTGGTTTCTGTTAGGGTTTTTTCCTTATCAGAAGCCCTGTGTCATTGTTAGTTTTTAGGTAATAAACACAAGACTTCGATTTACTTTGATGTTACTTCATTTACAATCCCCAACCCAGACATCTGCCCAGGTGAGACTTACATCCTACGAGCTCGGCTCCTACTTGCTAACTGACTGAAACTTACTTACTATCTAAACCGGAAGAGAGGGTCCTCTCTACCGGTTCTTACGGTATCCACCGGAAGGTTAGGACTGAGGTGAAGCCTTGTCACTCATCCTTCAAGGCCGTGGGCTGTAGCTTATAACGGCCATTTTGATTTCTACACTATTGCCATAAATATTAGGTATCTAATAATTATGTAACACTATTTGTTTTTGTTTAATAATATGTTGATGGTATTTATTTTCGAATCTAGGTCTTATTATAATTTGTATAAGATCTTCAAAAGTTGTTCGACGCATTGATTGATCAACAGCCAAACTATCCAAAAGCTGGGTCATTGCTATGCTTGGATACACAGGAAAAACATGAGGAAGGCAGGAGGATACGGTAGTCGAAACGTTATGATTTACATACCACATAATAGATGAGGACAACAGTCCGAAAAATCAAAATTATACACATCAAGAATCATCTGAAAATTTCAGACAAATAAATTAAGGTGTCTTGGGTGGGCTGGAACGGATTAATGGCATTACAGTTTATTTAAGTGAGAAAAATGTATTCGATCTACGAGGACATTGAGTAACGAGCGGAACGGATTAAACTCCTAAGTCAAGTTACCATTGGTAGGGCTAGAACGGATTAATAGCATTTCAGTTTATTCGAGTGGGGAACATTGATTCGATATACGCAGAACCTGAGTAACGAGTGGAACGGATTAAACTCGTAAGTCAATGTATCATGGGTAGGGCTAGAACGGATTAATAGCATTTCTGTTTAATCCAATGGGGAAAATTGATTCGATATACGAAGAAACTGAGTAACTCGCAAGTCAAGATAATTTGGCGGTATTATTGCAATAAAAAACAGTGATGTGTATAAGGAGACATCCCCATTTTTCTTTCTGGTTTTATTCCTTCTTGTATTCTTGACTATTTCTCCTGTTGTTTGACTTGGTTTACTTTCTTTGTTTAATGGCATATTAGCATTCGTGGGTTATTTAATGCCAAGGGTATCTTTATAGAAGATCAGTAGGAGTACTATTTAACCCATACCTGACGGATAAGAAGATTTATGGCTTTTCCAAGGGTTAGTATAATCTGCGTTATTCGGACTATTGTCTTCATCTTCATTGTTATCTGTACAACGTTTCGGCCGATATGCCCTCCGGCCTTCTTCAGGTATTTCTTGTCGGAATCGGAAACCTTCTTTTCGGACTTGGGAACCTTCTTTTCGGACTCGGAAACTTTCTTTTCGGACTCGGAAACCTTCTTGTCGTAATCGGGAACCTTCTTGTCGTAATCAGGGGCCATCACGGAACTTTGAACCTAACCCTTTATTCAGTCCATAAGGGTATCCTGTTCTCATTCCGCTGTGTTTTTCAAGGGTATTAGTCTGAAAGTAATTATCTAATTCAAAGCTTTTGTCTTCGCGTTAAAATCAACATTTCTCATTCAGGAATATTGTCATATACAAGAAATAAAGAAAGAGGGAAAGGGAAATATAGAGAGATGGGTTGAGCGCGTGGAAGCAATAACACTAATCTGTTTCAATCAAACATAAAGAAAAGATGAAAAGAAGGAAAGAAAAATAAAAGAGTGAGAGAGTTAAATCAAGATTATTATACTTTTTTTACAAATGGAACTTTTTTTCCAATAACTCTTAAGTGAACCTATCAAAAGTTGCAATGATTAAATTATCATACTGTGGTATATTCATAGGTAGTGCTAGTATGAAATAGAATAATAGAAACAAAATACCATGAATGCAAACATTAGATCATCTTCAGGACAGAGTATCATCCCCCTCCGATCAATCGGCTGGTCACGTCAAGCCCTAGCACCTATATGATTGCCCCAACCCTATGGCCCTTATGGCAATCCCCAACCCCTTTTTATCATATGGATGCTAGAAGGCGGTGGCCGCGGGTCTACATGTCCTGGGAATGACGTTAAACTCTATCTGATGGCGAGGTTCCAGTTTTGTAGCGCACGCCTTCATCACCATTGCTCCCTGGTCCACTCTGACCCGGGGTGGTAGTACCTGTTAGGGTCCCATCTATGGGTAAATCGAAAACATGAGTTTATAAACAAAATTGTATTATCCATTAAAAATTAAATTATTTCAAAAAATTTTCAGCATTAAACATTTTTTTACCAATAGAAGTATTCGGCATAAAATGACCCAAGGAGTTGACATGCCGTAAAACCCAACCAACCAACCAAAGAATATCATTAGAATCATCTTCTGCCAATCTTGCAAATAAAAAATCGGGGGATCAGAATCGAAACCAGAATCTTACGCAAAGATAAGATTCCCTAATCTGTGCTACTCATGCGCTGAGTTTTCGAGGACCAGTATCGAACCCATAACCTTGCGATTCCTAGGCGGATGCTTTACCGACTATGCTATTTCATCAGGGTATGTATTTGCACACCCTGTTTGCCAAGGACGACTTAGGCATTAAATAAACCACGAAGTTTAATATGCCATTAAACAAAGAAAAACCAAATTATACCAATGAATAAAGACATTGTTAGTTGGTGGAGTGACCTATTGTCAGTATCAGTCGGAGAGCGAGGGAGTTTGTCCCCTTTTCACTCGCGCTCCACTTTTACTGAGATGGAGCACCACACCTACCTTCAGTTCCCCATTTTACAACACAGATTACCTAATCT
>CM042158.1:30396400-30399727 GCA_023376005.1 Doryteuthis pealeii | reverse complement strand
CAGAAACAAAATGATCATTTTGTTTTTGATGCGTTGACGCTGGTCTTGCGACATTTTTTCTTTAGGGGTTGGTGGCAGGTTAAAGTTTACTCCCGAACGCCAAACGACTTTAGAAGAACTTGAGGACGAATACGATGGTGTTATTTCTGCCATTCCACCATAGCTCCGGTGCAAGATTCCAGTTGATGCAATTCCTGAGCGGCGTGAGAGGGCTGGAGACGAATGATGGAACCCATATAGAATTTTACATAAAACTCCATATTATTGTGTTGTTCTTAATGATTCCAAAAATTGAATTATAAAATGAATTAAAATAGACAGTTACTTTACAATTCAGCGCATATATTATATAATATATATATATATATATATATTATATTATATATAATAATATATAGCGAGTTGTGGTTAAATGAGTTGTAGGAAAATGGGGCCCGTCGACCCGAGATCAAATCCTGGACGAAGTGTTTGCTTTTGCCATGCTGCTAATACCTTTGGGAAAGACATGCATCCGACTAATCTCCATACAAACTATGCGGGTAAATAGTTAGGGCAAGACTCGCCTCTTTACCTTTAACTAGGTAACCCGTCGAGGAGAAGAAAACTCTGGCAAAATCAAACCGATTAAACTCCGCCTTAACAAATTGACATGTTGTTCATCATCCTGCTCGTGCTGAGGGGTTGATAAATGTATATATATATATATATATATATATATATATATATATATATGTGGGGGAGGGGTTGAGTGCGTGCGTTGCGTGCGTGCGTGCGTGTTTGCGTATGTGGTGTTCGTTTGTGTGAAGAAGAAACCATTGTTAAAGTGAAATTTTCGTTTGTGTGATGAAAACATTTGTAATTGAAATATACTAAGACTGAAATTTGATAACGCTGCTTAAAATTGAGTCAAAATGGTTGTGTGGGTTACAACAAACCTTTTATTTATCACTTAACGAAGTTGACAATAACATTACAAGCAACGTTAGAGTGAGCCGAAACCAGTATGAACACTTTTTTTGTTCATTGTAAACTTTTAGCTACTGTTTTTATGAAAAAAGCGTTAATTCAAACGTAAATCAAATTGAACACGTCATCGACCTTGGAGACAAATGGTTCTTCATTCCTGACACGAAGACGAATAACGTTTAATTAAACTTGTCGAAGAAAACACTTTTCAGCAATTCTTTCTTCCATCTATACTGCGCACAAAAACCTTCTCTCTCGTTACATCACATTCTCCATGAATTTAGTTTTTATTTAAACCTCAATTATTAATAAAATTGTTTAACATGATTAATACTGTTGACCATATCTACAGGTATTTGCATCATACCCCACTTGTATGGGCTGGGCACAAAGCCTCGTTTTAACGTGGGCCCACCCACAAGCCGAAGCTCATGGGTGGGAAAGAACAAAAATTGGGTCGATCCCGTCGGCATTCCCCCACAAGGTGGCGCCTCAGGGGCTGGACAATAAACCCAGCCTTGCCCCTTTAGATCAAGGGGGCAGGTATTGCCTGGGGGATACCCCCCTGGGATCGACACTATTAACTTGTAAAGATCCAGGGCCGAAGCCACTGGACCCCCGGCGTTGGCCGGATCTACATTAAAAAGACATGCAATTGTCGATAAATATATATATATATATAACAGAATAGCGGTTTACAGTGTGAATGGGATGGTTAGTTTGCATATTGATATTAAAAATTTGAATTTGAAAAATATGTGATAAGTATTATTGATTTCTAATTGTGTGGTTTTATCATAATGAATATGAGCAAAACTCTCGGGGATAAATCTTAAAAGAAATCCAGTAACAAAAAGAAATAATTGTAATTTCATTCTTTACTTCTTATTTTAACTAAATAGTTAAATTAGGAAAATTGAGCATTAAAAGACGAGAGTTTCAGTTGTTCTCTTTTTCGATTATACTCGCCTCTGTTTCAAATCTTTTCATCTGCATTCTTATTTAGTTTCATTAGCCTTTATAATTTGATATAATATTTTGTTACATTAAAACTTAAATATGTCTACCCGGAGGGTGCATATATTTGCTAGTTCAAATAATAAATGACAGATTTCGTACGACTGAGAGCCCAGACAAATGCTGATCTTAGCTGGATGTCAAAAACTTCCTCAAGTTGTGTCGGAATTTTGCAACAACGACGGGGTTCAACTCTTCCTCAACAAGATGGTGTTGAGCTGGTATGACATGGGAATACAAAAACTACCACAGCGCCAATAAAATGCATTGAACTAAAGGGTGATTATGAAGAAAAATAGATACATGTTTGAACTTTAAAATGATGTAAACATCAATGTTTTTTTAAGAGAAATGAGATATCTCCAGACTCGAGTGTAAGCCTCTAAAGCCGGTAGAACAATTCATGTACCTAGATAGTAATGTCACATCCACATAAGCAATATTAATGCACACATAGGGAAGTCATGGTTTGCTATAAACAGATCAACAGTGATGTGGAAATCAGATCTCACTGCCAAATTAAAGCGGCAATTCTTCCAAGCCGGTGTTGTATCAGCACTACTGCATGGCTGCACCACTTGGACCCTAACGAAGCGTCGAAAGAATAAGTCAGATGGAAACTGCACAAGAATGCTGCGTGCGATTTTAAGCAAATCGTGGAAACAACTACCCACAGGAAAGCAGCTGTACAGCCACTTGACCCCAATCACATAAACCGTCCAAGTGCGGTGAACAAGACATGCTGGACACTGATGGAGGAACATGGGCGAGCTCATAAGTGACATATTTCAGTGGAAACCAGCACATGGACATGCCAGTGTAGGCCAACCAACAGAGATCTACATTGACCAGCTCGTCGACCCGAGTTCAATTCCTGGACGAAGCTGTTTGAATTTCACATAATGCTAATACCCTTGGGAAAGGTATGAATCCAATTCTCCCTCCACCTATAGATAAATAGCAGGGCAGACTGGGCTCTTTAACCTTGGTTAGGTAACCAGTCTAGAAGAAGGAAAACTCTGAATTCAAACCTGTTAAACTCCGCTTAATAAATTGACCTTTTGTCACATCCTGCTCGTGCGGAGGGGTTGGTAAATATATATACATATTGACCAGCTCTGCGCAGATACTGGATGCTGCGCAGGGGACCTTCCAAGGACAATGAATGATGGTGACGGTTGGCGAGAGATTGTCATGGATATTCATGTTACTAGAGCGACATGATGATGATGATGATGATGATACATCATTGACAATAAACAAACATTTCTCTGATCTCTAAATATTTTGAAGACCTTAGCTTTGCTCGTACCTTTTCTTCTCTTTTTCTTCTTTCATGAATGA
>CM042158.1:30388900-30391400 GCA_023376005.1 Doryteuthis pealeii | reverse complement strand
TTCATAAAAAATAAATACACAGACATACAGACACACACACTCATATATATGTATAAGTATATGAGCATATATACTCTTAAGAATAAACACAGACAGGAAAATTCACTCATATGTGCAAATATATATACATATACATATATATATATATGCAAGATACCAACCAACAACCTGTGTGTACACACACACACATACACCCATATACACATACACACACATACACACACATACACATACACACACATATATATGCATATATATATATATATATATATATATATATATGTATGTGTATGTGTGTGTAGATATATATGCATATATGCTCCAAACCCTTACTAAAATAAATACACACAGAGGCAAAAAGAGACGCACTAAGACACGTACATACACACGCATATATATATATATATATATATATATTTGTGGGTGTGTGTGTATGTGTGTGTGTGTGTGTGTGTGTGTGTGTAGTGGTGTCGGCATCTTGTATGACGATCACGAATTCAATGGTTTCTGGCAGCAATAAACATTTCGGAAGTGTCTGTCCTCAAGCGATTTGATTTACCATTTTGCCACGATCAGTCTAAGCAAGATGACGAGTTACGATTAGTTTCAGGCCGACCAAAATGTCTAACTTCAAGGAACATGTCTTCAGATTTTTCTATAAATTCCTCATCCCACATCAACGTAGTGACAATGTCTTTTTATTTGATATTCTCTTTTTTTTTCTTTTTTTTTTCTTTTTTTTTTTTTTTTGAGTCTGGAATTTTTTTTTTTTTTTTTTTTGCATCTTCAGAAAAAGAGAAAAAAAAGACAGAAGTCTGCAACGGTATCTATTTTGAGTTCTATAAGGCGACGCAACTCTGTTCTTCAAGAATATGGTCTGTCCAATTCTAATTCGCCCCATGTTCAACTTTTTTACCTAACAAGTCACCGCGCCAGTTGAAACGAATGTTCTTGAAGGATTACACGGTGCTTCGAGAAAGCGAATTCTTCAATTAATTTATTTCCTACCTACACAAGGACCTCTCGACAGGGGCTTTAAAAATACACCAATTGCACCTCTGCAGAGGGGTAAGACCCTCCCCTAAGGGGTCCACCTGCTGGCTGTGGGTGGCGACTCGTGATGCTTAAGGATTTAACCTTGGTGGTTGAGCAGTCCATGACATTGAACATTCCCCTTTGGTGCTTACTTAGGCTTGATGATTGGTCGGAGAGAACCCTTCTGATCAATCAGCTGGTCATGGCAAACCCTAGTACCTATATGATTTCCAACCCTATTGTTTTTATGACAACTCCTCAATCCTTTTTATGATATGGATGCAGGATACGACACAAGGTCAATTTCTTAAGCGGAGTTTCTATATATAGTTATTTACTAAGCGTAGATTAGATGCGGCACAAGGCCATAATTATGGAGCACCCAGTGAGAATCGAACTCATTAACAATGGTCTGCTAATCTAGTTTGCTAACCATTACACCAAGCGAGATGTCCTAGGAGTTTATATAAATATATATAGTTATTTACTAAGCAAAGCTTAGATATGACACAAGGCCAGAAGTATGGGGCGCCCAGTGAGAATCGAACTCACTATCAATGGTCTGCTAATTTAGTTTGCTAACCATTACACCACATGGGGTGCCCTAGGAGTTTCTATACATAGTTATTTACTAAGCGTAGCTTAGATGCGGGACAAGACCAGAAGTATGAGGCACCCATTGAGAATCGAACTCACTAACAATGGTCTGCAAATCTAGTTTGCTAACCATTACACCAAGCGATGTGTGCTAGGAGTTTATATATATAAGGTGTGTGCTAATTCCCCGCTTATACTTATAGACTGGCCAAGGTCACGTGATTGACTCTTCTAACCAATCACTGGCAGTACTAGTAGCCTGATAAGATACTTAAACATCCATGTTGGTCACACATCAAATACACACTCTTGGACGACGATTGCCTGGATCTTTACCAATACTCACGAAGGACTTATACGATTGCCAGTAACTCAGGACACTCTAAAATATTTAAAATATGTAATTTATGCACATCTCACTGCTATTTCCAATTTGACAACACTTTTTATAAACAGAAATTTGGCCTACCGATGGGATCACCCATAAGCGGCCTCCTGGCATGCTTATATCTCGAATTCATAGAAGCTGGCCCCTTTAGATACATAATTCCTAACAACTCCCAATATATAGATGATGCACTGCTTATTTACCCGAACAATATAGACATTAATGAAATAGTTAACAAACTAAACAAAGTTGCACCTACCATACAGTTTACACATGAACTTGAATTGAATAACTCCCTACCTTTTTTAGACATCTTATTTACAAGAAACAACAATAAACTTGAATTCAATGTCCACCACAAACCAACAGCCAAAAACGACCATATACATTATTACTCCGACCATGATACACATACTAAAAGAGGCATTATAATTGGATTTTACCTCAGAGCCCTTCGCCTATGTACACCCAAATACTTGA
>CM042158.1:30363900-30383900 GCA_023376005.1 Doryteuthis pealeii | reverse complement strand
AGTGGCCTCTGCGTATGCGGCACATGACACAGCATGGAAACGTCTCTTACATCTGGGACTGACCACATGTTTGACCTGTGTGTCAGGGCCTGCCTGTCGAGGGCTGGGATTCTCGATCACATACGGTCGCATGCAATTGGAAACCTAGAAAGAGGTTCATGTGTGACAGGAAAGAAAGAAACTTGAATCGGACACTCGGCGTGCTCACATCCGACCTTTTTTTTTTTTTCGGTGTGGTGGACCCGTAGATCTCGTCAGATCATCCACCTGCGTTCCCAAAGTCTCTCAGTCATCATGCCTCGGCTTGTCACTGATACTTGACTTTGGGGAAGGAGAGCATGCGGTGCGTGTCGCACAAGCGCACAACATGTAAAACAAAACATGTGCAGATATTTCTACAAGTCTCAGAGCTATGGAGGAACGGTGAGTTGTGTTGGCCTGACGGGTTGGAAGCACGCAAATGTGATACTACATACGGCATAATTCGTGACCTACTTAACGTCACTGCCTTGCTGATTAAACAACAACGTGCCTCGGCGAGGTTGCGGGTGAATAACAGCCCCTTGGTTAACACTGTTCACCCAGCCATTTGAGGAGTGTCTAGAAAAGATGACCTAAACAAATGCCGGATCAGCTATCAAGCTGGACAGAAACCATCGCTTCGACGGATGTCCACATTAGCTGGGCTGAAAACAAGAAAACACTACAACACAAAACAATGCTAAAAATAGCCTCCTGGAATGTCTGGACACCTCCCGATCTTGAGAGATTGGGAAACCCCAAACTACATACTAGTATTGTGACAGGGGAGCATTTCGATATGGGGCCGACATCGATGCCCTTGCAGAAATCAGTTTCAGCTATAAGGACCAATTGACAGAAGGGGGTGGGCTGGATACACATCCTCATGGAAAGACAGGCTGATGATAGCTGTAAGAAGTATGAGGTAAGTTGACTAGAGCCCTCCATTCTGAAGCAACACATGACGGACACCATGGAAACATTTCCTACATTGAACTCTGACCTGTGTGGCAGGGCCTGTATGTCGAGGGTCTCACATGTGTGACAGGGTACATAAAAAACAAGCTGGACCCGTGGGCCATCTGCGCACTCACAACTGCTCACAACTGAACTACTTGTAGAAATGGCCTTATTCTGTCAAGAAGCGGCAATTACCATATATATATATATATATATATATATATATATATATATATATATATATATATAATATATATCATACTAAAGTTGAGATTATCACCTTTTAATTCCTAAAGGCTTTTTTTTCCTATTCAGGTTAATGACACAAAATTCATACTAAAATATACCTTGCTTTTAGGATTACGTCATGTTTGAATAAAAATCTATTTTAATTGGTTCTAATTAGTCGTAATTAGCAATTAAGTCAAAAAACTGAAACCCGTTCCCCACTGTCATTCTGCATATTACTTTCACCCTCTCTACGTATATTTGATTACCTCCTCCTTATATAATGTTAGTCTCTCTATGTGAGTAAGTGTGAGAGAGAAAGTGACGGGGAGTTATTGTGTTAGAGACATTTAACTATGTTAAAATTAATTTTAAAGTAGGGGTGAGCGGGTAGAGACGTTAGCGACCGTAGGCCAACAGTGGACTCGTCCTTCCTCAAACCCGTCTCTCCAGTAGGCATAAAAAGGAGTTTTTTGCAGGGACAACAGGGGGGGGGTAGTTTGTAACTCGTTTCTATTGTGTAGTGAAATCTGTCTTGTTCGGGCTAACATTTCTTTTTCGGTAAAAGAGTTTGTAACTCTTTTCTACTGTGGAGTGATACATTATCCATTTCAATTTTAATCCAGTCAAACGTTTCCTTTCTTTAAAATCTTAAGAAATAAATTTATTTTTTTTTAATTTATGGCCGTATTTTAACCGGCCCTCGTCAACGGTGATCTGTGTGGTAAAGTGAGGAGCTAACAGTAGGTGTGGCGCCCCGCTTAAGATGCTAAAAACAATCTCCTTGGCATAGCACTAGGGAAAAGGGGATAGACTCCCTGTCTGTATGGCTGATACCAACTCTAGGCCTCCCCGACGACTTTACTTACTTATCTATTTTTTAATTTAATTCATTTTGAAAACTCTCTTTTTTCTCTAATCCCCGGAACTGCCAAAATGTCTCATTTTCATTTTACAAACGAATTAAAATTAATTAAATCGATTATTTAAAGTCGTATTCTTGTCGGTGCATATCGCATAAATGCGTCCTGACCTAAAAAACGCAATGCAGTGCCTGCTGAGAATCCGATCCGTGCTAACTATGAACTCCCTAGCTGTTTGAAGGCGTTTTTCCCGAGTATTTAATTTGATATGAAAACGATATGAAAACGATATTTTACCCCACACCTATATTTTCTGGACAAGTAAATATAAATATTTCTATTTGTTTTTGTTTAATAATATGTTGATGGTATTTATTTTCAAAACTAGGTCTTATTATAATTTGTATAAGATCTTCAAAAGTTCTTCTAAGGTCTGGACTTTCTTGTGGACTTCGGGACTGGTTTCTGTTAGGGTTTTCTCCTTATCAGAAGCCCTGTGTCATTGTTAGTTTTTAGGTAATAAACACAAGACTTCGATTTACTTTGATGTTACTTTATTTTCAATCCCCAACCCAGACATCTGCGCAGGTGAGACTTACATCCTACGAGCTCGGCTCCTACTTGCTAACTGACTGAAACTTACTTACTATCTAAACCGGAAGAGAGGGTCCTCTCTACCGGTTCTCACGGTATCCACCGGAAGGTTAGGACTGAGGTCAAGCCTTGTCACTCATCCTTCAAGGCTGTGGGCTGTAGCTTATAACGGCCATTTTGATTTCTACACTATTGCCATAAATATTAGGTACCTAATAATTATGTAACACTATTTGTTTTTGTTTAATAATATGCTGATGGTATTTATTTTCGAAAATAGGTCTTATTATAATTTGTATAAGATCTTCAAAAGTTCTTCGATGCCTTGATTGATCAACAGCCAAACTATCCAAAAGCTGGGTCATTGCTATGCTTGGATACGCAGGAAAAACATGAGGAAGGCCGGAGGATATGGTCGTCGAAACGTTATGATTTACATACCATAATAAAGATGGGGTCAACAGTCCGAGAAATCAAAATTATACACATCAAGAATCATCTGAAAATTTCGGACAAATAAATTAAGGTGTCTTGGGTGGGCTGGAACGGATTAATGGCATTTCAGTTTATTTAAGTGAGAAAAATGTATTCGATCTACGAGGACATTGAGTAACGAGCGGAACGGATTAAACTCGTTAGTCAAGTTACCATTGGTAGGGCTGGAACGGATTAATAGCATTTCAGTTTAATCCAATGGGAAAATTGATTCGATATACGAAGAAACTGAGTAACGAGTGGAACGGATTAAACTCGTAAGTCAAGTTACCATTGTAGGGCTGGAACGGATTAATAGCATTTCAGTTTAATCCAATTGGGAAAATTGATTCGATATACGAAGAACCTGAGTAACGAGTGGAACGGATTAAACTCGTAAGTCAAGGTACCATTGGTAGGGCTGGAACGGATTAAAGCATTTCAGTTTATTCGAATGGGGAAAAATTGATTCGATATACGAAGAACCTGAGTAACGAGTGGAACGGATTAAACTCGTAAGTCAAGGTACCATTGGTAGGGCTGGAACGGATTAATAGCATTTCAGTTTATTCGAATGGGGAAAATTGATTCGATATACGAAGAACCTGAGTAACGAGTGGAAAGGATTAAACTCGTAAGTCAAGGTACCATTGGTAGGGCTGGAACGGATTAATAGCATTTCAGTTTATTCGAATGGGTAAAATTGATTCGATATACGAAGAACCTGAGTAACGAGTGGAACGGATTAAACTCGTTAGTCAAGTTACCATTGGTAGGGCTGGAACGGATTAATAGCATTTCAGTTTATTCGAATGGGTAAAATTGATTCGATATACGAAGAACCTGAGTAACGAGTGGAACGGATTAAACTCGTAAGTCTAGGTATCATTTGTAGGGCTGGAACGGATTAATAGCATTTCAGTTTATTCGAATGGGTAAAATTGATTCGATATATGAGAACCTGAGTAACGAGTGGAACGGATTAAACTCGTAAGTCAAGTACCATTGGTAGGGCTGGAACGGATAATAGCATTTCAGTTTATTCGAATGGGGAAAATTGATTCGATATACGAAGAACCTGAGTAACGAGTGGAACGGATTAAACTCGTAAGTCAAGGTACCATTGGTAGGGCTGGAACGGATTAATAGCATTTCAGTTTATTCGAATGGGTAAAATTGATTCGATATACGAAGAACCTGAGTAACGAGTGGAACGGATTAAACTCGTAAGTCAAGGTACCATTGGTAGGGCTGGAACGGATTAATAGCATTTCAGTTTATTCGAATGGGGAAAATTGATTCGATATACGAAGAACCTGAGTAACGAGTGGAACGGATTAAACTCGTAAGTCTAGGTATCATTGGTAGGGCTGGAACGGATTAATAGCATTTCAGTTTATTCGAATGGGTAAAATTGATTCGATATACGAAGAACCTGAGTAACGAGTGGAACGGATTAAACTCGTAAGTCAAGTTACCATTGGTAGGGCTGGAACGGATTAATAGCATTTCAGTTTAATCCAATGGGGAAAATTGATTCGATATACGAAGAACCTGAGTAACGAGTGGAACGGATTAAACTCGTAAGTCAAGGTACCATTGGTAGGGCTGGAACGGATTATAGCATTTCAGTTTATTCGAATGGGGAAAATTGATTCGATATACGAAGAACCTGAGTAACGAGTGGAACGGATTAAACTCGTAAGTCAACGTACCATTGGTAGGGCTGGAACAGATTAATAGCATTTTCAGTTTATTCGAATGGGGAAAATTGATTCGATATACGAAGAACCTGAGTAACGAGTGGAACGGATTAAACTCGTAAGTCAAGGTACCATTGGTAGGGCTGGAACGATTAATAGCATTTCAGTTTATTCGAATGGGGAAATTGATTCGATATACGAAGAACCTGAGTAACGAGTGAACGGATTAACTCGTAAGTCTAGGTAAAACAGATCAAGTCGAATGGGTAAAAATTGATTCGATATACGAAGAACCTGAGTAACGAGTGGAACGGTATTAAACTCGTAAGTCAAGGTACCATTGGTAGGCTGAACAGATTAATAGCATTTCAGTTTATTCGAATGGGTAAAATTGATTCGATATACGAAGAACCTGAGTAACGAGTGGAACGGATTAAACTCGTAAGTCAAGGTACCATTGGTAGGGCTGGAACGGATTAATAGCATTTCAGTTTATTCGAATGGGGAAAATTGATTCGATATACGAAGAACCTGAGTAACGAGTGGAACGGATTAAACTCGTAAGTCAAGGCATCATTGGTAAGGCTGGAACGGATTAATAGCATTTCAGTTTATTCGAATGGGTAAAATTGATTCGATATACGAAGAAAACTCGTAAGTCAAGATAATTTGGCGGTATTATTGCAATAAAAAACAGTGGTGTGTATAAGGAGACATCCCCATTTTTTCTTTCTGGTTTTATTCCTTCTTGTATTCTTGACTATTTCTCCTGTTATTTGACTTGGTTTGCTTTCTTTGTTTAATGGCATATTAGCATTCGTGGGTTATTTAATGCCAAGGGTATCTTTATGGAAGATCAGTAGGGGTACTATTTAACCCATACCTGACGGATAAGAAGATTTATGGCTTTTCCAAGGGTTAGTATTATCTGCGTTATTCGGACTATTGTCCTCATCTTCATTGTTATCTGAACAACGTTTCGGCCGATATGCCCTCCGGCCTTCTTCAGGTATTTCTTGTCGGACTCGTGTACCTTCTTTTCGGACGCGGGAACCTTCTTTTTGGACTCGGGGACCATCTTTTCGGACTCGGGAACCTTCTTGTTGGACTCGGGAACCTTCTTGTCGTAATCGGGAGCCATCACGGAACTACTTTGAATCTAACCCTTTATTCAGTCCACGAGGGTATCCTGTTCTCATTCCGCTAAACATAGCTGGGGTAGAGGCGTTAAGCTGTGTTTTCCAAGGGTATTAGTCTGAAAGTAATGATCTAATTCAAAGCTTTTGTCTTCGCGTTAAAATAAACATTTTTCTTTCAGGAATATTGTCATATATAAGAAATAAAGAAAGGGGGATGGGTTGAGCACGCGGAAGCAATAACACTAACCTGTTTCAATTGAACATAAAGAAAAGGTGAAAAGAAGGTAAGAAAAAGAAAAGAGTGAGAGAGTTAAATCAAGATTATTATACTTTTTACAAATGGAACTATTTCGCAATAGCTCTTAAGTGAACATATCAAAAGTTGCAATGATTAAATTATCATACTGTGGTATATTCATAGGTAGAACTGGTATGAAAGAGAATAACAGAAACAAAATACAATGAATGCAAACAATAGATCATCTTCAGGACAGAATATCATCAGAATCATCTTCTGTCAATCTTGCAAATAAAAAAATCGGGGGATCAGAATCGAAACCAGAATCGTACGCAAAGATCAGATTACCTAATCTGTGCTACTCATGCGCTGAGTTTTCGAGGACCAGTATCGAACCCAGAACCTTGCGATTCCTAGGCGGATGCTTTACCGACTGTACTATTTCATCAGGGTATGTATTTGCACACACCATTTGCAAAGGACGATTTAGGCATTAAATAACCCACGAAGTTTAATATGTCATTAAACAAAGAAACCAAATTATACGAATGAATAAAGACAGTGCTAGTTGGTGGAGTGACCTATTGTCAGTATCAGTCGGAGAGCGAGGGAGTTTGTCCCCTTTTCACTCGCGCTCCACTTTTACTGAGATGGAGCACCACACCTACCTTCAGTTCCCCATTTTACAACACAGATTACCTAATCTGTGCTACTCCTTCGCTGAGTTGGTGGGGACATGGTATAGAACCAAAACCTTTAAAATTACCTAAGCGTGTGCTCTACCAACTGGTCTAAACCGACCCAACGTACTTGGGCGATCGACTTTTAAAACTATGTTATTCATTCTTTTTTTTTTTTCGTGAATTTCAGACATTATTTTTTTCTCTCTATGATCTATAAATCTAAACCATCATCTTCCATCATTAGAAAGTCTCTTTTGTTTCTTTCTTCTTTTTTTAATATTTTTTTTATTTTTTTATTTTTTGTTACCTTTTACTTTTTTCATTCTATTTTTCTTATTCTTAACTTAATATAATACAATATACACACAGATCGAACATTTTTTTCCCTTGTTGAAGAATCGTTACGATCTTTTGGAAGTTAAAATCTTTTGATGATTGTAGAACTCCTCAAAGACCTGTGTCCCCCGAAGCTCCCGGTTCCTAATGAGAGTTGTGCACATCGATTATCGACAGAAAGTTTTCCCATCATTACTCTCGCAAAAAGTTCACTTCGACGCGGGAAAAAGAAGAGCGCTCATTGGCTGATTATCTTCCCTTTGATTTGCTTTTGATCTGAGCCAACTGTCAGACATGTTTTTGACCCTCATCAAATAAATAAATAAACTAGTTTGTCATCTTGTTAACCAAGGAAAAAAAGCCTTATCCGTCCTTTTGTCTCAAAGGCTATTTTACAGGGTATACAGAATTACAAGACGATTTAAGATGAAGATGAATATTACACAATTACTATTTGTCTTAAATTTTTAGATGAGGCTTGATAATGTGTATTACTTGGATTATTCGTACTATGGTCCTCACCTTTATGGTTATATACTCAACGTTTCGGTCGATGTGACCTCCGACCTTTTTCAGGTATTTATTGTTAAACTTGTTGAAGGTGCGTGATGTAATACCACGTACCTCCAACGAGTTTGACAATAAACACCTGAAAAAGGTCGGAGGTCACATCGACCGAAACATTGAGTGTATAACCCTAAGGATGAGGACAATAGTACGAATAATCCAAGTAATAAAGAGTCGTATGAAATGGACTGTAAAAAATAATTCAATGTATGAAAACACATACAAATTACATATTTTGAAAGATTATTTTATTTTATTTCTGACCAAATGAACATTTTTAAGATAGGTATAAAAAGATTGTGATAAATAAGATTTGATTTTTCGTTAAAATTTAGTATGAAAAAAAATCATACTTCGAATTCTACACTGTCCGAAACAAAATATTTTTATTTTTAACTCGCTGTAAAAAATAATTAAATGGTTAAAAATACACGCAAATTACATATTTAGAAAGATTATTTTATTTTATTTTTAATCATTTAAATATTTTAAAGATTGAACCATAAATAGGCGAGAAAAAAAAGAACTTGATTTTTCTTTAAAATTTAGTCTGAAAAAAAATCATACTTATTATCGATTGCCCGAAGCAATTTTTTTTAACTCGATGTAAATAATAATTCAATGAATAAAAACACATACAAATTACATATTTAGAAATATTATTTTATTTCATTTCTAACCACATACTTAAAAGATTGGACTATGGATAGACGAGAGATTCCGAGCTGAACGATTAAGACTGCCATTTTGGGAACAAAAATTTTGTTCACCAAACTGCTGGTATCGGTTATAATAGAAGAATGGCAGCGAACAATATTTTATTAGCAGCAGGAGCTGGTATACGGACAGTTCCGAAAATTGGTTGATTTTGGATTAATTAATTAATTATATCATTTAATCAGTAAAAATCAAAAACCAAATTTGGCGGGTTTCTTAGTTAGAAGATTATTAATGTGTATGCAAGATTTCGAATCTGAGTGGACTCCCGTTTTGGAGTTATACTTCGACACGTACATGCCAAACGGCCTTTTATATATATATATATATATATATATATATATATATATATATATATATATATATATATATATACAAGGTGTGCCATAAAAGTGCCAACTTTGAAGCTGTATTTACCAAGATAGAAATGAACAATGAATGGAACGTTAATTTTTTTCAGAATACAAGGTGTGTCCTAAAAGTGCTGAGCTTGAAGTTGTATTTACCAAGATAGAAATGAATAATGAATGGAACGTTGATTTTTCAGAAAACAAGCTATGTCAAAAAGTACAAATCTCGATACTTTTTTGACACACCTTATTTATATATATATATATATATTATATATATATATATATATATAAAGTAAAGTTGTCGGTGTGGCCTAAAGACGGTATCAACCAATCAGCGAGGGAGTCTATCCCCTTTTCACTAGCGCAAGACCAAGGAGATGGTGTTTGCGTCTGAGGTGGGGCGCCACACGTACCATGGGTATATATATATATATGTGTGTGTGTGTGTGTGTGTGTGTGTGTGTGTGTGTGTGTGTGTAAACTGTCAAAGATGGTATATGCTCTTGCAAGAATAAATCAATGACCTTTTTCGATATTTGCTACAGTTGAAGTCGATCACACAAAAATGAATGGCAATTTTATTGATTTACCATGAACTCTAAATATGAACACGTTCAAATATGTGTCAGATATCGGAAATACGAAAACGTATAATTTATAATTTCTACGAATATATTGTCAATATCATATATATATATATATATATATATTATATATATATATATATATTGTGTGTGTGTGTGTGTGTGTGTGTGTGTGTGTGTATGTATATACATATGTATATATATATGTATATACACACTCAAATACCTATATGTATAAATATATGTATATATACGAAATGTATATGTATATATATATGTATATGAATATATGTGTATATATATATAAATATATATGTATATAAAAATATTATATATGTATATATTTATAAATATAAATGTATATACAAATATATGTATATATATGTGTATACATAGATGGGAATATATGTATATGCGTGTATATGTATATATATATATATATATATATATATATATATATATATATATATACATATATATATATATATATATATATATACACGTATATATATAAGAATGATATGTATGCATATATATATTGAATATAAAATATGAATAAAAAGTAATATAAATAATATATATGTATATATATATATATGAATAATATATATGCATTTATATAAATATAAATGTATATTGATATATAAACATATATATATATATATATATATATATATATATATATATATATATATGAACATACATGAATATATACATGAATATATATATTGATATATAATATATATATATATATATTATATATATATATATATATATATATATATATATATATATATATATATATCTGTCTTTATATATATATCTATATCTATCTCTCTCTCTCTCTCTATATATATATATATATATATATATATATATATATATATATATATGTATATATATATATATATATATATATATATATATATATGTGTATGGCCTCATTTGTTCAATGTTCAAATGAATATAGTTCTTGAGCGATACAAAGGAAGTTGTATACTGTAGGTCAAAGATTATCAATTTACGAACGAAATTCTCTAAGCAAAATAAAGGTAATCATTTTCCTTTCTATTTTATTATTATGATTGTTTTATTGATTTTCTATTCACCAATTTTCATTTCTTACAATGCAATATCCTTTTTTATATTCTGTCAAATACACTCGCATATTTTCGCTCTTCTCTTCAGATTCAATGTAACTACACATTGACTGGCATCATCGTAAATATTCATTTATCCTCGATTTCTCTTTATGTATATAAGTATATCTGATGGGGGTATATCCTCTCTCTCTCTCTCTCTCTCTCTCTCTCTCTCTCTCTCTCTCTCTCTCTCTCTCTCTCTCTCTCAATATATATATATATATATATATATATATACTCCTTTTGAGTTTTCACATCAGCATTAGCTGATGGTCTTTCACTGGAATCTGAGTAACAGCAAGTCTCCTCAGGTCTCCAGGACTCTTCTGAGTATTCTGGTAGATTGCAACAGTGCAGTGTTCTGAATGGTTTCAATTCTTCCTCTGATTTCCAAATTTTCCAAACCCTTTTCCAATCCTTTTGGGACTGTTCCAAGTGCACCAACTACAATTAGTATCACTTTCCCTTTCATATTCCATAACATTTTTAGTTCTCTGGCAAGGTCCATATATTTGTCCATTTTTTCATTTTCCTTCAGCTTCACCCTGTGATCTACCAAAATCCACCAGTTGACAAGTTCTGTCTTTTTTGTTTATCAACACTAGATCTGGTCTTCTTGCTGGGATAAGGTGATCCGGTTTTATTTCAAAGACCCAGAGAATTTTATGCATTTCGTTCTCAAGAACAGATTCTGGTTTATGCATATACCATTTTGTTGTATGGTCAAAATTAATTTTTTTGCATAATTCTCATTGGATCACATTCCCAACCAAGTCGTGTCTAGTTTTGTATTCTCGTTGTGCTAGTTTGGTACATTCGCAGAGTATATAGTTTTCAGTCTCATCTCTATTACCGCAACGTCTATATTATTATTATTATTATTATTATTATTATTATTATTATTATTATTTATATTTTTGCATGAAGGCAGTTTCAATGCGTATATTGTATAAAATCCGATAATAAATGAAAATCATGATAAGTGAACTCCGAAAATATCGCCCACTACGTAGAACATCGTACAGCAGCTGTTTCAACTTTATTAAGTCTCATCAGCGATGTATACTTACGATTTCCCTCCGACAGAAATCGAAACCGGTAACTCAGCATGCAGGCTCAGAGACTTTACCACTGGGCCACCGATACGTAGTAAACGATACATGCGTAATTATACACCGCTGATGAGACTTAATAAAGTTGAAACAGCTACTGTACAATGTTCTACGTAGTGGGTGATATTTGCCGAGTTCGCTTGTCATGATTATTTTACATTAATTATCGATATACGCAAAAATATAAATAATAATATACCCTACTCAACAATGCTTCTAAAGAAATGTACATTAATCTTACACACACACACACACACACACACACATATATATATATATATATATATATATATATATATATATATATATATATATATACTTGGGAAAATATTTTGTTTGTTTTAGAAGCATGAAAAAAATGAAGATCAGAAGCAAAATGTAGACGTGGTCTGCGGCATTTTTTCTTTGGGGTTGGTTGCAGGTTAAAGTTTACTCCCCGAAGTCAACGACTTTAGAAGAACTTGAAGGACGGATACAAGGTGTAATATCTGCCATTCCACCAGAGTTCCGGGGAAGATCCAGTTGATGCAATTCCTGAGCGGCTTGAGAGGCTGAAGGCGAATGATGGAACCCATATAGAATTTTACATAAAACTCATTATTATGTGTGCTCTTAATTATTCAAATATGAATTATAAATGAATTAGAATAGACAGTTACGTTACAATCAGCGTATATATATATATAATATATATATATATATATATATATATATATATATATATATATATATATATAGCGCGTGGTGTAAAGAGTTGTAGGAAATGGGCTCGTCGACCCGAGATCAAATCCTGGACGAAGCTGTTTGCTTTTCCATGCTGCTAATACCTTTGGGAAAGACATGCATCCGACTAATCTCCATACAACTATGGGTAAATAGTAGGGCAGACTTGCCTCTTTAACCTTGACTAGGTAACCCGTCGAGGAGAAGAAAAACTCTGAAATCAAACCGATTAAACTCAGCTTAATAAATTGACTATGTGTCACATCCTGCTCGTGCTGAGGGGTTGATAAATGTATATATATATATATTATATATATAATATATATGTGTGTGTGTGTGTGTGTGTGTGTGTGTGTTTGAGTGCCTGTGTTGGTGTGCGTGTGTGTGTGTGTGTTTGCGTATGTGGGTGCTCGTTTGTGTGAGAAACCATTTGTAAGTGAAATTCGTTTGTGTGAGAAAACCATTTGTAATTGAAATATACTAAGACTGAAATTTGATAACGCTGTTAAAATTGAGTCAAATGTTGTTGTGGGTTACAACAAACTTTTATTTATCACTTAACGAAGTGAAATAGCATTACAAGCAACGTTAGAGTTGAGCCGAAACAGCTATGAACACTTTTTTGTTCATGTAAACTTTTAACTACTGTTTTTTTTTATGAAAAAAAGGTTAATTCAAACGTAAATAAATTTGAACACGTCATCGACCTTGGGAGACAATGGTTCTTCATCCTGACACGAAGACGAATAACGTTTAATTAAAATGTCGAGAAAACCACTTCAAGCAATTCTTTCTTCTCTACTGCGCACAAAAACGTTAACGATGTATGAGATAATAGCCAGTCGATGAATAATCCTGAAACATATTGTTGGTCTATAAAAGTATTCACTATACAGACGTTTTAACATGCTGAGTAAGTGACTAATGGCCTCAAATCAGAAATAAGGGTTATGTTTGTTAACTGGCTAGTTGGTTGATTGGTTGGTTGGATTTTACGGCATGTCAACCCTTGTTGGGTCATGTTATGCCTGATACGTTTTGTTTTATTCATTCTAGACTCAATTTTTTTCTAAACTCTTTTTTTTTCTTAATTACATATTTAAACTCATTTTGTTCTATTTATCCCATAGTTGGGATCCTAACAGGTACTACCACTCCGGGTCAGAGTGGACCTGGGAGTAATTGTGATAAACAGGAACTGCACACTCCTCAGAACTTCAGAATTGGAACTCCCTCATCAGATAGATTTTGACATCATACCTAGGAAAATAAGACCCTCAGCCACTGCCTTTAAGCATATATATGATAAAAAGAGTTAAGGATTGCCATAAGGGCAGTAGGGTTGGGACAATCCTATAGGTGCTCGGGCTTGACATAATCAGCCGATTGATCGGAGGAGAGGGTGTTGACCAGGTAATTTTCACCTTTAGTTGTCAAAATTCCTAGCAAATAAGGCAATTAGAGTAACCTCCCTTGACTTTCATTTTGAAACAAGCCGGTAGCCCTTTTGAAAGTCTCCGTAACAAGTAAATAAACAAATCTTAGAAACTTTTTCGAAAACAATACAACTGCATGCTTTAACACAAACATATCATAAAATGTGTTCTTAATAACAAATAAGTTCATTTTAGATAATTTTATGCTAGGAATTTAGCCAACTGACTTTCACTTTGAAACAAGCCGGTAGCCATTTTGAAAATCTCCGTGCGAAATACACAAATCTTAGAAACTTTTCGAAAACAATACAACTGCATGCTCTAACACAAAAAAATTATAAAACGTGTTCTTAATAACAATTACGGTTTTTTTTTTTCAGATAATTCGCACGCATAATTTTATGCTAGGAATTTTTGAGAACTAAAGGTGAAAATTACCGTTGACCGCCTGTCTAGCCTAAGTAAGCGCAAAAGATGTGCGTTGTATGTCATGGTTCCGCCCTTAAGCATTATAAATGGCCACCAACGGTCTCATAGGTCTTACCCACCTGTAGAGATGCAGTTGATGTATTTTAAAGTCGAATCGACATGGCTGAATGGTTATGTCACACAATAACTAAGGATTTATTGAAAAGTAAGGTCTCTTCGTTAATGTTTCCTCGTTGATATTGTCGCCCTGTCGCCTGCGCTGTAGAATACACCAACTACATCTCTACACAAGGGTAAGACGCCAACTTCCTACGTGGTCACCTATTGGTCGTGGGTGATGAGCTGTGATGCTTTTAGAATGGGATCCTAAAGAAGGCCAGAAGGCACATCGACCGAAACGTTGTACAGATAACAATGAAAATGAGGACAATAGTCCGAATAATCCAAATGATACTAATATATCAAACCGCATCTAAAAAATTCCGAGAAATACTAATGTATTTTGTTTTAGAATTGAGGGTTGTTACGATTTTTGTGACCATTTTTAGGCAGCAAGTGAGAGCATTTTACAGTTGAGATCCTTGGTGTTCCTTAGTGTTTGGTCGACTCATTTGATTGTTCCTCGGTGTTCCTTGGTGTTTGGTAGAATCCTTTGGTTGATCCTCAGTGTTCATTAGTGTTGGGTAGAATCCTTTGGTTGATCCTCGTGTTCCTTGGTGTCGGGTAGAATCCTTTGGTTGATCCTCGGTGTTCCTTGGTGTCGGGTAGAATCCTTTGGTTGATCCTCGGTGTTCCTTGGTGTCGGTAGAATCCTTTGTTGATCCTCGTGTTCCTTAGTGTTGGGTAGAATCCTTTGGTTGATCCTCGGTGTTCCTTGGTGTTGGGTAGAATCCTTTGGTTGATCCTCGGTGTTTCTTAGTGTTGGGTAGAATCATTCGGTTTGGTAGGGTCCTGGTTACAGATACGTTCGTCCGTGGCGAATACGTGCAAATGAATGGCTTTCAATATCGACAATTAAATAGTTAACTAACCTCGTATTCGAGCTGTTGATTGGCTTGCTTTAATCCACGCGCCCACGCAGACTCTATAAGTTTAAGTGGTGGATTCCAGTACACCTTATATCACCAAAATATAGGCACCTCACGTAGTATAATGTTATTAAGGTAGATTTGCAGACCATTGATAGTGGTTCGATTCTCATTGGCCACCCCATACTCATGGCCTTGTGCCACATCTAAGCTCAGCTTAGTAAATAGATAAATCGCCAAAATATTCCAATATGGTACAATATACTTTTTTATACATTTGTTTTAAAAGGGAAACTGAAGAATGCTTTAGAAATATGCATTCGTGTGCAAGTAAGCAAACAAAATTTAATGTACATTTTTTCCTGGAGTTAATTTCTCTGCGACTTTAATATACAAACGGATCACCCAATCCAAATTATTGCCATGATCCAAATTACTTCTATGATCGATTGTTCCGTCGTATGAAGTCGTTATACTGCAAAATCATATTGTTACATAATTGTTAGTACCCTAACACTTATGTACAATTAGTAGAAACCAAAATGGCTGTTATAAGTTGCAGCTGGCGGCCTTTGAGTATGATGTCATGGAGGATTGAGTGACACGTGTTGACCTCATTTTGATCTCTTCTCGGTAGATACCGTGAGAATCAGTAGAGAAACGAGAAAGAAGGCTTCCTCCGGTTTAGATTAGAAAGAGTTAGTTAGTTAGTATTGGCCGAACCATGGAGGTAGTAAGTCGCGTTAAGCGCTGCCATACTCAATCTACGCAGTAGTCTGGTGGGGATTTCGGAATAAAACACGATCTAAAGATAATCGAAGTTTTGGATTATTTATCCAAAAACTACCAATGAGCCAGGGCTTCTGATAAAAGGAGAAATCCCCAATAGAAGACCAGACATGAAATCCCCAAAGGGAAAGTTCCAGATGCTAAAAGAAAAACATCTAGAAAAACATAAGATACCAAAGACGATCATAAGAAAAGAATAAGAGAGTATACAACACTATGTCGATTAAAGTAATCCTTTAAAAATACATGTAATAAAACGTCTTTAACATAAAATAACCCAACAAGGTTTGACATGCCTTAAAAAATTAATCATCATCATCATCATCATCATCATCCTCATGCTCATATCACGTTCACAACAGAGATTCTCATAACTCTCTTTTGACAATCGCCCCAATCAATCATTATCCTTTGCAGGTTTTCCGCATGGCATCCAGAATCCGTACAGAACTGATTGATGTATGTGTTTGATGATTAGTGTGTCCACAGGAGACCATCACTTACTTATCCGTTTGTCTTTGCTTCTACAATAATATCCAGTGTGTCTTCTTCATCTTTCTCAGATGGTTTCTGTGATAGGGGGCAAGTGGCCATACAGTAGCTTTCTTGTGGGTTGCTGATGCACCATTATTTCTTTCCGCAATTTCATATTGTGAATTTTTACTGGGAGTAAAGATAGTTTGAATTCAGAGTTTTGTTTTTCCTACACTGGTTGCCTAACCAAAACTTAAGAACATAGTATATCCTTTTGGTAGTGTGACACTATGCATAGCACTAAAATGCATCGCTACAGACTGTGTAGTATATATATATATATATATATATATATATATATATATATATATATATATATATATATCCGTACGTAGTTAGGAGGTAGTGAATCATGTGTGTAAACACTAGTGATAAAATAACCAAGAAATGGAAAAGAATGAATGAATAAATAAATAAGAGAGATGGGAAAATATTTGATATCCAACCGAGACAATTTCGGCATTGTGTTAATTAATTATGTGGACATTTGTTTATCTGTTATGCCAGTATTATTATTGTTCGTTTTAATATTTAAAAAAAAAGAACATCTGTAGATGAGATTGAGTGTCCAGCAAGGTTAGTCAGAAAGGATATGGCGGGGTGGAATTATATATATATATATTATATATATATATATATATATATATAGTCCCAGCTAAAAAGATTTTCAGCTGGCAGAGGGTGATATCGACAGTAGCAGCAGACGTAGAAATTAGCCAGTGAAGCCAGTAATTCGACTTAGTCTCATAACAACTTCTTGCCAGCTGACAGAGCCACCACAAACGGCCTAAGTGTCACAACTCCCTCTTCTATCAGTGTCCTATTAACAGACTTGTGTTTGTTTTCTTTTCTTTTCTTTTAATCCTTGTGAACCTGTCTGACTCGTGCCTTCAAATCGCCCAGCACAGAATATCACAACGTTGGGATCTAGACATCGGGCAGCGAAGGTGCATAGGAGTGCAGAACGGGTATTCTCACAGTAGTATTGTATAGTTGTACTGGAAGCTGGAAGCCGAAGCTCATGGGTGGGAAAGAAGAAAAATTGCGTCGACATTCCCTCTCAAGGGGGCGCCTCAGGTGCTGGGCAATAAACCCAGCCATACCCCTTTAAATCAAGGGGTAGGTATTGCCTGGGGGGATGGCCCCCTGGGATCGACGCTATTAATTGTACTTTACCGGTCCAGCGGCCGAAGCACACACAGAGAAATTCAACATTATAAAACGAAGGCACGAGGACTGGTTTGACGGAAACAGTACGGAACTAGGAGAACTCATTGACAACAGGAACCTTGCCAGGTCTGATGTGCTTGGCAGGATCACTAGGGCTTCCAGGGCCAGATATAAAGCCTACTGTCAACTCCTCAAACGGAGATATAGAGAACTAAATACAAAATGATGGATGATGAAAGCGACCGAACTCCAAAGTCTCGCAGACTCAGATGACCCCAGAGGTTTTTATCAGAACTTGAGAGCTGTATGTGGTCCATGAGTAAACTACTCAGACCAACTGCTGGCTCTTGACAACAAAACGCTGCTCACAAAATGCTAGATCACCGAAGTTAAGCAGCGATGTGCCTGATCTTTACTTAGACTAGCAAATATATGCACCCTCCGGGTGCAAGTATTTTAGTTAAATTTTATAATAAAATATCATATTAAATTAGAAAGGCTAATGAAACTGAATAAGAATGTAGATAAAAAGATTTGAACAGAGGGGGTATGATTGAAAAATAGAACAACTTTGAAACTAACTCTTCCATCATTTTCCGTTACTCCCGTCTTTCATTGGTAAATTTTCCTAATTAAACTGTTTAGTTAAAATAGGAATTAAAGAATAATATTACAGTTATTTCTTCTTTTTAATCGATTTCTTTTAAGATTTATTGAAGAGATTTTTGCTCATATTCAATAAGATAAATCCAAACAATTAGAAATCAATAATACTAAGCATATATTTATTAAAATCAATTTTTTAAGATCAATATGCAAATTAGCCTTCCCATTCACTCTGTAAACCTCTATTTTGTTGTATATATAAATACAATTGCATGTTATTAGTATGTAGATATTGTTATTGATGTAAAACAATTTTACTAATAATTGAGATTTAAATAAAAAATACAAAATAAAATCATGGAGAATGTGGTGTAAATAACAAAGGGAATTGTGACTTGTATAGTAATATAGTTTCGGTTACATATAGACAAACCCACAATCTCCATTATAATAAGATATGTGACCATTTTAGCAACAGTAGATACTGTAAGAAAGCGAATATCATAATTATTTGATTTGGTATTAAATGATATGAAAATGGTTGGTATGCCGTAAAACGAAACAAACAAAATAATGCAGCCTTACTTTATTCCAGAATTTCATGAAAAAAGATTTGTTTGTTAATGCATATTTTTATTTGCGTGCATATAGTGATTTTCCAATTCTGGAGCTCGGAAAGAATGTGGAGTACCTCTTCATTTCTCTTATTATAAGATCTACTCTGGCCGCAAGGTTCTACACCTTTTAGGGTCCCATCTATGGGTGAAATAGATCTGATAACAAGTCAATGTAAATTTGTCCTGAGAATGACGTTAAACTCTATCTGATGGTGAGGTTCCAGTTTTGGAGGTTTGGGGAATGTGGAGCACACCTTCATCACCATTGCTCCCTGGTCCACTCTGACCCGGAGTCGTAGTACCTGTTAGGGTCCCATCTATGGGTTAAATAGAAAAATGTATTTATAAAAAAAATAGTGTTATCCATTAAGAATTGATTTATTTCAAAACTTTATCGGCATTAAATGACCCACTGAGGTTGATATGCCGTAAAACAAAACAAACCAAACCAATCAATGTAAATTATTTTTACCAGTTCATCGATACACATGAATTTACTGATAAATAAACATAAAAATTATTTCTAGTAAATTTAAACTCGAATAAGGAAAGGACTAGAATTGAAACCCTCCTGCTGGCACTGTTAGGGTCCCATCTATGGGTTAAATAGAAAAATGTATTTATAAAAATTGTGTTATCTTAAGAATTGATTTATTCAAACTTTATCGGCATTAAATGACCCACTGAGGTTGATATGCCGTAAATGTAGTTCATCGATACACATGAGAGCTCGCTAAATTGAGGCTAATAGAAATGCCGCTAATAGAATAGTACAAGTGCTGATTTTCACCAAAAACGTTTCATTAAACTATTCACCCGAAATTTGATTTTCATTAATACTGAAGATTTTTCGCGCGCGCGGGAAAATATTAGCTCTAATCTTCAACATTATCTTCCGTTCATTATATTTCGATTTTTCCATTCTTTCTTTCTTTTCTGGAGAGTTCCCTAACT
>CM042158.1:30351400-30361400 GCA_023376005.1 Doryteuthis pealeii | reverse complement strand
CCAAACCAAAGATATGAATATGTATTAGTACCTACATATATATATATATATATATATATATATATATATATATATATATATATATATATATTCATCCAACGGACACCATGTTTCGACGTATTACGTCCCTTCAATGCGACTAGAAATGTGTAGGCTACCTCGTTCCTGGATGTTTAACCACACGGTCATCGTCAACTACAAACTGGGAGGAGGATTTTAACTGATAAGTACACACATATGTATGTATGTAAAGGCTGCCAGAGAGTGATCCAACGTTTTTTATGGGAGATACCTGGTCATCAGCGAAAATCCCCTCCAAATTGCTCAACCCACAAGAGGATGGGGAGCATATATATATATATATATATATATATATATATATATATGTGTGTGTGTGTGTGTGTGTGTGTATATATATATATATATATATATATATATATATGTGTGTGTCACCATCATCATGTCGCGCAAGTAGCACGGATATCCATGACGATCTCTCGCCAACCTTCCCTATCATTCATTGCCTCTAGGAGTTTCTCTGCGCAGCATCCAGCATCCTCACATAGTTGGTCAATGTAGGTCCTTGCTGGTCAATGTAGGTCCTTAGCATGCCCATGCGTTGGCTTCCCTATGAGTATGTCGATTATGAGCTCATCCTTGTTTTTCCAGCAGTGTTCTGCATCAGCAATGTCCTGCATGCCTAGTCCGTCTTACTCGTATGGTTTGGGAGATGGGGGGCAAGTGGCCATTATATATATATATATATAATATATATATATATATATATATATATATATATAAGTAAAGAAATAACAAAAGACTTAGAGATTCAGCATTTTAGTCTATTTCAGGGAGCTTAGACAAAGTGTCTAACTCTCCCGACTCATCAGATACGAATGATGAATTCTTTATTACTTTAAAGGCATCTAAATGCCTTTAAAGTAATAAAGAAATCATCATTCGTATCTGACGAAATATGGGGTGTTGCTGTGATATCGCAATAAACGAGTTCGAACTCCATTCACACAATTGCATTCATGTTCGGACTGATAAGCGTGGGTAAGTTGTAGCCCCCTCGACCCTTAGCTATATTCTAAAATATTACCCGTACTGTTCTTCTACAAGAATGGCTTTGCTATTAAATAAACCATAAAAGCTGATATGCCATTAAACAAAGAAAGCAAACCGGCTAAACTTGCAAATCGGTCGGAAAATTAGGATGACCCAGAAAAAACAGAACCCACAAATGTTGTAATAAAATTGTTAATTCTAACTAGGGGGGTTTAGTGTTAGGGTTTAGTGATAGGGTTAAGGTTAGGGTTGGGGTTGGGGTTTAGGGTTAGTTTAATGGGAAAATAAATCATTTTTTTTTTATAAATAATTTCGTTTTAATTAAGTTTTAATTTTCCGACCGATTTGCAAGTAGAGCCAGCAAACCAACCAACAAAGGTTTCGGCCTTCAGACATTTGTCGAGCATCTCTTCTCAGAAGTTTTAGTCTCAATTATACAATGACCTTTCTTGCTCTGTCATTTCAATAATGAAAGGCTAAGCAACTTCGCCTATGGGAAGAGGTACAGAGCAGACTAAGGTCAGATTCGGCATTCCACCAAAACGTGGAAAATAGCATTATTAAATAGATAAGTTAAATAGGAAATGAAGCTCATAAACCGAATGGAAAGGGTTAAATTATAGTGGTGAACAAAAGAAATTAGTCATCTAACTAATAAAACCCGAATGATTTGTATGATAGGAAGCAAGCGGCCGTACAGCTGATCTTCTGGTGGACAATTTGGACGGTGTCATTTTAAACTACAGGTTGTTGCAGGATGACAAATGAGGGAAGAATTAGGATCAGGCGTATTTATAGATTAGAAAGACTAACGAAATTAAATAAGATATTAAAAAAATACACTTATTGCTACATTGATGTCACCGTCTTAATTGCAACATATGTTATCAATACTAGCAAAAATATGCCTCTTCCGGGCGTAAGTGTTTAAGTCTTAGTGTCATGAAATATACTAAATTAGAAAGACTAACGAAATTATATAAGAACAAGAACTGATTTTAATTATATTTTAATTGGTTTCGTAATTAAAAAATTCCTAGGATTGATTTTAATACGTTGTAGTATAAAACAATTATCATATTAGAGATCAATAACACCAAGTGCTTTGTACAGAACAGCAAGCAGCATCATTGTACAGTTCCCTTCAAGCTTTTTCTTCAGACGTTCCGTAAGAGTTGCAGTCATACAGTAGTAATGATACGGCTACTAGTAGTAGCAAAATTATTTCTATTATTTAAGTAATGACGTAATGGTTGTGCTGTAAGATAAGTTCCCCACTTGGATTGTCCAATTGGCCTAGTGGATAAAGGAGTTAGGTTAAGACAGTTCTAAGTGACAGTTATCTCTAGATTGCAGGTTCAATCCTGATCAAGGGCAGCAGTAACATAGAATAATTATTAACACAACACCTCTACCCCAGCTATGGTTAGCCGGATGAGAACAGGATACCCCAATGGACTGAATAAAGGTTTTAGGTTCAAAGTTCTGTGATGGCTCGCGATTACGACAAGAAAGTTCCCGAGTCCGAAGAGAAGGTTCCCAAGTCCGAAAAGAAGGTTCCCGAGTCCGTGAAGGTTCCCGAGTCCGACAAGAAATACCTGAAGAAGGCCGGAGGGCATATCGGCCGAAACGTTGTACAGATAACAATGAAGATGAGAACAACAGTCCGAATAAAGCAGATAATAGTAAAGTGCCTCACTCTATTTGTTGAAGAGGAAGATGACTTTTCTAGAATTAAAAGAAAAGTATAATTCTCAAATTAACAGCCAACATTGGATATAGTTTTTAAGCATTTTGGACCATATTACCTTAAGGCACCCCTTTTTGATCTCGATTAAAAAAGGACATGTTTTTCATTTACACCGTCAATATCCGGTTTTTTGTTAGGGGTTAGTTAGGGTTAGGAGTTAGTTTTATAATTTTTTAAAAATCTAAAAATCGTCCGTTAAAACAAATGCATATTGACGTAGTAAATGAAAAACATGTCCTTTCTTAATCGATATCAAAAAGGGGTGCCTAAAGATCATATAATCCTGCATTTTGATAACTAGCAAAATATGTGTCCCCGTATATTTAAGTTTTTACATGGTTAGATATCATATTGAAGCAGATAGACTAATGAAATTAGATAAGAACACAAAAAAAGATTACATTTATTCTTACTTTATTCTAATTGATTTCAACACAAAATTATACATAGGATTCCTTCTGTGGGGTTCAAAAATGTAATTATGTTAATTATAATTACTTGAACAGACAACTCCGACCAAGGGTGTTAAATATAACAATGAACTTTGATACATGATAGCACGTGGAGAAGATACATATAAGATACGTCAGAAACAACATGGAGGATATATGAGTAACACATACATGAGACAAAATACAAAATGGAAGTATAAAAATTATGGAGAGTCCATAAGTCAAAGTCACGTTGTCTGTGTGGGGGTTTTCACCCCCACACAAGAAGGGTGTAGACATAAGTGTCTAACCCATGTGTGTTCGTTAAGTCCCGGAGAAGAAAGAGGGTTCAAACTTGGCGCTTGCCTGCTTAAATAGTCAGAGTGCCTGGTGGGGAAAACCAGAAACACTAGGGAAGACAACTCTTCCAGCCAAACAAGGGCAGACAATCCCACACTTTTAATACGTTTAAGAATGTTAGAAATCAATAATACCAAATAATTATTTATTAAACACGGTTTTGTTGAACTCGGTACGCAAATTATGCACACTATATACTACTTATCTCTTAATGATATATAACACATAGAGCAATTATAATATGGGCTGTTTTGAATCAAATCTATCTCAGCCAGACCTTAATAGAGACATTGTTAATAAATAAGACGCTAATTAAGATGATAATTATTTAATAAGAGAAATTTATTTGCTTGTTTGTTTGTTTTGTTTTACGGCATATCAACCTCAGTGGGTCATTTAATGCCGATAATGTTTTGAAATAAATCAATTCTTAATGGATAATACAATTTTTTTATAAATACATTTTTCTATTTAACCCATAGATGGGACCCTAACAGGTACTACCACTCCGAGTCAGATTGGACGAGGGAGCAACGGTGATGAAGGGGTGCTCCACATTCCCCAAACCTCCAAAACTGGAACCTCACCATCAGATAGAGTTTAATGTCATTCCCAGGACATGTAGACCCGCAGCCACCGCCTTCTAGCACCCATAAAGAGAAATTGAGAAAATAAAGTAAATAGCAAAGGAAAGTGCGACGTTTGTGGTGACGTAGTTTCGGTTACAAACACACAATCTTTATTAGGATAAGATAATACCTGTCAAAATAACACCATGCGAATTAGTAGTGTAAAAGCTAGAATAGATAAAACCCAAGAGACTATCAATTTTAGGTTAAGTGGAGTGGGAGGGGGACGGGGTGGGAACAGTAAACCACCAGAAAAAAGGACGTGCATGAGTGCGTACACACGTGCGCGCTTGTGTGTGTATGTGCGTGTATGTGCGCGCGCGCGTCTGTCTCTGTGTGTGTGTGTTTGTGTGAAGGCATTTACTTGATGAGAGTTAGCCGGCTCCACACGTTGAATTTGTATTCAAGTGTGAAGTTTCTCGGGGATTGCCGTCCGAAGGTGTATTCCCCAGCCACAATCGTGACCCTCGTTGTTCGCGCGACACTGTTAATCGATCCGATAGACGAGGGTGGTTTTTTTTTCACAGTTTCCCATCAGTCGGTAGGTGGGGTGTGGGACTTCTCTGATTTCACGTGTAGACGCTTGGTTGGCAGATGCAGTTCTAGATGTAATTCTAAGTGTAATGGTTAGGGTTCTAGGTGTAATGGTTAAGAGTCGTAGGAAATGGACTCGTCGCCCCGAGTTCAAATCCTGGATGAAGCTACAGTTCGCATAATGGTAATACCCTTGGGAAATGCTTGAATCCAACTACAGGGCCGGGTTAGCTCAGTTGGTAGAGCGTTCGGCTAGAAACCACAAGGTTCCTAGTTCGATACCCGCCCTCGACAACTCAGTGTATGAGTAGCACAGGAATCTGTGCGGTAAAGTAAGGAGCTGATGGTAGGTGTGGCGCTCCACCTCAGACGCTAAAAATAATCTCCTTGGTCTAGCGCTAGTAAAAGGGGATAGACTCCCTCGCTGCATGGCTGTTACCAACATTAGGCCGCCCACCGACGACTCTCCCTCCAGCTACGGGTAAATAGCAGGGCATATTGGGCTCTTTAACCTTGATTAGGTAACCAGTCTAGGAGACGGAAAACTCTGAATTTAAACCTGTTAAACTCCGCTTGGGGTGGTCACTACTAGAATAGGCTCAGTCCTAATTAGTGATGTATTTCACACAAAAAAATCACAAAAGTGCAGTTAATGGACACAGCGATTACACACATAAAATTTACACACACGTACATATATTATTATTGCTAGGTAAATCTTTATTTCTTAGAGATATATAACACATATTTTAGGACTTTAAATGCGTTAATAATGTAGGCGGTTTTACAGTAAATATAAATCAGCTAGATTTTAATGCAGACATCTATAGATATATAAAGGACAGTTGTGTGAATATGTATGTCCGGGGGAAACTTCGAAAATAACACAATAACAAAGTAAATATATATACACATTAAATATCACCAGTTTTTTTTTTTAGCAAAAATAATAGACAAGACAAGATATCCTCAAGTGATTCCCAAGTTGTTCCAGACTCACAGCGATAATGCCATCCAGCCCAACATCCAATTCAATAACCAGATCCCAACCAAGAGAACAGGATAAGAAGATAAGTATATTGCGATTACTATTAATACGTTATAAGATGTAAAGTTATTATATTAAAGTTGGAACGCTTAGACTAACCTTCCAACGTGAGTACTTGTGTGTACATAAAATATTCCGACAAAGTTATAAGATAATAACAGACTTTATTCCGTGAGCACACAGAAATACATTCAGGATAAATATATAAACATGCATAAAGAAAGTAGGTGCATGACTTCGTCCTAAGGAATGTCATTTACTGATAGCTGATTGGGGAGCAAAGCCCCCCCATATAAGGGTAAGAGGCACAAACGTCTAACCATGTGAAGCGTTTGTCTGACCCGGAGAAAATGCATCCAGAATTCCGGGGCTGCTGCCTAAATACTCTTGCCACCTATCGGCGAACAACTGTAGCAAGGGAAGATAACCCATTTGGACTCATGTCCACCCGGAATTACCATTTTACTGACCCAACAACGTCATCTCTCTTTTCAAATAAAGCCACAACGCTACATTCGTCCAGAATTTGAACGGGCGTCGCCGAGTCCATTTCCTATGACAATAACCGTTACGCCACGAGTACCTCCTCTGAGTGAATGATGTAAAACGTAGAGAGAGCAGACAGCAAACCATAGAAAAAATATTCCTTAAGGAAAACTGGAATTTTTTAATAGCATGATTTTTAATTCGATCAGATGAAGATATCCCGCGGCTGAAAACAACGCTAAGCTTCGTTAAAACCGGCCAAAGGCAATGGGAAGCGGGAAGAAATCTCAGTGAGACACGAAGAAGAGTTGTTGATAATAATTCTTCAATTCAATTATGGTTTCAGGCTAATGGCCGGTGTCGTAATTATATTTTGTAAAAAAACATATTTTTCTTCAAAAACTTTGTCTTTATAAATGATTATCATATTGCAGTTATAATGAAGTAAATTTCATTGTTTAAACAAAAAAAAAAAAATAATAATTACGAACAAGTGTCATGATTTGTGGTTAAGGATCATGTCAGCTAAAAATAACACAATGTTTCCGATTTAATAAACATCAACAATAACTCTCATTCATTTATTATAACAAGCAAAAAAAAAAAAAAACACCCTCCGGGAGGTGTAAAAATTAATTTTAAAAAGATATCGGCGGAGTGGAGTAGGAGTTAAAAATTCAATGGCATTTGTATCATAAGTATGTAAAATTATCAAATTTATTTGTAAACGTTTTAGTTAACTTCTTGTTACTGAAAAAAGGGCGAGAATTTAAAAATTAATTTTAAAAATTGATTACAAATTTCGCAAATTTCTTTTTTCTATTTAAAGTAATAATACATTTTTTAAATTAATTTCATTGATTGTTCTTTAATCAGTGTAATATTTTTGTGCATTTCGTTAGTCTTTCTAATTTAATATAATTTTTTATTTATTAAAACTTAAATAGTTGCTCTTTCTAATCTAATATAATTAAAATTAAATAATTAATATAATTAAAACTTAAATATTCAATAGAATTAAAACTTAAATATAATGTATAATTATAATATAATATAATAACTTAAATGACATACAATTATTAATAAAATATAATTATAATATATTAATAATATATAAATATAATATGATATAATATATTAATAATATATAATTATCATATAATATAATAAAATTATAATATAATATGATATAATATAATTATCATCATCATCATCATCATGTCGCACTGTTAGCGCGGATATCCATGACAATCTCTCTCCATCCGTCCCTATCAGTCATTATTTTCGGGAGGTCCTCTATGCAGCATCCTGTATTCGCACAGAGCTGGTCAATGTACGTTTTTGCTGGTCGGCCCACACTGGCGTGCCCATGTACTGTCTTCCACGGGAGGACGTCACTTATGAGTTCGTCCTTGCTTCTCCAGCAGTGTCCTGTGTGTCTTGTCCATCTTACTCGGACGGTGTGGGTGATATGTGGCAGGTGGCCGTACAGCTGTTTTCTCGTTGGGTGTTGTTTCCACGTCTTGTTCAGGATCACACGCAGCATTCTTGTGCAGCTCCCATCTAGTTTATTCTCTAGTCGCTTCGTTAGGGTCCAGGTGGTGCAGCCATACAGCAGTAAATAACCATGATTTTGTTTTAATTGATTAAAAATAATTTTGATTAAAAATATTTTTTTTAAATGTAATAAAATGAGAATTAGGTTTAAAAAAAATTTGTTTAAATTGTTTAAAATGAATTTTGATATTAAAAAGATAATTGAAAACACGTAGGTTAAATAGAGAATTAGCTAAAAATGTTAATAACCATGATTTTGTTTTAATTGATTAAAAAAGAATTTGGTTAAAAATATTTAAATGTAATAAAATGAGAAGTAGGTTTAAAAAGATATTTTTTAAATTGTTTAAAATGAATTTGATTTAAAAAATTTAATTCTAAAAGAATATTGTTTAGAAATAATAACACGACAATAACCTGGCTTAAAATGCATGTTATGAAACAGTAGCGTTCTTTTTTTGCCATATTTTGCTAGTCAGAATGTTTTTACTTATCAGTGTATATTAGTTTCGTTTTAGCACATGTGTAAATCACAAATTATATTATCTTTCAGTTACAGAAGACCATTGCATACAGTATGCATGTATGTATTATGTATGTATGTATGTATGTATGTGCACATAACCTCACACATAGACACAAACACATATATATGCACACATTTAAGCTAACTCATGAAGGCAAATTGCTTTTGTAAAAAATAGATCACAATAGATTAAAAATAGTTCAAAATAAGGTTTAAAAAATAGTTAAAAGAAATTAGGTAAAAAAAAGTACCTTAAGAAAAGTGATTAAAAAGAAAATTTTGCCAAAGATAATACACAGCAATTAAAAAAATCATTTCATTTTAATGAATTTGGTCAAAAAATTATTTAAATGAATTTGGTCAAAAAATTATTTAAAAGAATTTGGTCAAAAAAATTATTTAAAGAATTTGTCAAAAAAATATTTAAATTTTGGTCAAAAAATTATTTAAAGAATTTGGTCAAAAAATTATTTAAAGAATTTGGTCAAAAAATATTTAAAAGAATTTGGTCAAAAATTATTTAAATGAATTTGGTCAAAAAATCAAAAATTATTTTAAAGATTTGGTCAAAAAATTATTTAAAGAATTTGTCAAAAATTATTTAAAGAATTTGGTCAAAAAATTATTTAAAGAATTTGGTCAAAAAAAAAAAAGAAAAAAAATTATTTAAAAGAATACGCTTGAAAGAATTTAACTTAAAAACTATTCATATGAATTTTTAAAATATTGTATAAAAATGAATAAGGTAAAAAAAGTTGATTTCAAAGAATAAGGTTAACAAAGGTTTTTGAAATATTTTGATTAAAAAGAACATTTTGTTGAAAAATGATACGTTTGAATAAAATAATTGATAATAAAGAACTCTGTTAAAAAAATAATTTCTTTAAAGAATAAAGATTTGATTAAAAAAAACGAAATTGGTGTAAAAATAATGTTAAAAATAATGTGATTAAAAAGAATTTGTTTTAGAAAAGTAATTGTGTATCTCTTTAGCTTTGTAAAACTATATAAACTCCCAAGAGAAATGCAAATGTATTCTAAGTAGAATAAAGCTTACTCAAGTTCGACTGTGTATGTTCACTTATTACTACACAAATTAAGTTTAAAAGAATTGATACATATGAAGTTAAACAAATCATTAATCAAATTAAATGACCCGAAAATGGTTGATATGCTGTAAAATAAAAACAACCAAACCAATCGTAAATGAAGATCTAAAGACATAATTAACTCGTAATTTGTTAGAATAATTGTTTAGTACAATAAAAGAAAAAACATAAACAATAATAACTGTTTGTTCTGAAGTTTGTCGTAAAGAGAGTAAAGTAATTAGAATCATAATCAACTGGGAATCAAAGGTTAAACTAAACTACGCATGCGTACTCTGTACTTGGCGCCACTCACAGCTTTTCTAACTAATTCGTCTAGTATAATCACGTCTGCAACGGTGAAAGGTATCTTGCTGTACTTGTGCACTGTTGGGTGCACATGACCTCCGGTGCATCACATAGGGAATCGGATTCACAACGAATGCAAATAGTGGCACATACAGTTCGTTAACGAGTCGAGGTGAGAATAGTTTACAACCGCGACGCATTATGATGAAAC
>CM042158.1:30326400-30346400 GCA_023376005.1 Doryteuthis pealeii | reverse complement strand
GAACACATGAACATGTATCATACATCAAAAGGAAGCTATTCCTCTGCGGATCATATCCCTACTTCTCTATACCGTTTCTTTCAAGTGCAATGTTCCACCTTCAAATGAGAGTATGGATCCTTACCCCGTAAAATTCTGTTGACTGTTCTTTGAGCCACTTCTTCACTACAGATTTCACTTACTCATCACTGAAATAATATTTGCCTCTCAAACCCTCTTTCATAGAACTGAGAAATGATAGTCTGGTGAGTATGGAGGATGGGTAAAGTTGTCCACCTGAATAAGGCGATTTTCTCCCTTGTCCTGATGCTTGCGTGTGGTCGACCATTGTCACGTCGATTGGCAAGCCGGGTCTTACTCATCGGAATTTTGAGCTGATCCTAGTTAGGGTCTCAATGTAGGCCTTAGTTTTATAATAAAAAATAATCGCATGAAATAAAGAAAATGGCATTACTTTTTGACTCACTCTGTAGTATGACGTCACACTTTTTTTCGGAGGAGATTAAAATTCAAGGAATGAAAAACAGAAACAAAGGTAGAAGGTGGTTTTATGATTTAGGCTTTATTGACTGGTCATAGTTAAGGCCTAAACTCGAATGGCTGAGATATTAACTTTAGGGTCTGAAGTCGGTCCCCTTTTTTGCACATGCGCGGGGGGTTCTTCCGGTGAAGGCCCATGGGAGTTTTTTGTTGTTTTTTTTGTTTTGTTTTTTAAATTTCTATTTTAGTTTTATTTTAATCCCCACAAACGTAATCAAAAGAACTAACATTGTGCAGGAAAAAAATAGTCTATTTCTAACATTTTCAGTTGGTTTGTTTTCATTTTTTTCTTTATTTTATTTTTTCTTTATTTTTATTTTTTTGAGACAAGTAGAACAGTTTTAGTTGGTTTATTTTCACTTTTTTCTTTATTTTATTTTTTCTTTATTTTTATTTTTTTTTTTGAGACAAGCTTATGATTCTGTATAGGTCTATTTTGCTTGTTCAAATTTGAAATTTACCTTGAAAGTAAATATAAGATGATTGTTCAACAATATAGCTAGTATTTTTTGTAGACGAATTCCAATTGGCTTTTTTTTTTTCAGTTTTGGTTGGGGCCAAAAAATTCATTTGGTTCCTTTGTTTGTTGTTTTTTTAATCTTGATTTTGGTTGATTTTTGTTTTTATGATTTTTCCATTTTCTCTCCCCCCTTTTTTTTTTCATTTATGTGTTAAGATTACGTTTTTAACAGCTTTTTTATTTATTTATTTTGGGTTGTTGTTTTTTAAATTACGTTTGCTTTTTTATTTTTTTTATTTTGGGTTGTTTTTTTTTTTTTAGGTACGAGGGGATGGTATTTTTTTTAATTCTATTTTATATTACTATATATATATATATATATATATATATATATATATATATATATATATATGTGAATTTAACATTTTTTGAAAAAAAATGATGTTAATAGTTTGCTGACAGAATCTGTTTCGACCTTTTTTTAATAGAGCGGTATTCATCAAGAGCAAAATATGAACGGAAAGACGGAAAACATAACCGTTAGAAGGAGGGGTACAAACGAACGCTGGTTTTCGATGCTGGAATTTTTTTTTTAATGCGTATACTGTGTTAAAAACAAAATTAATTTTATTTAAAAAAAACAGAAGCATTATAATCCATAGTAAAAACTCAAAAGAGTTTGATGTAAAAATATATAAAAAAGTGTATAATAAATATCAAAAATGTTCATGGTGCATTCCAGCTACAAAAAGTAAGTTAAAAGTCCACAGCACAATTGAAGAAAGATGTAAAGTTTCAAGAATTTGTATTGTTGACAAATCCGTAGTGTTGTAGATCATATTAGCCTCCGAGGATGTAAAAATCCAGATATTTTGTTTTTTCAATAGACAATATGAAGTAAATGGAAGACCGCTCTATTAAAAACGGTCGAAACAGATTCTGTCTGCAAACTATTAACATCATTTGTTTTTTCAAAAAATGTTAAATTCATATGTCGGATTAACTTCTATTTACTTGTGTGTGTGTGTGTGTGTGTGTGTGTGTGTGTGTGTGTGTGTGTGTGTGTGTGCGTGCGTGCGTGCGTGCGTGTGCGTGTGCGTGTGTGTGTGTGTGTAAGTTGAAAAATGGAAATGAATCCGACAATATGTTGAAAGGATAAATAAATAAGGAAAGAAAATGTTGAATGGATAAAATTAGTTTAATGTATTATCAACACATGTTGGCAATATTTTATAATTTTCTATCATTATTATTTCATTTCATTTTTAAATAATAATAAACAGAATACAATGTGTACATGATCAAAATCCTGGCCGAAACACGTGTTGCTAATTCATAAACTAATTTTTCTCCATTCAACATTTCCTTTCCTTTATTTATTTATCCTTTCAACATATATATATATATATATATATATATATATATATGTGTGTGTGTGTGTGTGTGTGTGTGTGTGTGTGTGTGTGTGTGTGTGTGTGTGTGTGTGATTTATGTGTTGAAACTACGTCTGCAACAGCTTGCCTCTCTTATAGAAACAAGGTTGTCGCTTCAATCTTCCAAGTCATTACCTATTCATTAAGAAGTTTTACTACTTATTGAGAATTGGTGTCTGTTCATAAATAAGAGGGATCTACACAACAAAGCATGACGTCACACAATGATGTGTACAATATGGAAACCTATTTTTGGAGTTAAAGGAAATCAAAATAACAGACAACATTATACAACAACAAAAGGGAAACAGTTTATTTTCAATGTATAATACAATTTTATAACAAAGCAGAATGCATTTCAACGAGTGTGCTTTCATTTAAAATAGAAAAAGGGCTAAACTTGCAATTTGGTCGGAAAATTAAAACGGAAAGTTTTTTGGTGGTCCCCCATAACAGTTTAACTACAGTCTATGAATGAACTTTTTGCGAAATGGTTTACGATTTAGGGGTTTGGGGATTAAGGTTGTTTTTTAATTACGTATTGATTTTTTTTTAAATTACTATACATTTGATATTGAAAAATATTTTTAAACCAAGTTTAATTGAAATTATACATTGTAATACTAACACAAAAAACTGAGACTAATGTGTCTACCGTTGGGTTCAATAATTACTTTCAATGATTTAATTAAATGTATAATAATTTGAGGTTTTTGTTGTTTTTTTAATTTTCTTTAAAGCAGTACGTAATTAAAAACAACCTTAATCCCCTAAACGTAACCCAATTCGTAAAAATTTCATTCATAGACTGTAGTTAAACTGTCATGTTTCTGTATTAATTTTCCGACCGATTTGCAAGTTTAGCCAGAAAAAGATATATTTTTTTTTAGAAAAAAATGTTGGTCTCTGAATGAGTCAATTATCTAAACATTTAATATCTGGATAGTATTCCATATCGTAAACAACATTGTGCTAATACGCTTGGGAAAGGTATGCATCCAACTATTCTCCCTCCAGCTATTTGTAAATAGTAGAACAGACTAAGTTCTTTAACCTTTAAAAATTTCTATACTCTCCGGACAAAAGAAAAATCCTAATGATACAGAAAACAGGGATGGGTATATTCGTTTTAAAATATCCCACCCATTTCCTCCTTAAATATATATATATATTTCACTCAAGTGTTATTTGGATTATTCGGACTATTGTCCTCATCTTCATTGTTATCTGTACAACATTTCGGCTGATGTGCCCTCCGGCCTTCTTCAAGTCTTTCTTGTCGCACTTGGAAAACTTCTCGAACTCTGGAACCTTCTTTTCAACTCTGGAAACTTCTTGTATAATTGGGAAGGTTCCCGAGTTCGAAAAGAAGGTTCCCGATTCCGATTAAACAAAAATATTTACTTTGTTTCTATGGTGTCTTTTCATTACAATCAAATTTGATGATTATTTGATTTTAAAAGTGAATATCAATATTTAAGCTTGGTTGGTTTGGTTGGATGATGGGGATTTTACGGCATGTCAACCCACGTTGGGTTATTCTATGTCGAAGACGTTTTATTCATTCTTGAAGGGTATTAATTTTTCTTATTTAAACTCAATTTTTAAAACAATTTTTAAAACTCATATCTTCTGTTTACCCATAGATGGGACCCTAACAGGTATTACCACTCCGGATTAAAGTGTACCTAGGAGCAATGGTGATGAATGGGTACTCCACACTCCCCAGAGCTTCAGAATTAGAATTTCACCACTAGATGCAATTTAGCGAATAGGCCAGCACAACCACTTGCGCAAATGCAGATACTTTTATTTATTTATTCATTTATTTATTTTTGGACACTACGCCATCGCCCTTAATGGGTGGAAAGGTGCCAATAACTGTAAAAAAAGGGGGGGAGATGCAATGTTTTGCCGGAAATATGCGTCTACTAGATTTAAATTTGAAGATATTTTATCCAGAACTTGGATGGCTTAATGATATAGCAGACCTCTTTGAAGTAGTGGAAAATTTGGACCATATGACCTTTAGGCACCTCTTTTTGATCTCGATTAAGAAAGGACATGTTTTTATTTGCACCGTCAATATCGGGTTGTTTTAACAGACGATTTTAAGATTTTTTTTTAAATTATGAAACTAACCCTAACCCTAACCGGATATTGACGGTATAAATGAAAAACTTGTCCTTTCTTAATCGAGATCAAAAAGGGGTGCCTGAAGGTAATATGGTCCGAAAATTTTATCGACTCCCCTTATGAGTCGTAAGAAAGAAAAAAAAAGGCAAATAGATAAATTCAAATAACGTTTATTTATAATGCACATGAATTGGTAAAAACGTTCAGACGCCAGTAAAGTTATTATATTAGCAAATGGTTGTTGTGTTTACCTTTCTTCAACTTTTGTCTTGCACATATAAGTACTGTTTATAACCCTTCAAACCCATCCACTAAGGACGATGGTGTAATGTACAAAAATATAGCCCTATCTTGGGCTAGACGGGCGGTCGGAGAGGCCCCCTCCGATCAATCGGCTGGCCACGTCAAGCCCTAGCACCTATATGATTTTCCCAACCCTATTGCCCTTATGGCAAGCCCCAACCCCTTTTTATCATATGGGTGCTAGAAGGCGGTGGCTGCGCGTCTACATGTCCTGGGAATGACGTCAAACTCTATCTGATGGTGAGGTTCCAGTTTTGGAGGTTTGGTGAATGTGGAGCACCCCTTTCATCACCATTGCTCCCTGGTCCACTCTGACCCGGAGTGGTAGTACCTGTTAGGCTCCCATCTATGGGTTAAATAGAAAAATGGATTCATAAAAAAAATTGTATTTTCCATTAAGAGTCGATTTATTTCAAAACTTTATCGGCATTAAATGACCCACTGAGGTTGATATGCCGTAAAACAAAACAAACTAAACCAAAAATATATAAATGAATAAATGAATTAAAAAACAAATCTGTATCTGTGCAAGTGGCTCTGCAGGCCTATTCCTGAGTGACACTCATATGCGTGATCACTTTTACGAGTTACTAATTCGGCATAATTAATGTTAGTCGGGTTTAGGAAGATTGTTACCATACTACTTTCTTGTTCTGTAGTAGACATGGGAAACAAATAGTTATATGCCTTGTAGTCAGGAAGACTTTTTGGCATTATCAGCGTCGGGTTGTTATGACAATAGTTGGATTTATAACTGTTATATACACAAACAATTATAAAGAAAAGGACACGAATGGCAGTAGTCCTAGGTTTATAATGGAGTTAACCACGAGTGTGGCAGACAGGTTAAGAGTCAAAGAAATAAAACGAACAACTAGAATTATGAATAAAGACTGTATTACAGTATAACAATAAAGGTTGCAGACTTTAGTTCGTTTGCGCAAATAATAATTTGTCACTTGACTGGTGTATCCTGAGATATGGGATATTAACGGAGCCCTTGCTACGGCCTTCTGATAGTTCGGATATGATGGACTTCTGTTTTGCGTCCGACTCCGATTCTGGTTGTCTGTTGAAGTAGAGGAGCGACCCTATTTTAGGTCTGTCTCCGGTGCTAGCTGGATCAGAAGAGGAGCGACCCTATTTTAGGTCTGTTCCCTTTGGAACCTGGATCAGAAGAGATAGGACGAGTTTGCTTATTCGGCTTTGCCGCCAAAGTATGCTCGCTCATGATTGGTTGGTTTGAAACAGAGGCTCGCAGACAAAGGACGATAGCCCCAATTCTCAATAAAATAGATATTTCTCGATTCACTAATTCAGCAGTTCAATTCGCACACACATCGCAATAAAAAAGATACATACACTCGCCAACAGAACAAAACATAAGTTTCTGATGCTAAACGGAAGTTTACTCAGTGGTAGCCTAGTACGAAGTGACCAAATTAACACGGTTCTACGCATAGGCTCCAGCAGAACTTCCGGATGGAAAACAAGAATTCCTAAACAATAAAGAAAATAATATTGTAAATAAAATTTGCATTTTTATCCGATCCAAAAGATTCCCGGGTGAAATGAAAAGTGATCTCAGTTGATCCGATTTTGGGTTCCGACAACCTATATAAATCGACTTTGAAGAACCGACAACACGGACACCAGCGGCGACAGCAGCGAACATATCACAAGGCGGCTGACCTACATCTTCACCTACCTCTACCCAAAATCTGACCGACCGGCAGTCACCAGACGAACATTTCCACATCATTCAACAACAAGAATACGCCAAATTTCATACACGATCCAAACCCGCTATCTACTCCAGAATACCAAAATACAAAATTCTGCTCACGTCACCACCCCACCACAACTGACTCGGCCACCAGACCCTTCACTGACTTCATCATCATACATCACAACTATCACCAAAATCAGACTCTCTCTCTCTCTCTCTCTCTCTCTCTCTCTCTCTCTCTCTCTCTCTTCTCTCTCTCTCTCTCTCTCTCTCTCTCTCTTAAATTCACTTTCAGCCTTTCGTTGCCTTTCATGTTCCTTTTTTTTAGTACAATTTAGAAAACATAAAATCTGTGTATGTTTTCCTTGCCACCATCCGCTTGCTACTAACCCTGTTTATAACATACCTTTTCCAAGGGTATTAGTGCTATGTAAAATGCAAACAGCCTCGTCCAGAATTTGATCTCGGATCGGCGAGTCAATTTTCTACATCGGTAACCATGACACCCCGGACATTGGTCGTAAGATATAGGAACGTATCCTATAAACTTAACTAAACCAAACCAAATTTAGATGTATTTGCGAACTCTTGACAAATCTATGTCGATAAAATGGTTTGGTTTGGTTTGGTTTGGTTTGGTTTACGGCATATCAACCTCAGTGGGTCATTTAATGCCGATAAAGTTTTGAAATAAAGTCATTCTCAATGGATACTCAATTCTTTTTATAAATACATGTTTCTATTTAACCCATAGATGGGACCTTAACAGGTACTACCACTCCGAGTTATATTGGACCAGGGAGCAATGGTGATGATGGGGTGCTCCACATTCCCCAAACCTCCAAACCTGGAACCTCACCATCAGATAGAGTTTAATGTCATTCCCAGGATAAATGACCCTTAGTCATCGCTTTCTAGTACCCATATGATAAAAGGGTTGGGGCTTTCCATAAGGGCAATAGGGTTAGGGCAATCATATAAATGCTAGGGCTTGACGTGACCAGCCGATTGATCGGAGGGGGCCTGTCCAACCACCCATCTAGCCTAAGCAAATGTCTAAGTGGAGTGTTGCAGGTCATTAACTGCTCATCCACCAAGACTCCGTCCTTAAGCATCACGGGTCGCCACCCACGGCTAACAGGTGGGCCTTTTGGGGAAGTCTTACCCCTCTTCAGAGGTGCAGTCGGTGCATTCTAACGCCCTAGCCGACAGGGCGGCGATAAAAATGTCCGATGTTCTTAACACGTTAATCTTAACGTAGCAATTATGTATTTCCTTTAAATTACAAACTTCTTTGTTGTTCTGATTTTAAAATGCAAAATAAAAACGAAGAATTAATCTAAAATTATTTCATTTATCCTCACGTCTTTTTCTTATTTTTTTTTTGTTTTTTTTGTTTTGTTTTGTTTTTTTTAGAATTATTATTCTATTTTTTATGCTAAGCTCCCTCTTCAACTTCAGACACGCCCTTGCTAATATTTCCCGAGGGTCTCGGTCAATTATGCGCAAACTGTGGTCTGTGATTCTTTCTGAATTGCTCGCCTAATATCACGAGGAAAATATCGTTTATTAAAAGGTTGTTTGTCTCGTGTAATCGTCACTTGTTTGCTTCCACACCCTCGGTTTAAATATTCATTTTTTCTTCGATACACGCATCATATTCCTACTAAATATGTGGGGAATAAAATAAAAACTTATCATAATGGAGATTCGGTGTCAGCCTGAATGTGACCGAAACTACGTCACTGCTTACGTTACATTATCCTTAAGAATTGCGTAAGGTTATCAATGAGTATTTAATTTATAGTCCGAATTATTAATACATAGAATAAATATTATTTATTAACGATGTCCCTATGAAAATCTGAGTTAGATTTACCTCAAAACAGCTCATTATTATTAGTGCGTTAAAGTCCTGCAATGTAACTTATATATCACTAAAAAAAGAAAGGTTTACATAATATATGGTGTGGTTAATGTGCATACTAGTTTTAACAATACCGGGTTTAATAAATAATTACTTGGTGTTATTGATCTCTAATATTATTGTTTTATTCTACAACGTATTAAAATCAATCCTATGAATGATTTTATATAGAACTAAAATATGATTAAAACAAGTGTAATCCGTAGAGGTTGGGGTTGCTATTTTGTAGTAACAACAAATATTTATTAAATGACGAACTTTGTAGAGGGTTACCAAACGTGTTCAATAATATAGGAAATGACGATAAAATAATAAGACACAGTTTAGGCAGAAAATATGAAGAAATGATAAAAACGAAGTATGTATTTATAAAATAACAAATAAATTTATTTGGAGAATGAATTTGTAAGTATCAACAATTATGTGATTGTTCAAAAGAATGTGCAAAAATATGTATGTAGAGTCGTTCAAAGTTCGATCGGCGTGGAACAGAAATGAAAAATAAAGTTTTGTGATTCGACCTGAGAAAAATGGATTTGTTATTGTTAATTGCAGTGGCGCGATGATCGTAGTAGTAAACAGTGACTCAGAGGTTGGGGTGTTGTGTTTTTGGTATCAGTGATTCGAATCGTTCACTCGGACATCTGTTTCTTAAATTGAGAAGAACTTGTTGTCGTCAGCCGCGGAGCTGTTCTATCTGGCGGTGAAATGGATTCTGAGTTTGTTCATTTTTTGTCTGTATTTAGAATTACAATAGGATCTAATGTTAATTAATTTTTGGGCGCTACCGCGCGGACGTAATTGACAGCAACCCTGATCGGTTAATCGAACTCTGACTATTGTATAAACATTTGTTTTAATCTCCTTTCCTTAAGTTTGGGAAAAGAAATGCTTTAGTGTGTTTTTCCTTATTTGGATGTAAAATATAGACTTTTATGCTATAAATCCGTTTATCTTTGAGAATCTCTTACGCCTTGAAGATACGTGGTTCAAAGTTAACTGACTTGAAAAATGTAAAAGTTTTTAAATAAAAAAAACTGTTTCTCTGAATGTTTGAGATGAGGCTTGAAGATTAGTGTTATTAGTATATCGGCCGAAACGTTGTACAAATAACAATGAAGATGGGGACAATAGTCCGAATAACGCTAATAACACAAAAAAAACTGGTGCATTATATCATTCATTCATTAATATATCAACAGTGAAAATTTCATTAAATTCGGTTAATTCCCTGATTTTTAGTATTTTTTTTTCTTTCAGCGGGGTGACATACGATGGTGGAGTTTAGGTCCGTTAAGTTTGATTTCACCCTGATACGACCTGCTTCTTGAAAAATCCTGTCCCGTCTTGTTCTAGTTTAATATTAGTAAGGCCGTATCTTCAAAGAATACTAAGATTTCCAGTCAAGCAGGGGATCCAGTGGCTTCGGTCCTGGACCTTACAAATTAATAGCGTTGATCCCAGGGGGGCATCCCCCCAGGCAACACCTGCTCCCTTGATTTAAAGGGACAGGGCTGGGTTTATTGCCCAGCGCCTGAGGCACCCCACTTGGGGAGGATTGCCGAAAGAATCAACGCACTTATTTTACCCGCCACTATGAGCTTCGGTTTGTGGGTAGTCCCGCGTTGATAGGGCCTTGTGCCTAACCCAGACAAGTGGGGTACGAGGTAAAGACTAAGCATTCAGTTAGAATAAAACGAACAAAATTGTTATTGTGGGTTTATGTGTGTCAGCTTTCTTGGGTTTTCCTTATACATTTATTTAAATGAATCACATTGGTTTCTTTTCATAAATAACACAATTAGGGACTTACAACAGAAATATTGGGGAGAAATAATAGTTCTGTCATGAAATAAAGAAGACAAGGCAATTATAATGTATGTAATTAGGTTAACAATTTATTGGAACAATATAAGAAGTGTTCACAAAGTGTATGTTCAAAGTTGTGTGCAAAAGAGTGCATAAAAGTTCAAGGAAAAGGTTGCCAAACACGTACACTCGGCGGGAAATATTATAGAATGTAAGAGACAAAGTACTTAGCTCTGTTGAAGCAAATTTTCTGTAACTATTTCTTGTTGTAGTAGTCTGTTGAGTTCTCAGGTCTTATTCCTGTTGGAGCCTAGACTAAAAGCTTACTTTATTTTGGCCGCTGTTACTGTGTTCTCTGCCTGTTGAGTTCCCCGTGTTGACTCTCACGGGTGTTTGCCTGTTCTTTTCAGACTGCTGCCTCGTCCGTATAATTTGTCTGGTCTTATCCCTGTGGATGCCTAGACTCGTGCTGAAGCTGACCTTAATTCGGCCGCTGGTTAAACTGTTCTTTTGATTTACGGCTATTTACCCCTAGCATCTGGACTTTCAGGAACTGATTAAGGGGCAGATAACCCAGATTTTCGATACTAACAATTATGTTAAATTTATTTATCTGGTTTAATATGATTTTTTTCCATAATAGAAAGAAATTTAATATACAAGTCTTTGTTTTTGGAGGCGTGTGGTGTAATAAATACCATCATAGGAAATAGACACGGCGAAACGAGTTCCATCCGGGACGCAGCTGTTTTCATTTCACATAGCACTAATACCCTTGGGAAAGGTACGAATCCAACTATTCACCCTCCTGCTGTAGGTTATTAGTAGGACAAACTTTAATCTTGGTTATGAAACCGGTCCTAAAAAAAGGAAAAACTCTGAATTCAAACCGCAGGGGCTCTCATCTCGTTCGTCAAAACTACTTTGAGAGCTCCTCCTTCTATAGTTATCCGTTTATAAAAACAAAAGAGCAGTATATATATATAATATATTATATATATATATATATATATATTATATAAGGAAAAGGTGACTTACCGATGAATTTGGTCACGATGGTTAGGAAGTGTGGAATTCAGGGGGTAAGTCAGCGATATAACAAATACAAAGTGCTCAATACTGGGGGGGGGTATTTGCCTGCTCATCCCACTTATGAGGGCTGGACACAAGGTCTCGTTTTTTACGTGGGCACATAAAAATTGCGTCGATCCAGGGGGATGGTCCCCTGAATCGATGCTATTAATTGTACTTTACCGGTCCAGAGGCCGAAGCACACTGGACCCCCAGCCGAGGCCGGGTATTGAAGGTAAGTCTCAAAGCATAGAATCTGGAACAGATACTACACTATGCCAGTAAGTACAAAGTGCTCAATACTAGTCAATAGAGCAAATTTATAATAAAATGGGTACAAGAGATAACCTACTCGAGTTTCACCATAAGGATCTTCAGGGTTAAATCCACTGAATTAATCGAGACATCGATTAAAAGCAATCGATTTTACGTGTGTGTTCATTGCAATATACCAACCACTCCGCACGAGCAGGATGCGACACACGGTCAATTTCTTAGGTGGAATTTAACAGGTTTGAATTCAAAGTTTTACTTCTCCTAGACTGGTTACCTAGCCAAGGTTCAAGAGCCCAGTCTGCTCTACTATTTACCCAGAGCTGGTGGGAAACTAGTTAGGTGCATTCCTTTCACAGCACTATTAGCGTTATGTGAAATACAAACAAGCTCGTCCAGGATTTGAACTCGAGTCGACGAGTCCTTTTCATGTGACTCTAACCATTAAACCATGCGTCTCTAACAATACTTGCTATTTCGCGTAAAAATAGGCGAGCTCGAATGTTGCTTGCTTCTCGAAAAAGGCTGTCCAGGCCTGTTCTAGGTTGATATTCATAAAACCATAACTTCAAAGATTACTAAGCATTCAGTTAAAATAAAACGAACAAACTGTTATTATTCGGATTATTGTCCTAATCTTCATTGTTATCTACACAACGTTTCGGCCGATGTGCCCTCCGGCCTTCTTCAGGTGTTTCTTGTCGAACTCTGGAACCTTCTTGTCCAATCTTGTCCAACCCGGGAGCTTTCACGTCGTAATCGAGAACCTTCGCGGAACTGCAAACCGAACCCTTTATTCAGGGGGCCATGGTGTACTGGTTAGAGTCGTAAGAAATCGACTCGTCGACCCGAGTTCAAATCCTGGACTAAGCCACAGTTCACATAACGCATGGGAAAGGAATGAATCCAACTATTCTCCCTCCAGCTATGGGTAAATAGTAGGGCAGTCTGGGCTCTTTAAACTCGGTTAGGCAACCAGTCTAGAAGAAGGAAAAAGAAATTCAAACCACTCAAAAATCCCCGCTTGGTATGGTCACTACTACAATAGGCTCAGTCTGTTTGAATTTTTCAATCTGATCTATTTCAATTTTGTTTACATTAACAATCCACGGGTATAGACTGTTCTCAGCAAGGTCACTTCAGCCGAGATGTTGTGTAGATAACAATAAAGATGAGGACAATAGTCCGAATAATCATAGTAATACAAATTACCAATCCCCGTTTTTTAAAAAAATCAGAGAAATAAAACTGTTATTGAGGGTTTTATGAGTGTCAACTTTTCTTTAGACTTGCTGACACATTCATTTAAATGAATCACTTTTTTTTTCTTTTCGTAAATTACTCAATTAGGGACTTTAGAATTATGTTAAGGTAATTTACCTGGTTTCATACGTTTTCCTTTTTTCAATAATAGAAAGAAATTTAACATAGAAATCGTCCGGTTTTAGAGACGAAAGAGGAAGGCTTGCTATACCGCGTAAAAAGAGGCGAGCTCTAAGCGTCTACAGTCAGGTCGACTAGAAATCCATGAGCCATCACCATAGCAACAGTGATGAGAACAGGATGGCTGAGGTTATTTTTAGCAACGGCTGCACGTTATTCTCTCGCTAGGCACTTAGTTGTCAGCCAATAAAGTCTGACTCATCGCTGATGAGTAGTTGGATTGTTAACAACACGTTCCTCGCCTACCACTGTGTTGTTCTGGTTCAACAAGGGAGGGAGTGAGAGAGTAAGAGAGAGAGGGTGATAGAGAGTGAGTGAGTGAAAGGGAGAGAGAGAGAGTGGAGACTTTATAGCAATAATAGTGGAGTGGTTTTTATTGTGGAGAGATAGATAGAGACAGAAAGAGAAAGAGAGGGGGAGGTTATGAAAGAAGAAAGAAGAGGGGATTGAAAGAAGTACGTGTTTTATTTAGAGAGGGGGTTTGATTTAACGAATAACGGTGAAGGAGGGGTAGGATTTTGGAGAATGAAGTTAACTTGTCTGGGGACAGGAAGGATATCTAGATAGAGAGGATATTTGCAAAACTAAGGCACATAGTAAGAAAGAAAAAAAAAGATTGCTTTCGGGTACGAATAGTAATAGACAGAATTGAGGCCGAGGACAGAACAAGGAAACAAAAAGAAAACAATACAAGTACTACAAATAAGCTTCTAAGTATCTGTGTGACTTAAAAAAAAACACTAACATAAAAAATAATTCAAAACTAACAAAAAACAAAAGAAAAGTGTAGATAAGAAAAATAACCAATTTAATAACACTCTTTTCTCTTTTTTTACTTACTTTTTACTTTTATTGATTTATTTTAATAATAGCTTATTCATAATTATTTTCCTTTTTTTATTTTTTTTTATTTACGTCTCAATTTTTATTCTTCCTTATTTTACTCACATTCTGTCTATCTCTACTTTACATACATATACTAAATAACTATTTTAACTACTTATGCTAAATAGTATTTTACATCAGTATAATACATAAACAACATTTCAACAATTGACTACCATACATTTAAAAAAAAACTACCTTAGGTATTTATTTTTATACATATCTATTTTCTAATACTATTAATAGTTCAATCCTCTACATTCTTACTTCACTACACTAGTCATCACCATCTCTTAATTTTATCAATATAATCCGTTCACGAATTCTCTTTCTACAGAGGGTAATCCACTCTCAACCAAAAACCGTCTTACTCTCCGCTAGAGACATATTGCTCTTCATTTAACTCTAATCCTTTTCATCTTCCATAAAAAAAATTATCCTCTGTATATGAAACAGATATTAACCTCAGTTATTTATATCAAAAAATTTAATTTATCCTATCTTTTAATTTATTTAAATATTTTGTTGATTTTTTTTTAATTAACTAATTAATTTTATTTTATTTATTTATTTATTATTATTTTTTTTTTTTTTACAATATCAGGATAAGAACCTTTGAGAGAGAGAGAGAAAAAAACAGGAGAGCTGACTTCTTTGTGACAAATGTGATATTCAAGGACTCTCCAAAGATCTGTAGTGTAAGGACACCCTGCAATTCTGTTTTTGGACACCAGATTTGCCAGACATCAATTCCAACCAAAGAGACAAAGATTGCATCCAACATTGAAATTCATTTCAACACAGAGAAATCAGGAAACATTTCAGGTAAATATAAAACATTTTCTCAAATTTATGGGGAGTCTTGTTTATAAAAAATAACAGAGTAGACCAAAGCTTATATAAATGATTTGATACAGTTGGATATATGATATAATATAGTTAGATATAATATAATGTCATAAAAATATATATATACTTACATAAAATATATATATATATATATATATATATATATATATATATATATATATATATATATATATATATATATATATATATGAGAAATGTATAATATATATAATAAATATAGTATAATAAATATATATGAAAAATGTATAATATATATAATAAATATATAATAATATATATGAAAAATGTATAATATATATAATAATATAGTATAATAAAATATATGAGAAATGATAATATATATAATAAATATAGTATAATAATATATATGAGAAATGTATAATATATATAATAATATATATAATAAATATATATGAGAAATGTATAATATATAATAAATATATAATATATATATGATATATATATATAATATAATATATATAGATGTAATATAATGTATATGATATTAATATAAAATTTAATAATTTATATAAAATAACATAATATGATATGTATAAAATATATATAAGAAATATATAATATATATTATATATGTATATAATCTATCTCTCTCTCTCTCTATATATATATATATATTGTATTTTCATTCACATACAGTCCCATATATATATACATATTAATATATATATATTTACATCTAAATATATATATATATATATATATATATATATATATATATATAATGTATATGAATATAAATTATATGATATATAAGTATAATAAAATATGTGTAGAATATATATAAGATATTTCAATATACATACTCAATATATATATAGATAATATATATATATGTTATATACATATATATATGCTATATATATATACATTATATTCATATATAGTATATATATATATATATATTAGATAGATAGATAGATAGATATAATATATATGTTATATATATATATATGTTTTAGATATATATAGTATTCTTAATGTGAATATATATATATACATATATATATATATAGGTCATGGTTTAGATCAGTTGATAGAGCTCCTGCCTAGGGATCACAATACCACTCCCTGCCAAATCAGAGCATGAATAGGACAGAATGGGGAATCTGATCTGTGTGATATAGGGTGGTGCAAAAACAATCTCCCTAGCCTAAGGAAAAAGGTGATAGACTCCCTTGCTGTCTGCCTGATACCAACAATAGGCCTCTCAGCCCCACATTACCTACTTTATATATATATATATATATAGGTAGTGTGAAAATAATATTTCCTATTTAGTTGATACAATTCAATTCACTGATTAGGTCATGTTGACCCAGGTCAGCTGTTAAGTATGATAAGAATGTAAATACACACTGGATATGGTACCTGCTGATTATTTGGCGTATAAAACTGTTGAAATATAATTTCATTATGTCACTGCTAAGCAACTTATATGATAAAGGGATAAATAGCCAAGTACACAAAGTGCTGTAAGTCAGTGAAACTTTTTTTAGATGAGTCAGTAATAATTTGAAAATTGGCTTAGTGTATATATATATATATATATATATATATATATATATATATATATATATATATATGTGTGTGTGTGTGTATTTGGGCAGCATTCTTTCATTTATACATGTAGAATTAAACAAAAGACACATCTTCTGTTTAACAATTTTATTTTTGATCTTTTCGTGTTTTCTGGCCAACTTTTTAATGTTTGGGTGGAATTCGTGGATAAGTCCACCAAAGTTCAGGTCCCGAGTACTTTCGGCACTTCGAAAAGATCAAAAATAAAATTGTTAAACAGGAGATGTGTCTTTTGTTTAATTCTACATGTATGTAATATATATAATATATATATATATATATATATATATATATGACCGCCCCCTAGTTAAATTAACAATTTTATTACAAAATTTGTGGGTTCTGTTTTTCTGGGTTACCCTAATTTTCGACCGATTTCCAAGTTTATCCATATTATATATATATTATATATATATATTTTTCTGACCCATTTAAGTTTAGCCATATATATATATATAATATATATATATGGCTAAACTTGGAAATCGGTCAGAAATTAGGGTGACCCAGAAAAAACAGAACCCAAATTTTGTAATAAAACTGTTAATTTTAACTAGGGGGGGGGTTAGGGTAGGGGTTTAGGGTTGGTTTAATGGGAAAATAAATAATTTTGGTTCTGTTTTTTCTGGGTCAGCCTGTAATAAGTTTTAATTTTCCAACCGATTTGCAAGTTCAGCCTTATATATATGTTTATATATATATATATATATATATATATATATATATATATAATCAATGGTAATATTATGGGTTTACACTCATAACTTGAAGTTTCATGGTAATCCAATCATCAGATGAGTCCAATGGTTGAGATCTTAAAAACCAGTCGTGAAATGGTTGAGATCTTAAAAACCAGTAATTTTTATACCTAACCTTTCTGCACAAGCAAGATGTGACACAAGGTCAATTTTTAACCAGAGTTTAACTGGTTTGAATTTTCCTTCTACACAACTGGTTGCCATACCGAGGTTAAAGATGCTAGTATTCCCTATATTTTACCAACAACTGGATGGTGTATAATTGGATGAATACTTTTACTAAGGGTATTAGCGCTATGTAAAATGCCACCAACCTTGTCCAGGATTTGAACCTGTTTCACCGTGTCCATTTTTCAACGATGATAACCATTACATCAGGTGGTGTCAAGTCATTGAGATTTTTCCTAGATGAATTGGTCCATATTGCCTTTAGGCACCCCTTCTGCAATCTCGACTAACAAGTACACTTTTCATTTACACCGACAAAATCCGGTTATTTGTTAGGTGTTAGGGTTAAGGGTTAGTTTTATGATTTAAAGAAAAACTCTAAAAATCATCTGTTAACAATTAACCGGATTTTGACGTGTAAATGGAAAAATGACCACTAATTGAGATCACAATCCGGTTATTTGTTAGGGGTTAGGGTTAGGGTTAGTTTTATGATTTAAAGAAAAACTCTAAAAATCGTCTGTTAACAATTAACCAGATTTTGACGGTGTAAATGGAAAAATGTCCCCACTAATTGAGATCGCAAAAGGGGTGCCTAAAGGTCATATGGTTTGATGAATCAGTATCAATTTAAAAAAAGATAACAAAAAAATATATATTAAATATTTTATATTTTTGCTTGAAGGCAATTAAACAAACATCAAAAAAAAATCTTATTTCCTTCGCCGAAAAGCATAAAAGGCGCCGGATGTACTTGTTATTATTCACTAAGCACCCACTTGCCTCATATGGTAGAGACGCTAGTATCATTAACAGGTTAATTTCGCAGGTATTTCTCGGTGCTGTATCATGGCTGAAACAGTATAGTGTCAAAACTATCCTGCTGAAGTCCCTGTTTCGATTTCTGTCGGAGGGAAATCGTTAGTATATATCGCTGATGAGACTTAATAAAGTTGAAACAGTCTGTACGATATTCTACACACCGAGTAATTCTTTGCGAAATTCACTTGTCATTGTTATCTTCGATAATTATCGAATTTATGCGATATTTGCATTGTAATTGCCTTCAAGCAAAAATAAAAAACAAAAAAATATAAAATATTTAATATATATACTTTATCCAGCAATGCTTCTAAAAAATAAACAAACATCCAAAAAAAATCTTATAACAAAAAAACTTTGTAAACAGCAATTTTTAAGTGCAATAGAGGTTTGTGGAAGTGCGTGTATTTACCTAACCCATCTACTAGGATGTGAAACGAGACTTTTAAGTGGAGTAAAGCTGGTATGTATTTAGAGTTTTATTTCTCCTAGACTGATTGCCTAAACCAGGCTAAAGAACCCAATCCATTCTACTATTTACACATAGCTTGGGGAAGATCAGATGGATTCAGGTGTTGTATATATATATTTACCAACCCCTCCGCACGAGCAGGATGTGACACAAGGTCAATTTCTTAAGCGGAGTTCAGCAGGTTTGAATTCAGAGTTTTCCTTCTCCTAGACCGGTTGCCTAACCAAGATTAAAGAGCCCAGTCTGCCCTACTATTTACCCATAGCTGGAGGGAGAGTAGGATTTACCTTTCCCAAGGTATTAGCGCTAAGTGAAATGCAATTACCACGTCACGAGTTCATTTCCCATGACTTTAACCATGCGCTTCCTAAAGGTGTTGTATATAGGTTGGAGGTAATTTCTATGTGAAATGTAACATTAACTCTTAATGTCCTATACCACCTCATTCGAACCCATCTGGAAGTCACATTTGTTTTTCTTAATCCACCCCAAATGTATACCTTTGTTAAAATTAATATTAGATATATCTAGAAGTCTTTATCTTAAGGGAAATAACAGGTAACTTTAAATAAAAAGGTCATTTTTAGCCATTTTGTGATACATCCATATAGACTTAGAAAATTCTCAATAGGATGTTTTAAAGAAACAAGCAAAACACAACAAGTAATAACAAACAAGTTTGAGTTGTAAAAAAATTGTACTTTATTTGTGTTTTATAATTGTATCAAATGAGCAACAAGTTAGAAAGGTGAGGTTTGGTTAATGAATTTTCCTTTTCACAAAATCTTATTAGTGTTAAAGCTTACTTGTATTTTGTTCACCAGTTCGAGGAGGATTGGTATTCATGACTTGTCTGTTTGTTGGCCACTGGTTTCTGCTCATTCTGCTGCTATCTCCCTTCTCTCTCCTCTTTCTCGAATGTCAGATGGATTCAGGTCTTGTATAAAGGTGGGAGGTAATTTTAAAATTAAAGCTTACTTGTATTTTGTTCACCCGGTTCGAGGAGGATTGGTATTCATGACTTGTCTGTTTGTTGGCCACTGCTTTTCTGCTCACTCTGCTGCTATCTCCTTCTCTCTCCTCTTCTCGAATGTCAGATGGATTCAGGTGTTGTATATAGGTGGGAGGTAATTTTTATGTGAAATGTAACATTAAAGAAACAAGTAAAACAATACAATTAATAAGAAAGAAGTTTGATTAGTAACAAAAATTATCCTTTATATGTGTTTTTTTTTTTTTGGTAAAAGTTTTTATGTTTCAATTTCTTAAAATCTTCAAATTAGTATAGATAATTTTCATAAA
>CM042158.1:30308068-30326390 GCA_023376005.1 Doryteuthis pealeii | reverse complement strand
CTTCATTGGGTTTGGTTCGGTTTAGTTTATATTTGTTGTATGTTGGTTGGGGTAATTTTTATGTCCACTGTAATATTAAAGAAAACAAGTAAAGAGTACAAGTAATGACAAAGAAGTTTAAGTCATAACAAAATTGTCCTTTATATGTGTATAAATTGTATCAAATGAACAACAAGTTATAAAAAGTTTGTTTAGTTAATGAATTTTCTTTTACAAAATCTTATTAGTGTTAAAGCTTACTTGTATTTTGTTCACCAGTTCGAGGAGGATTGGTATTCATGACTTGTCTGTTTGTTAGCCACTGCTTTTCTGCTGCTATCTCCCTTCTCTCTCCTTCTCGAATGTCAGATGGATTCAGGTGTTGTATGTTGGTTGGAGGTAATTTCTATGTGAACTGTAACATTAAGAAACAAGTAAAAGAGTACAATAATGACAAAGAAGTTTAAGTCATAACAAAATTGTCCTTCATGTGTATTATAAATTGTATCAATGAACAATAAAGTTACAAAGGTGTGGTTTGCTTAATGAATTTTCCTTTCACAAATTCTTATAAGTGGTTAAAGCTTACTTGTATTTTGTTCACCCGGTTTGAGGAGGATTGGTATTCATGACTTGTCTGTTTGTTGGCCACTGTTTTTCTGCTCATCTGCTGCTATCTCCCTTCTCTCTCGTCCTTCTCGGAATGTCCGTTAGTTCGCAGGAGTTTTTAATTTTAGCATTGGTCAGTCTGTTTTTTTAATCTATTTTTAGAATATGACACATTTTTTCTCTTTCCATAAACCTAGTCTAAAAAAATTGTCTTTCTATGTGTATTATAAATTGTATCAAATGACAACAAGTTAGAAAAGTGTTGTTTGTTTAATGAATTCTCCTTTTACAAAATCTTAGTAGTGTTAAAGCTTACTTGTATTTTGTTGACCCGGTTGAGGAGGATTGGTATTCATGACAAATTTTCCAAGATGAAATGCAAAATAGAAATCTTTGACTATCTGGTGTTGCTTATCCATCAAATTCTTATTTCTTATGAGTATTGTCACCTCAGCTAAATAATGGACTATTCCATTTATATTATGAGGAAAGGGAAGAAAAAGGACATGCTACACAGAAAAATATAGAAAAAGAAGAAAAGAGTAGGGTAAAGAGAGAGAGAGGGGGTGAGTGCATTGTTATTTTGTTCACCCGGTTCGAGGAGGATTGGTATTCATGACTTGTCTGTTTGTTGGCCACTGCATTTCTGCTCATTCTGTTGCTATCTCCCTTCTCTTTCCTCCTTCTCGGAATGTCCATTAGTTTGCATGAGTTTTAATTTTTGCGTTGGTCAGTCTGGCTTTGTCTATTTTTTGAATAGATATACATTTTTTTTGTTCCATAAACCTAGTCTAAATAGGATCAAACAGTTTATGAACCATTACACAAGCATTTCCAAAGTGCATTAACATGACGTGAAGCTAAAACAGCCATATCAGAATTTGAACTCTGATTGCTGACTCCATATCTAACAATGATAACCCTCACTCTACAACCACCCCAATAAATAGAGGGTGCTCTCTTCCAATATGGATCTACCGAAGGTTGTGATTTACTATTGATCTACTATTCATGGCATGTGATCTACTAGGAAAAAAGAAGACAGAGTTAGGGTTGGGTTAGGGTTAGTTTAATGGAAAAATAATTGGGTAGTTAACTCTTAACATCCTGTTGAGAATTTTCTAAATCCAGAGCTCCATTCCTATAAGAATTTTTCAATAAATGGCTAAAAATGGCCTTTTCATTTAAAGTTACCTGTTATTTCCGTAATCAAAGACTGCTAAATATGTTTAATATTACATTTAAAAAAGACATCGTTTTGGGGGATTAGGAAAACAAATGATGACTTCCAGCCGGGGGAATGAGGTGGTATAGGACATTAAGAGTTAATGGGTAGATCACATATTGGAATGTAAACAACTCAGTAGATCACATATTGGAATAGAAACCATTTGGTAGATCACATATTGGAATGTAAATAACTCAGTAGATCACATATTGGAATAGAAACCATTTGGTAGATCACATATTGGAATGTAAATAACTCAGTAGATCACATATTGGAATAGAAACCATTTGGTAGATCACATATTGGAATGTAAAAACTCAGTAGATCACATAATGGAATAGAAACCATTGGTAGATCACATATTGGAATGTAAATAACTCAGTAGAGTCACATATTGGAATAGAAACCATTTGGTAGATCACATATTGAATGTAAATAACTCAGTAGATCACATATTGGAATGAGAAACCATTTGGATAATCACATATTGGAATGTAAATAACTTCAGTAGATCACATAATGAATAAGAAGAAACCATTGTAGATCACATATGGAATGTAAATAACTCAGTAGATCACATATTGGAATAGAAACCATTTGGTAGATCACATATTGGAATGTAAATAACTCAGTAGATCACATATTGGAATAGAACCATTTGGTAGATCACATATTGGAATGTAAATAACTCAGTAGATCACATATGGAATAGAAACCATTGGTAGATCACTATTGGAATGTAAATAACTCAGTAGATCACATATTGGAATAGAAACCATTTGGTAGATCACATATTGGAATGTAAATAACTCAGTAGATCACATATTGGAATAGAAACCATTGGTAGATCACAATTGGAATGTAAATAACTCAGTAGATCACATATTGGAATAGAAACCATTTGGTAGATCACAATTGGAATGTAAAATAACTCAGTAGATCACATATTGGAATAGAAACCATTTGGTAGATCACATAATTGGAATGTAAATAACTCAGTAGATCACATAATGGAATAGAACCATTTGAGATCACATATTGGAATGTAAATAACTCAGTAGATCACAATATGGAATAGAAACCATTTGGTAGACACACTATTGGAATGTAAATAACTCAGTAGATCACATATTGGAATAGAAACCATTTGGTAGATCACATATTGGAATGTAAATAACTCAGTAGATCACATATGGAATAGAAACCATTTGGTAGATCACATATTGGAAGCACCAAAAAGAGTGCTATAAAGGGTAGGGCATTTACACAACCCATCATCACCAATTGAATGTGACACAAAGTCACCAAGTACAGGGAATACAGTGAGAATCCAAACTCACTATTCAATACTATCTGGATCTGCAATGACTAGCTTGCAAACCATTAAATCCCAATGGGATGCCATTAAAAAATTATAATAAAGCTAATAGACTTATATGGAAATTCATCCTGGACGTGGTAATTGCTTTCACTTAGCGCTAATACCCTTGGGAAAGGTATGAATCCTACTCTCCCTCCAGCTATGGGTAAATAGTAGGGCAGTCTGGGCTCTTAACCTTGGTTAGGCAACTGGTCTAGGAGAAGGAAAACTCTGAATTCAAACCCGTTAAACTCTGGCTTAAGAAATTGACCTTATGTTTCATCCTGCTTGTGTGTAGGGGTTGGTAATATATATATGGAAATTCATCTCGAGGATAAGATCTGAGTGATTGATTGATTGATTTTAATGCATGGCAAGCCATCTTGAGTTATTTTATGCATAGCAGTTAGGGAATTGCATACATGAATGTTTATATTATGCTCTTTGTATAGTTTGCACACAGTTATCTGAATTAAGTGACCTGTTGATACAAATGATTTGCAACAGATCTGTTTGACTATAGGTAGAACCTTAACAGGTATTACCCAGTCCTGGTCAGAGTGAACCTAGGTGTAATAGCAATGAAGGTTACTCTACATTTCCCAGATCTTCAGAACAAGAAGCGCCTCATTTCTCCAGATGGCGTTTTGTTGTGCCATACCCAGGACACCCCATTTTTGAGTTATAGGGGTAGTTTGCTGTTGTGTTCTATGTGTTAAGCTCACTATCTCTCTCTTTTCTTGTGCAGATGTTTCCTTCCCCCTCGTAGGTTTAAGCTAGCTGTCTTATAAAGCTGAATTCTGGAAAGTCAACCGGCATGGATCGGCTATATAACAGAGATCATCAAAGTGTGCAAGCATGCAATAATGAGCAGCGCTTGACGACTTGTTGCAGACTGCCTGGCGGTGATGTAGTGATGTTCCACAAGGATTTGCAAGAATTCAATTAATGGTGGGTTAGCTATGATAGGTGAAATATGGGTACATATAAAGATGATTTGGGTACTATGCAGACGACATCTATCGAATGAAAAGGAGGATCTTTATTTCGGAAACATTAAGAGTAAATCAATGGTAAACAATCAACACCCATAGTTATCTTTATTTTCTTTACACTTACATTGTGATAGATTTAAGAACAAAACCATTATATATATATATATATATATTATATAATATATATATATATATATATAATATTGCTCCGGATGTCAAACATGGTGTGTGCCGAGTGGTCTGGTCATGGTAATTTAATTCAATTATCAATTATTAATGTAATTCCTCTATCTATGAAACACACACACACACACACACACACACAACAAAAAGTTGGACTATATGACCTTTAGGCACCCATTTTTTGATCTCGATTAAGAAAGGACATGTTTTTCATTTACACCGTCAATATCTAGTTGTTTTAACAGACAACTTTTAGATATTTAAAAAAAAAGTTATAAACCTAATACCGAGAGAAAACATGAATAAAATACATTTTCGATGTTTCATTCATCTTTTCTATTACGTGGCGCCTGGTGTGTAATGGTTATCACTATAGAAAACGGCACGTGACCCGAGTTAGAATCCTGGTCGACATTGTTTGCATTGTTTTATAGGTGATATAACCTATGGACAATAATGGAATGCGCCGACGGCTACTAACGTAAAAGGAATATATATATATATATTATATATATATATATATATATATATATATATATATATATATATATATATATATATATATATATATATATATATATATATATATATATATTATATATAAAACAAACAGTCCCCACATCAGCTGTCAGTGGGCGAGGGGATAAGATATCGGACTACCATGCGGTCAGTCTGAGTTCGACCCTACCCAAGGATAGTTGTGCCTAGCCACACTGAAGAGGTATGATATGCCGAAACACGTGTCTGTGGATGACTTATTAATATATATATATATATAGAGAGAGAGAGAGAGAAAAGCAAAAACATTTTGCTGTGGTTTTTTTTCATTCGAAAGCACAAAATGAAATCTCCATATATGTCTATGGGTGTACATACATCCATATATATATATATATATATATATATATAATAAAGAAGATGACTTACTGGGAATATAATATCGAGTTAATCACAATATCGAATAAGTCAGTGTTATAATGAATAAAAAGTGCTACGTTAGTAGAGCGGATTTAGTATTAAGGTGTATATAGAAATAATCTACTCAAGTTTTACCATATATATATATATATATATACATATATATATATATATATATATATTATATATATATATATACGTGTGTGTGTGTGTGTGTGTGTGTGTGTGTGTGTGTGTGTGCTTTTATGTGTCCGTGTAAATTTGTATTTATACACGTATGTGTATGTGTAGATTTTTTCAAATATATATATATATATATATATATGTATATATATGTGAATGTAAGTGTATGTATGCCTAAATTTCTATGTGTATATATATGGAAGATAAATTAGGTCCCAAATAGAAACATTTTCACCACCAACTTGTCTTATATATATATATATATATATATATATATATATATATATATAACGGAAAAGATGACCTACCGGTGAATATGGTCACGATGGTTAGATAATGCAAAATTCAAGAAGGTAAGTCAGCGATATAACAAATACAAAGTGCTCAATACATTTTGTACCTATATTGTAATATATATATATATATATATATATATATATATATATGAGAAGTAAATACACAAACGATGTGTTTTGATATGGCTTTTTTAGCCGACAATTTTTGGAAGTCGTACCTAATTTTGAAAGTTAATTAATTAATAATTATGCCCGCCTAATTAATTAATTATTTATTAATTAGGCGGGCATAACTATTCAAATGTAAGGCTAAACAAATCGAGAAAAATTAATCTCTGTATATACATTTCGGCCTATTAGGCCTCATCAGCAGAGCTATAGATAGGAAGACCGCCATGTGCGTGATTCGAACCCTGACTGTCAAACTGACAGGCGAGGACCTTAACCCCTATACCAACCGGCCTTTCTTAGATGTTTCGTTTTGTTTAGAAATAGTTTTTTTATTTCTCTTATAGTGACTTTTTCTACACGACAGTATGAGAACTAAATACACAAACGATGTGTTTTGATATTGCTTTTTTAGCCGACAATTTTTGGGAGATTATGTGCTTAATTGAAGTCGTACCTAATTTTGAAAGTTAATTAATTAATAATTAATTAATTAGGCGGGCATTACTATTCAAATGTAAGGCTAAACAAATCGAGAAAAATCGATCTCTGTATGTACATTTCGGCCTATTAGGCATTATCAACAGAGCTATAGATAGGAAGGCCGCCTTGAGGAATAAAAACCTAATCTAATGCCAAGTCGCGTCATTTTGATATACAAAGTAAAGGACTCGGTGTGTTTAAAGTGCCTGCTGTTGCTTAAGTGTTCACACAATTAAGTATTGAACATGTTATTTGCTGTTTAACCTCTAGCGGCAACTTTCTAATTCGAAATGATATTTCATTACATTAAACTTCAATATATAATATTTTTGTTAGCATGAATAAAATAAAAGTAGAATTTTTGAAAGATGAGTTTGTTCTGTTGAAGGAAGCTGAATATTTTCCATCGGGTAATATACTATGCATGAAACATTGCAATTCATATTTCTATCAATGAATAATTCATTACATTTATTCAAACAGAACGTATTGTCACCCCCCCCCACTCCGCAAAAAAACAAAAACAACAACAACAACAAAAAGAAAACAAACTCTGAAGTATAGTGAGGTATTGAAAGATGGGGATTTTTCACAAGATTTTTGGTGAATATTTCTTGGGGGATATTAGTTGAATTATGCGTCTATCTATAGGTCAAACATATATTGCAAATTAGATGTATTTGTTGTAATGGAATATTCCACACACACACACACACACACACACACACACACATATTCTCTCTCTCTCCCTCTCTCTCACACACACACAGACAGACACACTCACACTCACACACACACACACCCATGTGATCTGATTATATATATGGTTGGCAGCCTTTCGTCTACGAGAGACGATGGAGTAGTGTCAAAAATTTTTTAAAATTTTTTCTTTCTTTAAACTTTGAAGTACATAGCCTGGGCGGGTTTATATGGAGGATAAGCTGTTGCCCATGCAGCAAATCCTCCCTCTCCACACTGCCGCTGAGATCCAAAGGAAAGGTAAGGTACCAATGCGGTACCAGTCAACCAATCTTTGGGAATCAACACTAAGGAATAACTCAAACCTTGGATATCAACTTGAGAATGAACCCCTGGGCTTCAATCCAATCCTTGGGGATCAATCTTAGGGGATCAATTCAGACCAATTCAGCCCTGAAAATCTCTTAACCCTTGGGAATCAACTTAAACATTCGGTATCAACTCTTTGGAACAACTCAAACCTAGGGAATAAACTCAACCATTGAGAACCAGCCCAAACCTTGGGAATAAGCAAAAACCTAGAGAATCAAGACCTCTCTATCTTCCATATACTTGAAATGCATGTCTATACTCCCATATATATATATATATATATATATATATATATATATATATTCTTGTCCTTCAACTCAATCCTTGGGAATCAAATCAAAACGTGAGGTAGGTTAGCAGATAATTCCTAATGAATTTGAAACCGTCTCATACTTAGTATCATTTGGATTATTCGAACTATTGTACTCATCTTTATTGTCATCTGTACAACGTTTCGACCGATGTGCCCTCCGACCTTCTTCATGCATTTCTTGTCAGACTTGAGAACCTTCCTTTTGAACTCTGTAACCTTCTTGTCATAATCGGGAAACTTCTTGTCGTAATCGGGAGCCATCACGGAACTTCGACACCAACCCTTTATTCAGTCCACGGGTGTATCCTGCTCTAATTCCGCTAACCATAGCTGGGCTACCGGTGTTAAGCTGTGTTAATTATTATTCCATGTTGCTGCAGCTCCTGACCCAGATTCAATATGCAGCCTAGAGATAACAGTCACTTAGAACTGTCTTAACTTAACTCATTTATCCAATATGCTATGTCTCTAATTTGTAACTTGGAGTACAGCTGTTTTAATTATTATTCTATGTTACTGCTGTTGAGAATTTCTGGTATATAAGTTGTGTGCTAAATGCCTGCTCTGACTTATAGACGATACCAGAATTATGTGGTCTAACTCTTGGCCAATCACTGACAGTACTCTGAGGCTGATACAATACTTAAACCGACCCTACTGGTCATAATTATGTCAACTTTCATGGACGACGGACATAGGATTAAATCACTGGACCTTTACCAATACTCAGGATAGGACTTATACGCTTACCAAAGGATCACCAAAGGATTCCATAACATAAGACTTTCTTTAAGCCCTTTTCAACTGACCAAGGATGGAATTTAAAAACTTTACAACTGCTGTCCCTGGTCAGGATTGAACCTGCAGCCTAGCGATAACTGTCACTAATCCAAATAATACAAATTATCAAGCCTCATCTCAGAAATTCAGAGAAATGCCTCATTCTTCTAATCCTGTGTTACTGTTAATCTATGTTTAATAAATGACAAGATTTATTTTAATGGTATATCAATCCATCTACGGTTATTTTATGCTTAGACCCAAGTAATTGTATTCATTATACAAGGTGTGTCAAAAAAGAATCAAGATTTTAAAAAACTTTTTGAGTCACCTTGTATTCTGAAAAAAATTAAAGTTTCATTCATTGTTCATTTCTATCTTGGTAAATTCAGCTTCAAAATCGGCACTTTTATGACACACCTTGTATTCTGAAAAAAAAAGTAACGTTCATTTCTATCTTGGTAAATACAGCTTCAAACTCGGCACTTTTATGACACACTTTGTACTCTGAAATAAAATTAACGTTCATTTCTATCTTGGTAAATACAGCTTCAAACTCGGCACTTTTATGACACACCTTGAATTCTGAAATAAAATTAACGTTCCATGCTGAACCTGCCGCCTAGAGATAACTGGCTCTAATCCAAATAATACAAATTATCAAGCTGTTACATAATTATTAGATACCTAATATTTATGGCAATAGTGTAGAAATCAAAATGGCCGTTATAAGCTACCGCCCACGGCCTTGAAGGGTGAGTGACAAGGCTTCACCTCAGTCCTAACCTTCCGGTGGATACCGTGAGAACCGGTAGAGAGGACCCTCTCTTCCGGTTTAGATAGTAAGTAAGTTTCAGTCAGTTAGAAGGTAGGAGCCGAGCTCGTAGAAAGTAAGTCTCACCTGGGCAGATGTCTGGTTTGGGGATTGAAAATAAAGTAACATCAAAGTAAATCGAAGTCTTGTGTTTATTACCTAAAAACTAACAATGGCACAGGGCTTCTGATAAGGAGAAATCCCTAACAGAAACCAGACCCGAAGTCCCCAACAAAGTACAGACCTTAGAAGAGACCAGACCAAGATGTTAGAAGATAGACGATCAGAATAGCAAAGCCGGCCAGAAGAAAATACGACCAGAAGTAAGAAGTAAGAAAGGGTATGCAACAAAGCCTCATCTCAGAAATTCAGAGAAATGTCTCATTCTTCTAATCCTGTGTTACTGTTAAACTAAGTTTAATAAATGACAATAGTTGTTTGATGAGAAAAAAATCAAAAGATTCGTCTTTTCAATATTCCAGCAGTACCACTTAGACAACATTAGCAACTTTCCGCAATATTCTAAAAGGCGAAACTTAGATTTGCTTTTTTTCTGTCTCTCTGTTCTCTGTCTCTCTCTCTCCCCCTCTCTCGCTCTCTCTTAGCCTAAAATGTATGAAATACATCTGCATATGTAATATCCTACTCTACGTGATATATCGTTCATAAACAGTGATTGTATGCAGTCTGTGTATCTCTAATGTCTAATTCTATTGTCTAGACAAATCTAATAGCTTTTAATGCGACCTTTCTTTGGGAAAATTCAAACAATTTACCAACATCTCTTCATTCAGTCGAATTCCATTATGCAAAGAAAATTGGAAATTCTTTTAGTGCATACTTCGAAGATAAATTTCTGGAGCTTCTATTTGTAAGAGAAATGATCCGAAAGTAATGCCATCTATTTCCATGGAAACTATAATATATCATCATCATCCTCATAATTATCATCATCAAGTCGTGTGGACAGAACGTCTCTCCGTGAATCTTTCTCGCCACCCTTCCCTGTCTGTAATGGTTCTTGGAAGGTAATCTGCACGACATGTAGTGTCTCCTTAATTCACCCTCTCTCTCCTCTCTCTTCTCTATCTCTATCTCTCTCTCTCTCTCTCTCTCTCTCTCTCTCTCTCTCTCTCTCTCTCTCAACTTCATTTTAATTCGAGAAAGGATAGAGCATATCTATCAATTTTATTAATTGATACATCATCATCTTTATCATCATCATCAAGTCGTTCTGACAGCATGGATCCAGTGACTCTTTCTTGCCACTCGTCCTATCGGCTATCACTCTTGGAATGTAATCTACACAGCATGCAGCTCCCCCCCCCCCTCTCTCTCTCTCTCTCTCTCTCTCTCTCTCTCTCTCTCTCTCTCTCTTTCAACTTCATTTTAATCCGAGAAAGGATAGAGCATATCTATCAATTTTATTAATTGATACATCATCATAATCATCATCATCATCATCATCGAGTTCTGCCGACAGCACGGATTCCCTTAATTATATAATTCTTTCTTTCTTCTTTAATGATTTGTTATTTATCTATTATAATTTTCTTCTTCTTTCGGAGATTGTTTCCTTCTTTCTTTCTTTCTTCCGTCCTCTTTTTGATTATCTTCTCTTTCTTTTTTGACCATTTATTCATTCTTTTCGGAATGAATTCTTTCTTTCTTGAACGATTTTTTCTTTTCTTTCTTTCTTTCATGGTGATTTGTTCTTGTTTCCTTCTTTCTTGATTATTTTCCCTTTCTTTTTGGGCATTTATTCTCTGGAAAACTTATTCTTTCTTGAATGACTTTTCTTTCTTTCTTTCTTTCTTTCTTTCTTTCTTTCTTTCAAGGAATGACTTGTTCTTTCTTTCCTTCTTGTTTGAATATTTCTTTCTTTCTTTCTTTCTTATTTTGTGTCATTTCTTCTTCTTTCTTGAATTGCCTGTTCTTCTTTCTTTTTTATTGACTGTTTTTTCTTTCTTTTTTTGATTATTTTTTCTTCTTTAATTCTTTCTTTCTTTCCTTCTTTATCTAATTATTTTTTTCTTCTTTTTGTGACATTTATTCTTTCTTTCTTGAATTGCTGTTCTTTCTTCTTTTATTGATTATTTTTTCTTTTTTTCTTTCTTTTTTGGATTATTTTTTTCTTTCTTTCTTTCTTTTTGTGTCATTTCTTCTTTCTTTCATGGATGACTTGTTCTTTCTTTTCTTCTTTATTTAATTATTCTTTTCTTTCTTTTTGTGTCATTTCTTCTTTCCTTCTTGCATTGCCTGTTCTTTCTTTCTTTTCTATTGGGTTATTTTTTTCTTTTATTCTTTCTTTCTTGGATTATTTGTTCTTACTTTCTTTCATAATCATTAATATCAGTTATTTGAATCCATATAATTGCTTTCAAATTATTGGTGTCAGGAGACATGCAACCATATAACTACGTACTAACAATGATTAATATTGAATAGGAATAGTTACTTTAAAACATATAAAGTTGTATAAATTTTTAGAATTGAATATGAATAATAGATATCACATCAAGTCGTGCCAACAGCACATATTCCTTTGACTCTCTCTCTCTCTCTCTCTCTCTCTCTCTCTCTCTCTCTCTCTCTCTTCTCTCTCTCTCTCTGTCTGCCTCTCTCTCAAACTTTTTTTTTACTTTCTTGTCTTCATTTCATTATATTCGATTGAAACAGATTAGCGCTATCGCCCTCTCTCTCTATCTTTCTCATACTCTTTCTTTCTTTCTTTCTTCCTTTCTTTCTAATATTTTCTGCAGTTTTTCGGCATATACGTTTCATGTCTTGTAGTATAGCATTTTCCTTTGTTTTTTTCTTTATAATAAAAACGAAATGGTCCATTATTTAGCTGCAGTGGTGACACTCATCAGAAATAAAAATTCTGCGGATAAGCAACACCAGATACCCAGGATTTATATTTTTCCATTTCATCTTGGACGATTTGGGCGGTCTGATTTTTAACTAGAGGGTGTTGCAAGATGATGACTCAAAGCTAAGGTCTCCAAAATATTGAGAAATCCTATAAAATAAAAATTGTTATACAACAGTACCTTGACTTACGAGCTAATTTCGTTCCGCTCATAACTCAATTTCCTTGTATATCAACCGCCCTGTCGGCTGGGGCGTTAGAATGCACCGACTGCACCTCTGCAGAGGGGTAAGACTCCCCCAATGGGGCCACCTGTTGGTCGTGGGTGGCGACCCATGATGCTTAAGAATAGAGCCCAGGTGGATGAGCAGTTCATGACATGCAATACTCCACTTTGGCCCTACCTTGGCTAGACGGGTGTCGGAGAGGCCCCCTCGATCAATCGGCTGGTCACGTCAAGCCCTAGCACCTATATGATTTTCCCAACCCTATTGCCCTTATGGCAAGCCCCAAACCCTTTTTATCATATGGTGCTAGAAGCGGTGGCTGCGGGTTAACATGTCCTGGGAATGACGTTAAACTCTATCTGATGGTGAGGTTCCAGTTTTGGAGGTTTGGTAATGTGGAGCACCCCTTCATCACCATTGCTCCCGGTCCACTCTAACCCGGAGTGGTAGTACCTGTTAGGGTCCCATCTATGGTTAAATAGAAAAATGTATTTATAAAAAAAAATTGTATTGTCCATTAAGAATTGATTTATTTCAAAACTTTATCGGCATTAAATGACCCACTGAGGTTGATATGCCGTAAAACAAAACAAACAAACCAAACATTGTATATCAAATCAGTTTTTACTTTGAGATGGCATTCATCCTTTCCAGCCACCCGCTCAACATCATATTTCTTTGTTTTGTTCTGTTCTGTTTTTTCAATATGAAAATAGCACTGTATTATATAAAAACATAATAAAATAGATTATGTGCTGTAATATACATTAATCCTTTTTTTACTAAGTTCAATGCTTATTTTTATAAGTTATCATTCTCTATCTATCTATCTATCTTTATCCGTTCCTATAGTTCATCCGTCTTGGCAAGTCCTATGGACAGCATCCAGTGTCTGTACAGAGCTGATGAATATTAGGTTTTGCTGGTTGATCTACACCGATGAGCAGGAGTAATGTGTGACCTGCGCATATGAGTTCGTCCTTACTTCTCCAGCAGGTCTTCCTTGTCTTATTTAGATTTTATAGATGGGAAGTGAGTGGCAGTACAGCTGCTTTTTTGCAGGATGCTGCTTCTAGGAGTTGTTCAAAACAGCAGGTAGCATCCATGTGTGGTGCAACTATACAGTAGTCCTAATACGGCTACAACAAGAATTACCATTTTATTTTATCAGAGATCAGATTTCCAATTTCCTAAGTGGATTTTAAGAGGTTCGAATTCAAAGTTTTCCTTCCCCATGACTTGTGGCATTACAAGGTTAATGAATCCAGTATATCCTACTATTTACCCATAGCTGGAGGGAGAACTGTTGGATGCTTTCTTTTTTCCAAGGGAATTAGTATTACTATTACAAAATAAAAGACACCCTCCGGGCGATGTAAAAATAGATTTTTAAAACATATTGCCTGAGGGGTTGGAGTAAAAAATTGAATGTCAGCGAGTTTGTACCCTAAGTAAGTAAAATCATCAAATTCATTAAAGGATCAAAAAATAAAACAATTTGAAATGTAAACTTTAAATATGTATTAAAATAAAACAAACTATATATAGATATATAATACCAATCATGTATTTATTAAATCTTTAAAAAAACAAACAATGAGGACTGTCTAATACTGCATGTTCAAATTTTGAGTGTATTTATTCTATGTTATGACGATTTTGGGTAATGTGACGTAAGCAGTTACGTAATTTTTGTTACAGACAAAAACCGGAAGCGAATCTCCATTATTAATAGATGTGAAATATTAGTATTATGTAAAATACAGTCAGCCTAGTCCAAGATTTGAACACGTCTCGTCGTGTCCATTTTCTACGAGGGTAATCATTACACCAGGCACCGTCACATGTATTTTCATATAGAAGTGTTCGCAAGGTTCTATGAAAGTCCAGCTGTAGTATACAACAGTATCAGGTTGGTTGTAATTTCTACGAATAATATTTAGAGTACAGAGCACGTTGCTTGAGCGCCTAGATATGGATGTCGTTTACTTAGTTGGATTTTACGGCATGTCAACCTTTGTTGCATTATTTTATGCCGAGGACGTTTTGTTTTATTCATTCTTGATAGTCACTCATTGTTTCTAAACTCATTGTTTTCTATTTATTCCATAGATGGGGCACTAACAGGTACTACCAGTCCGGATCAGAGTGGACTCGGGAGTAATGGTGAAGAAGGGGTACTACACATTCCACAGAGCTCTGAAATTGGAACCTCACCATCAGATAGAGTTTAACGTCATACCCAGAACACTAAAACTCTAACCACCTTCTACCACATATATAATAAAAAGGGTTGGAGCTTGCCATAAAAGCAATAGGGTGGGACAATCATATAGGTGTTAGCCTGATGTGACGAACCGATTGATCGGAGGGGCCTCTCCGACCACCTGTCTAGCCTAAGTAAGGCCAAAGGGAGTGTTGCATCCATGGACTGCTCAGCCACCAGGTTTATGTTCTTAAGCATCACGGGTCGCCACCCACAGCTAACAGCTGGTCCCATTGGTAGTGGTGGTGGTGGGGGATTACCCCTCTGCCAAGATGCAGTTGGTGTATTCTAAAGATCTAGCTCACAGGTTTTCTAGATATGGTGGGGCATCTGATATACGTGAACCCGTCATGTAAAGGGTTAAAGATATTCAAAAGGACCGTGTGAAAAGAACACGAAAAACTGCAAAAAAAGGAAAAAATATATATACAAGGAATACAATTACTTAGCCTCTAAGCATAACATAACCCTAGATGGGTTGATATACTGTTACAATAAATCAATCAATATACAAGGTGTGTCATAAAAGTATCGAGATTGAAGCTGTATTTACCAAGATAGAAATGAACAATGAATGGAATGTTAATTTTTTTCAGAATACAAGGTGTGTCATAAAGGTGACGAGTTTGAAGATGCATTTACGAAGATAGAAATGAACAATGAATAGAGCGTGATTATTTTTTTCAGAATACAAGGTGTGTCATAAAAGTGCCGAGTTTGAAGCTGTATTTACCAAGATAGAAATGAACAATGAATGGAACGTTAAATTTTTTTCAGAATACAAGGTGTGTCATAAAAGTGCCGAGTTTGAAGCTGTATTTACCAAGATAGAAATGAACAATTAATGGAACGTTAATTTTTTCCAGAATACAAGGTGTGTCATAAAAGGGACGAGTTTGAAGCTGTATCTACCAAGATAGAAATGAACAATGAATGAAACATTATTTTTTTTTCAGAATACAAGGTGACTCAAAAAGTTTTTAAAAATCTTGATACTTTTTTGACACACCTTGTATAATGAATACAATTACTTGGCCTCTAAGCATAAAATAACCCTAGATGGATTGATATACCATTACAATAAATCAATCAATATATTTTTAACTTAATTTTAAAACACTCATTTTTTTTTATTCAATTTTTAATTTTCAGTCTTTTTTACTCGAAAATTTGGACCAAGTTACCTTTAAGCACCCCAGGGGTGACCTGGATTCACAGGGACATGTTTCGCTTTGCACCGTCAAAATCCGGTTGTTTCTTACCAGACGATTTATAGACGCATTTTTTTTTAATTATAAAACTAACTGCTAACCCTAACCCTAAACCCTAACCCTAACCTTAACCCCTAATCATAACCCTAACAAACAACCGTATGTTGACGGTGCAAAGCGAAACATGTCCTTCTGAATCCAGATCGCCCCTGGGTGTGTTTGCATAGCCTTCTTCACTTCTTACTTACTGGTCGTCTTTCTATTCTGGCCGGCTTGCTATCTGATCGTCTTTGGTATATCTTCTAACATCTTGCGTTCTGGAGTTGACTTTGGATTTCAGGTAATGACACAAGACTTCGATTTACTTTGATCTTATTTTATTGTTAAATCCCCACCAGACATCTTTCAACTAACATATCGCCGTATGCAAGAGTGAGTCACAGTTCGGCAGTACATCTTCACTGCCTGACGTCCAACTGCCAACTGGGACTCAAAAAAAAGTCCCACGTGACTTCACATATTTGACGGGCTTCTGTAATTTCATGTAAGACACGGCCAATGTTATGAAAGGGGTCATCCCCTCAGAATACAGGGGATGACAATAATCTTATGCAACCGCATAGATTATGTAACAGGGTGCTTAAGGTAATTGGTCCGAACATTTTGCTAATGTTCATTTTTATTCTATGCAACACCAAATTGCCAATATCTAGAGAAGATTGAAGTTGAGTGAAATATTCCCGCCAACCTGTGAAAAATGACCACAGAAATATGTCGCTCTAACGCTATCTCGATGTATATTAAGTCCGTTTTTTTTTCTTCTTTTTTTTTTGTTAACTATTGCGAAACACTGTTCGTTTGATGGTACATAATTGATGTCATTAGGAGGAGAACTTATCAAAAGCCAATCGTTTGATTGTCCGTTTAGGAGTTCATTATAACTGACTCCCTTCTAATACCGTCATTTAGCCTCGCACAAATCGTACACCAAACACATCCTTTTTGGGACGCTAATGCTGGTTGCATCACAAACTCCGGTTTCGACCGGGGATCCAGTGGCTTCGGCCCTGGAACTTACAAGCTTACTTTATTGATCCCAAGGGACCCCTCCCCCTCAAGCAACACCTTTCCCCTTGATTTAAAGGGGCGGGGCTGGGTTTATTGCCCAGTGCCTGAGGCGCCCCCTTGAGGGGGATGCTGACGAGGTCAACGCATTTTTGCACCGTCACCCATGATCTTCGGTTCGTGTGTGCTCCCACATTAATAGGGCCTTGTGCCTAAGACGTACACGTGAGACACGTGGTAAATATCCAGCATTTCAGACTATTGTAAAATATCTACGTTTGTAAAAAAAAGTTAATTGTATATTGATGATATAGTTTGCAATATTTATAAGTAAAGAGTGCTCAATATCATTGATAGAGCATTTGCATCTAAGTTAAGGTAACGTGAAGGTGAAGTCAACGACGCGTGGTAACTGACTGGGTTATTTCCTATAAGTCTAACATAAACAAAGGGGAACCACTCTTGACTGATAAATTATTTATTTATTTTCCCATTAAACTAACCATAAACTCTAACCCTAACCCCTAACCCCTAACCCTAACCCCGTCTTCTTTTTGCCTAGTTGATCAATGAATAAATTTACTTACATAATTCATGATTTATGTAACAGATTTTCAATCTGCACTTCGTTTTAAAATCGAATAGGCGGAAACAGTTTGTTACCAAGTGCCGTTGACTTTATATCCAAGTCCCCCTGTCTACTCTGACCCGGAGTGGTAGTACCTGATATGGTGTCATCTATGAGTCAACACTTAAGAAGTGTTGTTTAGAAAATCTATGGTACACTGGTGCACCAGAGTTCGATTATGAACTCTTCCCACAAATGGGACTGGTTCTACACAAGTCTTCACCACTATAAATACATAATTTTTGTTGTTTATTTGCAAAGGTTTTGGTAACGGGCGTAATTTACCTTTTGAGTATGTGGAAGTCCCAGAGGCGTAGTGGCTAACGTCTTGGACTGCGACATCGTAGTAAGCGAGTTCAAAATCCAGTCGTGCTATTACGTTAACTTTTGGACTAATTGTTGAGAAAATTTGGTATATTAGGTGTGTGCTAGGTATCTAACTCTTGGCCAATCACTGGCAGTACTCTGAGGTTGATACAATACTTAACCAACCATACTGGTCATAATTACTGTGATATTCATGGACGACGGACATAGGATTAAATCACTGGACCTTTACCAATACGCAGGATAGGACTTATTCACTTACCAAAGGATTCCATAACTCAGGACTTTCTTTAAGCTCTTTTCAACTGGCCAAGGATGGCACTTAAAAACTATACACTAATACTCT
>CM042158.1:30298068-30303068 GCA_023376005.1 Doryteuthis pealeii | reverse complement strand
GCGTAAAGCTATTTATTTTGACCCCAAAATTTCGCTTGGCTCCAACAGTCACAATTTATACGTCACAATTTACGAGTTAATATCTTGCCAGTGCGAAAAATACTTCCTTCCTACAATTAAATTTAATGTTTTTATCTGATACGCAAATTGCACCTTGAATATTCCTTCTTATTTTTATCATTTTGTTTAAAATTTTTCTTATGCTGTTCTGGTTTTACTTCTCTGGTTTTAATTCGTTCTGAATATGGAACTCTAGTTGAAGTATCCGTCTACGTTGGGTAAAAAATATTACTGAGATCGCAACGATTGGTTGTTTTGTTACGGCATATCAACACTTTTTTGAAGTCATTTAATGCCGAATCAAGTCATTTTGATAACAAAAAGACTAAGTTGCTTACAGTACCTGCTGTTGCTTAAGGTTGGTTTGTTGGATTTTACGGCATGTCAACACTTGTTGGGTTATTTTATGCAGAATACTTCTTATTCTATTCATGCTTGATGGGTATTCAAATTCTTTTAAAAAATTCTAAACTCAATTTTTTTATCTAACTCAGAGATGGGACCCTAAAAGGTACCACCACCCCGGTTCAGAGTGGACCTAGGAGTAATAGCGATGAAGGGGCACTCCACACTCCCCAAGACACTAATAGACTCATCCATCACTGTTGTATTGTCCTCGCCCGGAAGAGGAAGCTTCCGGCAGAGGAACAAAGAGAAGGATAAAAATATATATTTAAAAAGAAAGGGAAAGCGGAAGAGAGGTTTTCCGGTCAAGGAAGCAGGGAGAAGATAAAGAAATATATAACAAATGTCCGTTATCAGATCAAAAGATAAAAATGCGTAGCATATTAGCGGATGTAAAGACCAAATCAAAAGATAAAGATGCGTAGGCGTGTTTATCAATATAAAGACTAGAGGATTCGAGCCGACAGAGACCCCAGCGAACAGCCGATAGCATCACCTTGCGTCTTCCGTCAATCCTCGGACATTTCCATTGTGAACACTCGTCGCCGCATTCACCAACCGATCGGGCATTTTCATTGTGAAGCTCTTCGCCCTCATTACCCACACACCGAAGAAAATAAAGACGGGTCCTATTTTTGTATATACGTATCTGTTGTTTATTGAAGTCCACGAGCCGGTAGTCAAGCGGCTATACAACACCGCCTTCTAGATCATATCTGATAAAAAGGGTTGGGAATCTGCCGTAAGAAAAATAGGGTTGGGACAATCATGCTGTTGCTTAAGTGGTCACTCAATTAAGCAATGAACAGGCTCATCGCTGCTTAACTTCGGTGATCTAGCAGGAATCGGTGCTTTCAGCGTGACTTGACCGTAAACTGATTGCAAATAGGCGAGACTAATTAAAAAATATCCATAACTTATTTTATAAGCCATTGTTGTGTATTGGTAATAACTGTCGTTTTTGGAGTGGTTAGTGTAGATTTTGAATTCAAGGTTGTTGAAATTCAGTATCGGAAGGGGTTAGATGATTAGCATGAAATAACCTTTGGTTAACCTTCTTTCCGGTTACACAGACTATGGGAAGAAGGCCCAGAGCTTAGTTAGTTAGTTTCGGAGTTAAGCCGGAAACTTCCTAAGGTAAAGATGGGTTCCGCTTCCCTCATGCATGCGGTTAAATATCCTAGGTTGAGAAAGTTTTGTTTCTGAATAAAAATGTGATCCCGAAATATGCCTTGGTTGTCTCTATGAATTAAATGGCAGTTTTTGCGAACCAGCATCTTAATGATAGACCAGATCAGTTAACAGTACGAAGGAATGCCTAGCAACAGATTAAAGAATATAAGAAACAAAAGTTAGAAGAAATCCAGCCACGAAGCCAGCTACTCAAATAAGAAATATTTATGAGAGTACTAGCAGGACCTGTGAATATACCACAGTACGATAATTTAATTATGACAACGTTTGATATGTTTACTTAAGAGCTATTTCGAATACTTCAATATGTAAAAGGTATAATAATCTTGATTTAAATATATCCCCCACTTTTTTTTCTTTCCTTGTTTTCATTATGTTCGATTGAAACAGATTAACGCTATTATACACTCTATATATATTTCCCATACTTTCTTTCTTATTATATTTTTCTGTGTAGCATATCCTTTTCTTCCCTTTTTTTATAATAAAAACGGAATGGCCCATTATTTAGCTGTGGTAACGACCCGGATAGAAAATGTGAATTCTACGGATAAGCAACACCAGATACTTAGGATTTACATTTTTGCATTTCATCTTGGACGATTCAGACGCTCTGACTTTTAACAAGAGGATATGAGCAAGATGACAACAAGCGTGTTAATGTATAGATAACTACGGATAAAACCAGCCGATTGATCGGGGTGGGCCTCTCCGACGCCCGTCTAGCCTAAGTAAGGGTTTAAGTGGAGTGTTGCACATTATGGACCGCTCATCAACCAAGATTCCGTTCTTAAACATTCCGGGTCACCACCCACGGCCAACAGGTTGCCCCATTGGGGGGGTTCTTACCCCTCTGTAGAGGCGCAGTCGGTGTATTTTAAAGCCCCACCGACAGGGCTAATATAATCGTAATAGAAGACCTCTTGACACACACAAACACACACACACATATATAAGGCATACAAATAGCTGCCTATATGATTTTCCCAACCCTATTGCCCTTATGGCAAGCCCCAACCCCTTTTTATCATATGGGTGCTAGAAGGCGGTGGCTGCGGGTTTACATGTCCTGGGAATGACGTTAAACTCTATCTGATGGTGAGGTTCCAGTTTTGGAGGTTTGGGGAATGTGGAGCACCCCTTCATCACCATTGCTCCCTGGTCCACTCTGACCCGGAGTGGTAGTACCTGTTAGGGTCCCATCAATGGGTTAAATAGAAAAATGTAATTATAAAAAAATTGTATTATCCATTAAGAATTGATTTATTTCAAAACTTTATTGGCATTAAATGACGCACTGAGGTTGATATGCCGTAAAACAAACCAAAACAAATAGCTGGTAATTAAGAGATGATTTTCTTTGGGATCTTCAAAATCTCATTGTATAACCGTGTGCTCTTGTAGGTGCAAACATTCAAACTAGAATTGTTATAAATCCCTGAAGAGAGCTCAATGTATAATAGTCAATAAATTAGATTAAATACAGAGCAATATTTAACTTTCAAAGAAAGAAAAACTTAACAAACCGTCATTCCGTAATAATCTATTTCGACCAGAAACTCAAAAGGCTTTCAAATACTTCTTTTTTTTTTTAAATTTCTTAAAAATCTAACAGGGGATAGACAGCGTATTCTAAGCCTCAGACGGATTTTACAAAAAAAAGAAAAATATATATATACCCCCCCCCAAAAAAAAACACGTGTACGATGCAACACAAATTTTTACACTAATTCAACGGTTTCTTCGTAGGTAATGGAATTGGTGAACTGAGTTCAAATCCTGGATGAGGCTGATTGCCTTTCACTTTATACAAATACCCTTTTGAAAGGCGGGTGTCCCATCGTAGTGTAATAGTCTTGCTGATCCACTTTTATTGAATACCGAGTTCGATCCTCGCTGGATGCCCCATACTTGTAACCTTGTTTCACAGATTGCGTCTCGTCGCGCTTTAATAATTAGCAAGCTGGTCACATAGTTTCATTACAATTGAATAGCGAGTTCGATCTTCACTGATTGCTACATACTTGCGGTATGTATCAGATCCTACCCGTGTTAAACGGGTTGGGTGAATATTACTCATTGTATCCAATCGTAGTGTAATGGTTAGCAAGTTAGTCTCACAGATCCATCACTACTGAATAGCATTTCGATCGACGCTGGAAGCTACAAACTTGTGACCTCGTGTCACATCCAGTCCGTGGGCAAACAGTTTGGGTAAATACCCACACAAGAGACTCGTTTCGGCATTTTTAAACAGGGGATATCAGCGTATTCTAAGCCTCACCGACATTTCTCCAGATCCATTACTACTGAATAGCAATTTCATCCACGCTGATGTTCCACCCGTGAACTCACGTCACATTCTATCCGAGGCGAACGTTTGGGTAACGACAGGGGTAACCTGTCTCGGGGCGGATTTTAGCGAGTTCAGTCAGCCTAACCTTACCGACAGTCTCCAATCCATTACTACTTGAATAGCGATTTCGATTTACGTGGATGTTCCAAACCTGTGAACTCACTTCACATTCTACCCGTGTGAAGTTTTGGTAACCACAAAAGTTAACTGTCTCTGGGCGGATTTTAGGCGGGGGGGGTTCAGTCAGCCTAAGCCTCACCGACAGTCTCCCAGACCCAGTACTACTGAATAGGATTTCGATCGACGCTGGAATTCCCCAAAATTCTGACGCGGGTCTTAGCAGGAGATATAGAGTATCCTACTCAGGACGAACCGTTGGTCCCATCTTGGTGGTTAGTAGCTAGTCTCATAGATCCATTACTACTGAAAAGCAAATTTCGATCCAGTCAGTGTATTGTAAACCCCACCAACAGAGTATCTTGGGTATGCGCGTTAAACGCTATCTAATTGTGAAGTTCCCATTTTGGAGCTCTGGAGTGTGTATACTCCTTCATCCCCAACTCCTAGTACACCCTGGACAGGGTATTACCTGTTAGGTCCCATCTATGCATAACTAGAAAAAAATGAGTTTAAAAAAAAATGTCAATACCCATTAAGAATGAATAAACTAAATCTTCAGCATGAATTAACCCAACAAGTTGTTTGAATGTCGTTAAAATCCAACAACTAACCAACCAACCCACCGTCATGGGTGATGGATACTTAGGGCAGTGTTGATGTTGTTTGCTTATAAAATTGTCTCCGCCTAAATTGTTTCTTACACTATTTGGTGTCGTTTCGATTGCTAGTTCAATTTTGAGCCACGATTTAATGCGAGGGAATTTAATCTTTAGATTCAAGTTCTTGTTTTTGTTTTTTTTTTTTTTTTTTTCATTTTTACTTATTTCATTAAATGTTGGAATCACAAAGAATGAAATCTCTCGGG
>CM042158.1:30294085-30297968 GCA_023376005.1 Doryteuthis pealeii | reverse complement strand
TACAATCGCAAGTTGATTTAAAAACCCGGCCTTCCCCAAAATATTGCGCCTGATAACCTAATAATCAAAAAGGTTATATCACTACCCATTGAGCTCTCACCTCAGTGATTTAAAGCATTCACTTCGTATTATACTCACTTCATTATACTTCTGGATTATCTATCACTAATAAGCCAGCAGTGGATCTTAGAATCAGCCATATAGAATCATCCTTACTACCGCATCACGTTTTGGCAACTTAAATCTCACATATATATAAATATATTACCACTTATCTATATCTATTTTTATTCTAATCACCCTTATTCATTGTTATGAGTTAGTGCCAAGTTGACATACAGGTCACACTTTCCCCTTTTATATAACGCAGTTTTATCACAGGTTTAAATTCCAATAGTCTTTTCTCTTATATCTCACACTCTATAACCACTAGGGTATCAATGCCTTCAGTCCCAAGTCTCTTTCTTAACCTATGAGTCCCAGTCTGCCCTCGATCATCTCCTTACACAACCTCATATTCGACTAGGAGGGAGATGAGCTTAAGTATGCGTATGCCAATACCTATTTACCAAAACACCGCGCTATCAGGTATGAGATATGGGCGGTGAAATCGCACATCAGCTTTGTCCATCTCTGACTCTTTGAAACTTTGGGCTCAACTCGTGTCTCCTCACAATTTCCACCGACTCTAAAGCTATATACCTGACTCTACCATGAGCCTCCAACTTCTTGACGTAATAACTTATAGGTTTTTTCTAAACTCCTCTGATCACCGATATGTCGCAAACTGGTCTAGGCAGAAGGAAAACTCTGAATTTCACCTGTTAAAGTTTTGTAACGTAGGTTAGCTAAAGTTTTATTCTCATTTACTATTGACATAGATCAAACCTTCCGACGTCAAGGTTAACACGAGATCTCTCGTACAATAACATTCACTAATATTATATACTATGCGCACATGGGATTATGAAAGATACATCTCTACGTACATAGTAATACTACATCTTAACAAGGAGTAACATAAAATAAAGAATAAAGACACATTATGAAGGTACATATCGATCAGATACAATAAAAGTATAGACATGAGACTGAGATATGGACAGTTCCCATGCCTTGTAAAGAACCTCACTCAAGTAATTCGTAAGGGGGGGCGCGAGCCCAAAGAGAGGGTGCTATTTATGCTCTCTCATAATGGTGAGCCTCCTACCTCCCCGATGTGCGCTCGTAGTCTTGCGCTGAAAACAGCGAAAAAGAGGCCGAACAGGTGTTTGTAACGCCCGGCGCTTTAAACTACATTCTTATCGTCAACCCTCTAGTCGCGGTCTCACGCACCTAGACATCTCCAGATTAGGATAACACCAAATCGGTGCAGCAACTCCAAAACCCAGTGCAATACAAACTACTAAACAGAGCCTAATACATAACAGTTTGCTTAAAAGATGACCTTGCTCAGCTCATCATGGCAGAGGAGTTGAGGTAATACATACACTATTTGTTTAAAATTAAACTGAACAAGATGTTGAGCAACATAATAATGGAACTTAGGAAGGAACTGCGATTTGCACCATATTCTCCCTCCAGCTATGGGTTTGTAGCAAGCTGGGTGTAGTATATTTTTATATAGGTTTACACAACTTACTAACTTTTAAACAAAACTCAACACAATGAAAGAAATCAACAGAGTCATATTAAAATAACAATCTGTATCAAAATAGAATTACAGACATGTATAATAGCATACCGGGCATAGTCCTTTCTTTTATATTGTGGTATTAATAGTTCATATCTTATCTTGTTTTTCTTTGCTGATACTGGAGCTGATTTGTTGCGTGACCACTCGTCTTGTCATTCTCTGAACTACCGAAAAATTCCCACTTTTCCTTTTTGGCGCTTGATTTTGAATTCAGCGTTTGTTGTTTTCCATTACTGCATTTTTGGGATTCTTACTCCCCCTTTTTAATATAATCGGCAACTGCCATTTTATTAACCATTACAGGTTAACTGTACTACAAAAGTGTTATTATGAATTGACATATTACATTATTTCCCAATTTCTAGGCATAAAATGACCACATGTAGGTTGACATGCCGTTAAAATCCACCAACAATCCAGCTAGGGCAGACTGGGCTTTTTAATCTTGCTAAAACAACCAGTCAAGGAGAATGAAAATTCGAAACTGTTCACTTTAAAATGACATTGTGTCACATGACAATTGTGGTGGAGGCATTAGGTTGATACATACACTATTCTCTTTTGGAGGTGCATGGTGCTGTAGTCATATGATCAGAAGTGAACCGGGAGTTAAGACATTGAATACAGAAATAAAATGACGAAAGTAAGCAATCTGCGCATAGGATCAGTGCAGGTATAAAGCAAAAATAGAAATAATAAAAATGATAATTTTGGACCAATCAGAGGCCTTCACACCTAAAAAGTTTGCAAAAAGACCAAATCAGGCACCTAGGAAAAACATATAAAAGAAAGGTTTTCGAATAGAATTCAGAGAGAGAGAGAGAGAGAGAGAGAGAGAGAGAGAGAGAGACTGACACATGCTGGACCAATCCATGTCACTTAACTTAAAACTATTTGCCTGCTACAACTTATTTTACTCTCTCTAAAAATATCACCGCTGATATAGATGCAACACTCTCTCTTACCCTTTCTTCCTCTACATTACTGCACTTTTAAAAAAGCATATTCTGCTTTCAATGCATTAACTTCCGGGGTAATTTTCACCTTTAGTTGGCTAAATTCCTAGCATGAAATTGGGCGTGCGCATTATCTGAAATGAACTTAATTGATATTAAGAAGACATTTTATGTTATTTTTGTGTTAAAGCATGCAATTGTATTGTTTTCGCACGGAGACTTTCTAAATAGCTACCAGCTTGTTTCAAAGTGAAAGTCAAGGGAGGTTACTCTAATTGCCTTATTTGCTAGGAATTTAGCCAACTAAAGGTGAAAATTACCACTTCTGGTTCATTATTTATCATATCACTACAGTGTAATGGTTACCAATGTAGGAAATAGACACAGCAAATCAGGTTCAAATCCTGGATGAGGTTGTATTTCAAATGGCGCTAATATTCTTGGGAATGATAGGAATCCAACTATTTTCCTCTCCAGCTATGGATAAATTGCAGGGCAGACTTGGCTATTAACCTTGGTTAGGCAACCAATCTAGGAGAAAGAAAACTCTGAATTCAGGCCTATAAACCTCCGGTTAACATATTGACCTTGTGTCGCATCCTGCTCATGGGTTGGTTAATATACTTTGCCACTATCAACAGTAGGCATTGAAAAAGGCCATAGAATGCATTTAAGGTTGTATAAGATAATTGTCATGATATCAGTTGCAATTGGATTTAATAACAGAAGAACTACAAGTGGATTCCCTGCTGCAAAGAGTACTCTTGCTCTAACTAGGATTTCAAGGACTACAACTGGATTCTCTGCTTGGAGGAGTTACCTGTTGTTCTTCTTTGGATTTCAAGGACTACTCTGGATTATCTGCTACGAGGAGGGCACTCTTCTTCTCTCTAGGATTTCAAGGATTACAAATGGATTCTCTATTATAAAGAGTACTCTTGTTCTACCTAGGATTTCAAGGACTATAACTGGCTTCTCTGCTATAAGGAGTACACTCTTGTTCTACTTTGGATTTCAAGGACTACAACTGGATTCTCTGCTATAAAAAGTACACTCATGTTTGTGCAATAATCAAGCTAAGTTCCAATTACCGTCGAATTGGTAAGACACAGCAACAAGCAGTTGTAACTTAATACAAACCTGTCTTGCTGCGACCCTACGCAGAATGACAGGGTATTTATGAAACTCCTCAACATCATTGAAACCAAGCAACTAATCAGAACTCAAAGAA
>CM042158.1:30209085-30286585 GCA_023376005.1 Doryteuthis pealeii | reverse complement strand
ATATATATATATATATATATCAGTCATCCAGATACACATGTTTCGACGTTTACGTCTCATCAGTGCGGCTCGACTTTTTAACAGCTACCTCTAACTGGGAGCGAAACCTGACAGAATTTTCGTCCGAATACATGCGTACAGGATATGTGTTTTTATAATCACTAGAGAACTGTAAGGTCTGAAGTTTGTAAACAGGCGAGTAAATGTTTAGGCTAAACGGTGAAGTTTCAACTAATGTCTCCCCTACAGGGCTCTATCTTAAAAATTGGGAGCATATATATATATATATATATATATATATATATATATATATATATAAGTAAGTAAAGTAATATATATATAAAATAGCCAGAAGTCTGGAAAAACTACAACTGAAGATCATGAATATATATATATATATATATATATATATATATATATATATATATATATATATAAGTAAAGTCGTCGGGGCGGCCTAATGTAGGTATCAGCCAATCAGCGAGGGAGTCTATCCCCTTTTCACTACCGCTAGACCGAGGAGATTGTTTTTGCATCTGTGGTGGAGCGCCACACCTACCATCAGCTCCTTACTTTATCGCACCGATCCATGTGCTACTCATAACGCTGAGTTGGCGAGGGCCGGAATCGAACTAGGAACCTTGTGGTTTCTAGCCGAACGCTCTACCGACTGAGCTTATCCGGATATATATATATATATATATATATATATATATATATATATATATATATATATATATGTTTGTTTGTTTGTTTGTATTCTATTCTATTCTATTCTATTCTGTTTTCCTGTTAGGGTACCATATATGAGTTAAATAGAAAAACTTGTGTTTGAAAATATATTTTTAAAAATTGAGTTTGAACAAACAAAACAAAAAACAAAACATCTTCGGCATAAAATAACCCAACAAGGGTTGACATACCGTACCAGGATACTAAGCTACTGATGGTAAATGACTTCTTCTATGTCTTGGAAAAACTACCATAATAAAATGCTATCGCTTTGGTATTTGTTAATTTATTATATCGACTATTCCCAATTTTTCTTTTGCTTCATCCCCATCTTAATACTGCTAAGAGATTCTCAGACTATTTCTTCTTAATGAATACACAGAAAAAGTTAATAGAAATTCAAAAGCGATTCTTGTTTGTGGGTGTTTAATGTTCGGAAGTTGTCGAAAATGTCCCGGCCCCACGTTTATAAATGTCCCCCAAGGGAAATCTAAAAATTAAGTTACACCATTTTTATTCGGCTTTTTTTTCTTTTCTTTTTTTGTTCACGCAAATAAATGAGAGCTGGCCAATGAATACGATTCGATTAAAAACCATAAAGTAGAGGAAAGGAAAGAGTTTCCATTGCATCAGCTGATCAAAGTTTTGAAGGAAAATCCTAAGAGGGTTTTCCATTGTTTAATTGTGAATGATTTGCTACCAGTTCCTTTATTAACGAACTATTCTTTATATCTGTGAAAATCTTATTCTTTGAATTGTGATTTAAAATCCTCACTTTTCAAACAAGTGTAACAAAACTAATCAGTGTGATAATATATTAATAATTGGAAGGCAATTACAATGCGTATAAAAAATAAAAACAAAAGTATGTTATTTTTGTCTTATCGATTTCGAAGTATAAACTTCATCATCAGAGGTGCATATCAGAAATAAACAAAAGCTAAGAATATGAATTTTTCTATTGACGGTTTTTATTTTGAATTTGACATGGCTACATAGTTGCAATATTCACCGGATGACAAACAGACAATATTGGATACAGGGTTCAAGCATTCGTTCTCAACAGACATTTAAAAAAAAGAAGAAATTACAGTTATTCACCCATTTCATTCATAACATGAGGAAAAAAGAAAGGAGGAGAAGAAGAAAGAAAAAAAAAGGAGAGGAAAAAGAAATAAGAAGAGAAATTATAACCACACAAAGAAAAACGTAAGCAAGTACATTTCTGATATGAACCTCTGATGATGAAGTTTATACTTCGAAATCGATAAGACAAAAATAACATCCTTTTGTTTTTATTTTTTTATACGCATTGTAATTGCCTTCAAATTATTAATATATTATAACATACTTAACAATGCTTCAAGCAAATTACCAATTACTTTAATCAGTGTGAAATAAAATTTGCATTTTAAATTGCAATCATGATTCTAAGTAATAAAAGTAAGTAAAGCCATCGGGGCGGCATAATGTCGGTATGAGCCATACAGCGAGGGAGTCTATCCCCTTTTCACTAGCGCTAGACCAAGGAGATTGTTTTTTTCGTCAGAGGTGGAGCTTCACACCTTCCATCAGCTCCTTACTTTACCGCACAGATCCCTGTACTACTAATACGCTGAGTTGGCGAGGGTCGGTAGCGAACTAGGAACCTTGTGGTTTCTAGCCGAACGCTCTACCGACTGAGCTAACTTGGCCCTTTGGCTATATCCTACAACTACAACCTAAAAAAGGGGAACCACTCTAAATGAATTTTATGAATTATTTATTTTTTGATTTACTAGGAAAAAAAGAAGACGGGGTTAGGGTTAGGGTTTAGGGTTAGTTTAATGGGAAAATAATGGGTAGATTAATTAGCAGATAAAATTCATTCAGGGTGGTTCCCCTTTTTTAGGTTGGAGTTATAGGAAATAACCAACTCAGGTAATGATTAGCCTTCAGTCCACACTGTAAACCGCTATTGTGTTATATATTTAAATACAATTGCATTTTGTTAGTATGTAGATAGATTGCCAACAGTATTAATAACGCAAAACAAATTTATTAATAACTGAGGTTTAAATAAAAATAAAATCATGGAGAATGTGACGTAAATAACAAAGGGAATTGTGTCTTGAGAAGGGATATAGTTTCGATTACAGAGAATCTCTATTATAATAAGATAAGTAATTCGAAAAAAGCAACCCCAACAAATGATTGGAAAACGTTCAAGAGATAAAAAAAAATCAATCCAAATTTCCAATAGTTCCTCAAACTATTAAACTCCTTCTTTGTATTGTTTGTATTGTTACCGCAATTTATGATCGATTTATTCTACAGCCCTCATAATGTCTACAATCAGCAAGAAAAAAGACCCCTCTCTCTGTCTGTCGGTCTGTCTGTCTGTCTGTCTCTGTCTCTGTCCCTCTCAAATAGACATAAATGTAACACGAAGAATGTGTTCAGTAGTCTGAATAACCTTGGTTTGGTTGCTTGCTTGCTTGGATTTTACGGCATGTCAACCCTTGTTGGGTTATATAATGCCGAAGACGTTTTGTTTTATTCATTCTTGATGGGTATTCAAACTTTTTAAACTTAATATGTTTAGACACTTTTAAAAAATTCATTTTCTATATTTTAACCTCTGGATGGGACCCTAACATGTTGCTTGGGTTTTACGGCATCTCAACCCATTGGGTTATTTTATGCTGAAGACGTTTTGTTTTGTTAATTCTTGATGGGGATTCAACATTTTTTAAACTATTTTTAAAAAATTTAACCCACGGATGTGAGCCTAACAAGTAGTACCACTCTGAGTCAGAGTGGTCCTGGGAGTAATGGTGATGAAAGGGTATTACACGATCCCCAGAGTTCCAAATTTTGGACTTCACCATAAGATACAGTTTACCGTCATAACCAGGACAATAAGACCCTCAGATAAAGCCTTCTAGCACATATATAACAAAAGGGTTGGTGTTTGCCATAAGAGTATTAGGGTTAGAACAATCATATAGGTGATGGGGCTTGATATTACCAGCCAATTGATCGGAGGGGCTTCTCCGACCTCCCGTCTAATAGAGTGCTGCATGTCAGAGACTGTTTAACCACCGGGATTTCGTCCTTAAGCATCACGTGTCACCAACCATTGGCTGACAAGTGTTTCCATTGGCGAGATTTTACTTCTCTACAGAGGTGCGGTCGGAGTATTCTACTTCCCCAGCCTACAGGGCAGAATAAACTTGGAAATAACCTTGTACCGCGAGCCCAGTGTGCCTGTTCATTTTTATTGCCAGTCTAAAACCAACCATAAAAGAGAAATATGAATGTTATAGTGACGGTGCATTGCCACGTAGCATCACGTTAGATCGTCTTCCATTTACGGCTTTCTGAAAGTGTTTTCTTAAATACCTGGTGCAAGGTGCATACATATATATGCACACGCTCCGAAGAAGCCGATAGAATTGTGTCTAAACGATGTGTTGAAATGTGGATGCGAGTATAGCGAGGTGAGAAAAAAAAACTTTTTTTTTTCCGCTTCTTGGGGCAAATTTGAATTTTAGCTGAGTAAGTTTCGTCGGAGAATTTCCCCTAAAATGCTGAAGGGGAATCTGAAGAAATCAAGTAGCTGAAATGGAATATGTCTGAGAGATGTAATTCTTCGAGACTGAATACGGAGTGAATTGGAAAGGAAAGAGGAGAGGGGAGAGGAGAGTGGATTATTGCGGACAGTGAAACGTTAAAAGGAATGGAGAAAAGAGAATTGGGAAAAGCATGAGGGGAAAAAAAAACATTATTGTATGTTAAAGGGATTGTAAGGAGAGAGGAGAGAGGAAGAGGAGAAAGAAAGGGGAGAGAGAGAGGGGAGAAAGGAGACGAGAGAGAGAGAAAAGGAGAGGGAAAGAGAGAAGTAAATGGAGATGAGTAGGAGAAAGAAGAGAGGGAGAGACATTATGAGTTGGTGAGTTGAAGGATACAGGAAAGAGAGAAGAGTAAGTTGAGAAGAGGAGAGAGAGGGAGAGAGGAAGAGAGAACTTTGTAAGATGGGTAGATCGTGTGAGAGAGAGGGAAAGAGATAGAGAGGCCATAATGGTTGGGTGAGTTGAAGGATACAGGAAGGAGAAGATTGAAGTTGAAGAGAGAGAGAGAAAGAAGAAGAGAGAGAGAAGAGAGAGAAGAGAGGGGGAGGAAAGAGAGAAACTTTGTAAGAGGGTAGATCGAGTGAGGAAGAGAGAGGAGAGAGATAGAGAGGCCATTATGAGTTGGGTGAGTTGAAGGATACAGGAAAGAGAGAAGATTGTAAGTTGAGAGAGAGAGAGAGAGAGAGAGAGAGAGAGAGAGAGAGAGAGAGAAGAGAGAAGGGGAGGGGAAAGAGAGAACTTTGTAAGATGGGTAGATCGAGTGAGAGAGAGAGAGGAGGAGAGAGATAGAGAGGCCATTATGAGTTGGGTGAGTTGAGATACAGGAAGAGAGAAGATTGTAAGTGAGAGAGAGAGAGAAGAGAGAGAGAGAGAGGGAGGGAAAGAGAGAACTTGTAAGATGGGTAGATCGAGTGAGAGAGAGAGAGGGAGAGAGATAGAGAGGCCATAATGAGTTGGGTGAGTTGAAGGATACAGGAAAGAGAGAAGATTGTAAGTTGAAGAGAGAGAGAGAGAGAGAGAGAGAGGGGAGGAAAGAGAGAACTTTGTAAGATGGGTAGATCGAGTGAGAGAGAGAGAGGGAGAGAGATAGAGAGGCCATTATGAGTTGGGTGAGTTGAAGGATACAGGAAGAGAGAAGATTGTAAGTTGAAGAGAGAGAGAAGAAAAGAGAGAGGGGGAGAGAGAGAAAGAAAGAGAGAGGGGAGGGAAAGAGAGAACTTTGTAAGATGGGTTAGATCGAGTGAGAGAGAGAGGGAGAGAGATAGAGAGCCATTATGAGTTGGCTGAGTTGAAGGATACAGGAAAGAGAGAAGATTGTAAGTTGAAGAGAAGAAAGAGAGAGGGAGAAGAGAAAGAAGAGAGAGGGGAGGGAAAGAGAGAACTTTGTAAGATGGTAGATCGAGTGAGGAGAGAGGGGAGAGATAGAGAGCCATTATGAGTTGGTGAGTTGAAGGATACAGGAAAGAGAGAAGATTGTAAGTTGAAGAGAGAGAGAGAGAGAGAGAGAGAAGAGAGAGAGAGAGAGAGGGGAGGGAAAGAGAGAACTTTGTAAGATGGGTAGATCGAATGAGAGAGAGAGGGAGAGATAGAGAGGCCATTATGAGTTGGGTGAGTTGAAGGATACAGGAAAGAGAGAAGATTGTAAGTTGAAGAGAGAGAGAGAGAGAGAGAGAGAGAGAGAGAGAGAGAGAGATGGGGGAAGAAAGAACTTTGTAAGATGGGTAAATGGAGAGAGAGAGAGAGAGAGAGAGAGAGGCCATTATGAGGTGACTGAGTGAAAGAGAACATTGTAAAATGAAGAGGGAGGGAAAGAGAGAACTTTGTAAGACGGGTAGATGGAGAGAGAGAGGGAGGGGGAGAGAGGGGCCATTATGAGTTGAGTGAGTTAAAGGATACATGGAAGAGAGATGATTATAAGTTGAAGAGAGAGAGAGAAAAAAAGATGGAGAGAAGAGAGAACTTTGTAAGATGTAAGAGAGAGAGTTAGGGAAAGAGAGAACTTTGTAAGATGGTAGATGGAGAGAGAGAGAGAGAGAGAGAGAGAGAGAGAGAGAAGAGAGAGAGGAGAGAAGAGAGAGGCCATTATGAGTGAGTGAGTGAAAGAAACATTGTAAAATGAAGAGGGAGGGAAAGAGAGAACTTTGTAAGATGTAGAGAGAGAGAGAGAGAGAGAGAGAGAGAGAGAGAGACTTGTAAGGTGTGTGAGTGAAAGAGAGAGGGCAATGTAAGATGAGACAGCAGATATATATGTATATATATATATATATATATATATAGAGAGAGAGAGAGAGAGAGAGAGAGAGACTTATTAGGGAAAGAGAGCCTTGTGAGGTATGTGGGTGAAAGAGAGAACATCTGAAGGTGAAGAGAGACAGAGCGAGAGAGAGAGAGAGAGAGAGAGAGAGAGAGAGAGAGAGATGTCCTTATAAGGTGAGTGAGTGGAAGAAAACATTGTAAAATGAATAGGGAGTGAAAGAGAGAGCTTTGCAGGATTGGGAGAGATAGAGAGCATTGTGAAGTGTGTGTGTGAGAGAGAGAGTGAGAGAGAGAGACCTTTATGTGGTGAGTGAGTGAAAGAACATATTGTAAAATGAAGAGAGACTGAAAGAGAGAGAACATTTTAAAATGGGAAGAGAGAGAGAGAGAGAGAGTGTGTGTGTGTGTGTGTGTGTGAGAGAGAGAGAGAGAGAGAGCGAGAAAGAAAGAGAGAGAGACAGAGGGAGAGAAAGAGAGAGAGAGTCCTGAGATGTGTGTGTGTGAGAGAGAGGCAGAGCCTTGTTGGGTGAATGATTCAGATACACCCTTGTAAAAAGAAGAAAGAGAGAGATTTGTAATATAATGAGTGAGTGTTGTGAAATGAATGACTGAAAGAGAGGTCTATCTTATTTCTACTGAATATTTATATTCTTTCCACAATTCCTCTAGCCTTGCCTTTAAAGTATTCAAAGACAGAATTCAAGGCTGACGATGGGAGCTTATTCCATAAATCTACAACCGTGCAACTGAAATAATCTTGTCTTACATTTGTTTTACCAACATTTCTAAGTTTCATTTTAGGACCCATAGAATTGATCTTTGTGCCATGTTCAATAAATTAAAATTTGTTGAAGAAAATCCATGGGTACATTTATAAAATTCAATCAGAAATGAATAAATAATCTATATATTAATACTTGTGTTCCTTAATAGTACGAACGGCGGACCTGACCATCTGGACCCCCCCCCATCTATTTTTTTTTCCTTCAAGGGATTATTATCGATTACACACCAATCTATCAGATTGTAAAAAAAAATTCTTAAAAGTTCTTTATTTTTTGAGTTTTCAGGGGTGCTCATTTCCCCGTATAAGTTTATAGTAAATCGATCCCCCATATCGGAACCGCTCTACCTTAGCAGTTGGGCTGAACTTGCACAAAAGTGTCAAAATTAAGGTGACCCAGAAAAAACAGAACCCACAAATTTTGTAATAAAACTGTTAATTTTAACTATGGGGATCTAGGGTTAGGGGTTGGGGTTTAGGGTTAGTTTAATGGGAAAATGAATAAATAATTTTGGTTCTGTTTATTCTGGCCCACCCTAATTTTGACACCTTCGTGCAAGTTTTCCGGGAGTCGTAAGGGACTTCCGTTCCGGGGCCGAATCTTTTTTTTTTTACAATCTGTAATCGATAATAATCCATTGAAGGATTTTTTAGCGATATGGGGTTCGATTTACGATAAACTTAATACGGTGAACTGAGCAAAAACTCGAAAAATAAAGGACTTTTTAGAATTTTGTTTTTTTTACAATCTGATAGATTGGTGTGCAATCGATAATAATCCATTAGAGGAAAAAAAATTAAAAACAAAAATTTTAGATTGGGGGGGGGTCCTGATGGTCAGTTCCGCCGTACGAACGTTATCATCTTGCAACACCCTCTGGTTAAAAATGAAACCGTCCAAATCAAGCAACTGATAGATAGATAATATACATCTTATATCAATACTAGTGTTCCTTACTTGTATGACCGCTATCATCTTGCAACACCCTAAAAATCAGACCCTCCAAATCATCCAAGGTGAAATGCCAAAACATTAATCCTGATTATCAGATATTGCTTATCCACCGAATTCTCATTTCTTATAAGTGTTGTCACTTCAGCTAAATAATGGACCATTCCGTTTTTATTATGAAGAAAGGGGAGAAAAAAGACATGCTACACAGAAAAATATATTAAAAAAGAAAGTTGGTTAAAGATAGTGGGGGTGAGCATGTGGAAGCGATAACGCTTATCTGTTTCAATCGAACATAATGAAAAGATGAAAACAAGGAAGAAGAGAGAGAGAGAGAGAGAGAGAGAGAGAGAGAGAGAGAGAGAGAGAGAGAGAGTAAATATAGAGGAATGAACACTCGGAAGCGATAACGCTACTCTGTTTCAATTGAACATAATGAAAAGATGAAAAGAAGGAAAGAAAGAAAAAATAAAGAGTGAGAGATATTTATAACAATATTATTGTACTTTTTACATATTGAAGTATTTCGCTATAGCTTTTAAGTAAACATATCAAACGTCGTAATAATTAAATTATCATACTGTGGTACATCCACAGGTCCTGCTAGTAAATAAATAAATTTACTGTTTGATGAGATGAACTAAGGCAGTATTAATGCTTATTCCTTGTTAGATGTTGATGAATACAAACGGTACCGCTCCCAATAGAAAACATGAAACCACAGCAAAAGTTTCGAAGAATGTCGGACAGACAAATAATGGCCGGCAGCGACCAGTCGGTAAAAATAAGCGCGTCCAATCCCTAATGGATACTAAGTGATGAAGCTGGTTTTTATTTAATGTACTCTTATTTGTACTGTAGGTGTTTGAAACTGTATTACAACTTTTCAGATTTCGTTTGCCTTAAGAATTCTCTGTGGTCAATGTGTGAGTTTTAGAATGAATTTTATTTGTTAAGCAGAAAGGAAAAGAAAAAAAAACAAAAAAACAAAACAAAAATAAACAAAAAACAAAACAAAACAAAACGCATAATCTAATCTTAATATAATGAAGACTCGGTGTCTGTCAGTCTGTCTGCAACCGAAAGTGCATCACTGCTTACGTCACAATGTAGAATCGCAATGTTTCGGTCGTTTATCCTTCGGCCGTCCTCAGGTGTTTTCTGTGTATGTAAATATAAAAAAATATAATAATAATAATAATAATAATAATAATAATAAGTGGTTGGTGCACTTGGAACAGTCCCAAAAGGATTAGAAAGGGGTTTGGAAAGTGGATATCAGAGGAAGGATTGAAACCATTCAGAACACCGCACTGCTGCAATCTGCCAGAATACTTTGAAGAGTCCTGGAGACCTGAGGAGACTTGCTGTCACTCAGACTCCAGTGAAAGACCATTAGCTAATGCTGATGTGAAAACTCAAAAGGAGTAAAATAATAATAATAATAATAATAATAATAATAATAAAGTATTATCTCCCTTAGTGAACTAGCATACCCGTCAGGCAAGTCGAATGGTGTTACATGATCTTGGTGGAGGGGTTGGGTAAATACATACCTACAGGTTAGATATTCAGGATTAGAATTAATGTCCGTACGTCGGTGTGAAGAATATGTGGTACCAATGCAGAATAGCGCACAAGACATAATATCATTAGATTACGTATAAAAAAGCATTACATTTCACGGAAAAAACCTTTGAGACGCTAGATTTTGTGTATGGTAAGGGTTAGGGTTAGGGTTTGTATCAGGGTTAGGGTTAGGGTTAGAGTAAGGCTACTTCTGGATTTTCCGTAATCTAATGCTATTTATACGTAAAATGCGATTTATTATCTCTTGCGCGCTATTCTGCATTTTAAATGAAAAAAGTAAATATTTTAGCGCCACGGGATGAAGCGACATAGGATCCATTTTTAAGATGTGTACTGTTAGTTTGAATTAAGTTTTCCTTCTCCTAGATCAGTTCCCTAACTAAGTCTAAAGAACACAATCTGCACTACTATTTACCCATAGCTAAGAGGAAAACAGACGGTTAGGTTAGGGTTAGGCGACTTTGACAGTTTCCATAATCTAATGATATACGTAAAATGCGATTCTAATGATATTATCTCTTGCGCGCTATTCTGCTGTTGTTTATACATATATAAAGGGCAGTTGTGTGTATGTGTATGTCCGGAGGAAACTTCGAAAATAAAACAATTAACGACAAAGTAAATATATATACACATTAAATATCACCAGGGCTTGATTTTTGAGCAAAATTAATGAAGATTTGATTTATATTTGGGAAGATATTTATATAGTAACAGAAGGGAAAGTCATTTGCATGTTATTTTGTTTATGCCTTTTTTTTTTTTTTGTATGTTTTTTTTTTTTTTTGCTTGGAAATATAATATTGATTGATTGAATTAATTGCATCATTTATATCTTCTTCTTTTTTTAATTGTAAATCATTGAATGGAAATGTCTTACTATATTGTTATATATTTCCGGGGGGGGGTTATGGAGCAACCAGCGATGATTTCACTTGCGATAAGTAATAATAGGTCTGCGAGACTAACTTTAAAAAATCCCCCCCATCTACCCAATCGACGCCGGATAGTCACTTCTAGTACCTAATATGTTTACGCCTTTGCTTTCTTACATGCGCTAAATGTGCTTGCCTTGCTGGATACATGACATATATGTTGAAGGTATATTTTGTTCACTTGTGGTACTAATGCAAAATTGCACAGAAGAGATAATATCATTAGATTACGTATAAAAAGCATTACATTTCACGGAAATAACCGAAACATTTGAGACACTAGGGTTAGGGTAAAGGTTAGGGTTAATTTTAGGGTTATTGTTAGTGTTGGGGTTAGGTTTTGCTACTTCGGGAGTTTCCGTAATCTAATGCTATTTATACGTAAAATGCGATTCTACTGATATCATATATTGCTTGTTATTCGGTATTTTAACGAATATATATATATTAGACTGAGTGATAAGGTTAGTGTTAGTGTTAGTGTAAGAGTTAGGTTAGGTTACTTCGGGAGTTTCCGTAATCTAATGCTATTTATATATAAAATGCGATTCTACTGATATCATATATTGCTTGTTATTCTGCATTTTAACGAATATATATATATTAGACTGAGTGATAAGGTTAGTGTTAGTGTTAGTGTAAGAGTTAGGTTAGGTTACTTCGGGAGTTTCCGTAATCTAATGCTATTTATATATAAAATGCGATTCTACTGATATCATATATTGGTTGTTATTCTGTATTTTAACGAATATATATATATTAGACTGAGTGATAAGGTTAGTGTTAGTGTTAGTGTAAGAGTTAGGTTAGGTTACTTCGGGAGTTTCCGTAATCTAATGCTATTTATATATAAAATGCGATTCTACTGATATCATATATTGCTTGTTATTCTGCATTTTAACGAATATATATATATTAGACTGAGTGATAAGGTTAGTGTTAGTGTTAGTGTAAGAGTTAGGTTAGGTTACTTCGGGAGTTTCCGTAATCTAATGCTATTTATATATAAAATGCGATTCTACTGATATCATATATTGCTTGTTATTCTGTATTTTAACGAATATATATATATTAGACTGAGTGATAAGGTTAGTGTTAGTGTTAGTGTAAGAGTTAGGTTAGGTTACTTCGGGAGTTTCCGTAATCTAATGCTATTTATATATAAAATGCGATTCTACTGATATCATATCTTGCTTGTTATTCTGCATTTTAACGAATATATATATATTAGACTGAGTGATAAGGTTAGTGTTAGTGTTAGTGTAAGAGTTAGGTTAGGTTACTTCGGGAGTTTCCGTAATCTAATGCTATTTATATATAAAATGCGATTCTACTGATATCATATCTTGCTTGTTATTCTGCATTTTAACGAATATATATATATTAGACTGAGTGATAAGGTTAGTGTTAGTGTTAGTGTAAGAGTTAGGTTAGGTTACTTCGGGAGTTTCCGTAATCTAATGCTATTTATATATAAAATGCGAATCTAATGATATTGTCTATTGCGCACTATTCTGCATTTGTATTTAATATGCCCATGCCTTTGCTTTCCCGTGTGAGCTAAACACGCTTGCCTTGCTGGAGACATGATGTTATGTGTTAGAGGCACAATTCGTTCACCTGTACTCTTTTCCTATCATTCAGTGTGATTTGGGGGAAAATGCTATGACTCATCGCCAACGACTAATGGGTCGTTCATATAATTACCAATATCGATACAAGAATGACGACACAGCATGATTTGCATTCCATTGCGCTGTGGCTCCCGCCTACCAAATTACGATCAAGAAGAAAGGCAGGTTGAATCCTAACAAAAAAAAAAAAAAAAAAAAAAAAAAAAGATGAAGATGACTGGATGGATTGATAGGCTATTACTGTTAAGAAACAAAGAATTCCGTTGTGCAGAAATATCAGAAGAAGATAAAGGCTTGCTGACAAAGAATAAATAGATAAAACGAAAGAAAGTATTGGAAGCAAAAAATGGGCACAGATGTGAGAATGGCAGTGTCATGTTAAGAGTCCAAGAGACAATAGTTGATAATGAGTTTCTTGGAGAAGAAATGATGAGGAGACTATAAGTGAATGGGATGTAGAGAAGTGCGAGTTCTGTCTCCGGGATATTTTATTGTGGTTTCTTTATGACAATGCCAGCAAAGACAGAAAATATTGAGCCGAGAGACAAATAACCTGATGAGTGAGCGATAACTGGTTGGATATGGAAATACGAAAGCAAAAAAAGAAAAAGAAAAAGAAATTAAAGAATAAAATCTCAATATAGCAAAAAAGGCAACAGGGTTTCTTTATATATATTTTGCGTTTTCGTGTGTAAATATATTCATATATACTCGGGTGAGTCAAACGTTTTGCATTATTTTGGTAACGTGAGGAACAATTTAGCTGCATTAGATAGAAATAGTCGATGGTACATGGTTTCAAGTATTCCTGTGTGAGATGTAATAGTAGCAGACTTGCGGGACGCGTGGAATTTCCACGAAACACAACCAAAAAAGAGGAGCTATTTAAGCCAGAAATGAAGATTTGCAATATCATTACATATAAATCCTATCAAAATTTGTAGTCACATTTTTGTATCGCATCTTGAACAATTTGGACGGTGTCATTTTTAACCAGAGGGTGTTGAAGGATGATAACGGAAGGAAGATTTAGAAAAAAAAGCGTATTAAGATATAGATTGTAATACTTGAAACCATGCATTTGTGTAAAAATTATATGTATTTGATAGGAATACTTGAAACCATTCTATATCTTGGTAACGTGAGACTCAAATTGGCAGTATTTGATAGGAATACCCGGTTATATAGTTTCAAGTACTCCTGTGAGTAATTTATTAGCAGTAGAGAGAAATACTTGAAACCATATATGTGTGTTCGAATTATTTGTTTTATAATAATACTTGAAAGCATTCACTATCTTTGTAACGTGAGGCACAATTCGGTAGCATTAGATAGGAATACTCGATGATACATGGTTTCAAGTACTCCTGTGTGTAATGTATTAATAAAAGATAGAAATGCTTGATCCATATATCTGTGTGCAAATTATTTGTATCTGATTGGAATATTTGAAACCATACAACTGTGCATAAAATATTTGTATTAGACAGGAATACTTGAAATCGTGCCACTGTGTGGAACTTATAAGTATTAGATCGGATTACCAAGAAATACTAGATTAACAGACAAGGAGTAATCTGATACTACAATCCTTCTACCAAGAAATACTACAGATTAACAGACAAAGAGTAAACTGATACTACAATCCTCATACCAAGAAATACTACAGATTAACAGACAAGGAATAAACTGATACTACAATCCTTCTACCAAGAAATACTACAGATTAACAGACAAGGAGTAAACTGATACTACAATCCTCATACCAAGAAATACTACAGATTAACAGACAAGGAATAAACTGATACTACAATCCTTCTAATACTACAGATTAACAGACAAGGAGTAATCTGATACTACAATCCTTCTACCAAGAAATACTACAGATTAACAGACAAGGAGTAAACTGATACTACAATCCTCCTACCATGAAATACTACAGATTAACAAAGAGTAAACAGATACTACAATCCTTCTACCAAGAATACTACATATTAACAGACAAGGAGTAAACTGATACTACAATCCTTCTACCAAGAAATACTACAGATTAACAGACAAGGAGTAAACTGATACTACAATCCTTTTTACCAATAAATACTACAGATTAACAGACAAGGAGTAAACTGATACTACAATCCTTCTACCAATACTACAGATTAACAGACAAGGAGTAAACTGATACTACAATCCTTCTACAAAGAAATACTACAGATTAACAGACAAGGACTAAACTGCTACTACAATCCTTCTACCAATAAATACTACAGATTAACAGACAAGGAGTAAACTGATACTACAATCCTTCTACAAAGAAATACTACAGATTAACAGACAAGGACTAAACTGCTACTACAATCCTTCTACCAATAAATACTACAGATTAACAGACAAGAGTAAACTGATACTACAATCCTTCTACCAAGAAATACTACAGATTAACAAAGAGTAAACTGATATTACAATCTTCCTACCATGAAATACTACAGATTAACAAAGAGTAAACTGATACTACAATCCTTCTACCAAGAAATACTACAGATTAACAGACAAGGAGTAAACTGATACTACAATCCTCCTACCATGAAATACTACAGATTAACAAAGAGTAAACTGATACTACAATCCTCCTACCAAGAAATACTACAGATTAAACAGATAAGGAGTAAACTGTTGCTCTAATCTTTTCACAAAGGAGTTCTAAAGATTGACCGACAGGGAGTAACTACGGATACTTCATACATTCTTCCTTATAACTCCTTCAAGGGATGCATCAAACTTTATGCCACAAAGAATTTCCTTTGAAACTTCACTCAATACCAACAGCAGAACTAAAATGGCTAACACGGTGGCAAGAATGGTAATCCTTATTAATTCTGTTCAAAGCAGTGCCAACGCCCACCTCCACCCCAGCAAGGAAGGGGCCTTCCACATATGGCGTTTTTATTTGCTTTCTGGAAGAATCAATTTAAAGTTAAAATGTTAATCGATTTTAAGCTCAAATATTCTGGGCACCACCAGGAGTGGAAATCGATCCATTTCAACCACCCTCATGTTTCCCACATCTCAAATATCAATTAAAAAAATCTGCTTTGGGTTATGGGGGTTGACCCATTAGCCAATGAGTCTGTAGTGAGGATGAATCCTTTTTGGGTAATTTTCCTTACAAAAGATAATTCGTATTAATGTGGCCACAAAAACCCCACACATTCTATAACATTCTTGGACACTTAATGAGTTTATTCCTCACCGAGTGGTATTTCTCACTTTATCTAAGCATACTAAATCGAACCTTCCGGTTTTGTTTAGTTGGTAGAGCATCCGGCTCGGAACCACAAGTTTCCGTGTTTAATACCGGTCACTACCAACCTAGCGCATGAGTAGTACAGCTTTGACCTGTGCAGTAAAGTGGGGAGCTGATGGTCGATGTGGCACCCCCACCTCGGACGCAAATATAATCTCCCTTGTCTAGCGCTTGCGAGAAGGTGATTGACTCTTCCACTGTCCAGCTGATACCGACAATATGTCACTCCACCGACTTTACTTTACGTTTTATATCTTACCAGAAGAATCGTCGCTATCAAAGTTTTACGCCATGTTTTTCAGATATCTATACACATATAAAGGGCAGTTGTGTATATGTGCATGTCCGGAGGAAACTTCGAAAATAAAACAATTAACGACAAAGTAAATATATATACACATTAAATATCACCAGGGATTGGTTTTTTAAGTAAAAATAATAAATATTTTATTTATATTCGTGAAGATAATTAAAAAATAAAATTTAAAGGATAACAGCATATAATTTTTTTGCATTTAATATTGTAAATAGTAGATATTAATTTTTTCTTTTAGAGTGGCTTGATCAACGCAAGATCTTTTTTTGTTACGTGAGGATTTTAATGGGGCATCCTGCGAGGGTCCAACTCACGATTCAGTCATAAATTATTACTGAATCGTGAGTTGGATCTCCGCAGAATGCCCCATGGACCTACCGGACTAACTTTAAAAAAATCCCCCTCTACCCAGGCGACGCCGGGTAACCGCTTCTAGTCTTAAATAGAGTTCATTGTATTTGCTAAATTGTAGTTCATTCGGCCTGGTTGTAAGAACCTGGTATTTCGTTATCTATCTATATCTATCTATACATATATAAAGGGGAGTTGTGTGTATCTTTATGTTCGGAGGAAACTTCGAAAATAAAACAATTAACGACAAAGTAAATATATATACACATTAAATATCACCACGACTTGGTTTTTGAGCAAAATTAATGAAAATTTGATTTATATTTGCGAAGATATTTAAAAATTCAAATTTGGAAACTGACAGAAGGGAAAGTCATTTGCATGTTATTTTGTTTATCTTTTTTTTTGTATGTTTTTTTTTTTCGCTTTGATTGATTGAATTAATTGCATCATTTATATCTTAATTTTAAAAAAATGGAAATTATTGAATGGAAATTTCTTACTATATATATATTTCCGTGTTGATTTTTATGGGGCAACCAGCGAGGATCCAACTCGCGATAATTGATAATAGATCTGTGAGTAACAGCTAAAAAATCCCCTCTCTACCAAGGCGACACGGGATAGCCACTTCTAGTACATATATAAAGGGCAATTGGGGTATGTATGTCCGGATAAGACTACGAAAATAAAACAATTAATGACAAAGAGCCGGTTTAGCTCAGTCAGTAGAGCGTTCGGATAGGAATCACAAGGTTCCTGGTTCAATACCGGCCCTCGCCAACTCAGCGTATGAGTAGCACAGGGATCTGTGCGGTAAATTAAGGAGCTGATGGTAGGTGTGGCGCTCCACCTCAGACGCTAAAATAATGTCCTTGGTCTAGCGCAAGTGAAAAGGGGATAGACTCCCTCGCTGTCTGGCTGATACCGACATTATGCCGACCCGACGACTTAAAAAAAAAACAACATATATATATATATATATACAGTAGATATCACCAGTTCTTGCTTTCTATGCAAAAAATATAAAGATAGGATTTATGAAGAATTAAAATATACATAGAAATAGCATTGAAATTCTACTTAAAAATGTCCAGCATTTGTAAATCTCTAAAGTAAGCAAATCACTGCTCCAAGGTTTTTTTATCCCTTCTACCTAGTTGACGCAGGGTAACCGCTTCTAGTATATAAATTCGCAATAACCTGAATAATTTTGGTGCTACGCGTGTTGCTAAGGCTAATAGAACATTATAAATGAGTTTGATTCTCACCGGGTGTCTGCTATTTCTTGCTTTATGCCAAAATCTAAGCTTACTAAATGGAACCCTTGTGGGCTTTAACTGGTATCAATTCAATGTTTTCCTTCTCCAAGCCTGGTTGCCTAGCCAAGGTTAAAGAAACCAGTCTGTTCTACTATTTAACCATTGCTGGTGGATGACTAGTTGGATTCACACCTCTCCCAAGTGTATCAGCGCTATCTGAAATGCTAACCGCCTCGTCCAGGATTTGAACTTGGGTCTCCGAGTCCATTTCTCACGATGGTAACCATTTCACAATGAGAACTTCCTTTGAGGGTTATTAATACCATCTAACTCAATACAAGCTGTCACATTGCTTTGTACTAGTACCGTCTAACTCAATGCAACATGTCAGTTTGGTTGATATATGTACCATCTAACCGAATACAAGCTGTCATATTATTTTCTAGTAGTACCATCTAACCTAATACAACATGTCACTTTGGTTGATATGTGTACCATCTAACCCAATGCAACCTGACATATTGCTTTGTACTAGTACCGTCTAACTCAATGCAACATGTCACTTTGGTTGATAAATGTACCATCTAACCCAATACAAGCTGTCACGTCGCTTTCTATTAGTACCATCTAACCTAATACAACCTGTCATATTGCTTTCTATTAGTACCATCTAACCCAATACAACCTGTCATATTTCTTTCTATTAGTACCATCCAACCCAATACAACCTGTCATATTACTTTATATTAATACCATATAACTTAATACAACCTCTCAGATTGGTTAATATTAGTACCATTTAACAAAACACAACCTGTCAGATTGTTTTCTACAAGTACCATCTAACTCAATACAACCTGTCATGCTGATTGATATCTTTACCATATATCCCAGTAAAACCTGTCACATTGCTTTCTATTTGCCTCACCCTGTATATTTTTCCTGAAGAACTGTCACCGTCAAAGTTTGGGGTGATGTTCTTTAGATGACCCTAAATAAATTCTCATTCTTTTTGCTAAATTATAGTTCGTGTGGCCCTGTTATAAGAACGTGCTGATTTAAATAAAAGTCCTCGATTGAAACCGCTAAGTCGTAGTGAGTGGGTCCTGTTTTGTTTGTTTTATGTTTTAGAGTTTAAGCGATGGTCCAATTATCCAGGAATAACGCCGAACTATAATTCAAAGCTGGAGTCAAGGTTCCTTTTATATTTGTAAAATCTGGCTCACTGCAATTTTACGCCTATTAAATTCTCTGCTCAAGCAATTCAAATCAAAAGTGAGCGACGATAAAACTGCCTGGATTTGAAGTGAAGTTAATTGTTAGTTTTCATTGATTGCCTCTTGAGCCGAGCTTTTATTAAAATGACAACAACAACAACAACAACAAAAAAAGAAAAGAAAAAGTAAAAAAAATTAAAAAAAAAAAAAGAAAAGATTAAATTCTTCATTCTTTGCTGATTCCAAACAATTTAAATGAAAATAAAGTAAAAATGAAAAAGAAAAAAAAAACAAGAAACTTGAATCTAAGATCAAATTCCCTCGCACATTCAAATCGATGGCTTCAAAATTGAACTAGCAATCGAAACGACACCAAAATAGGTAGAAACAATTTAGCGGAGAAATTTTATTATAGCAAACAACATCAAACTGCCCTAAGTATCCATCACCCTGACGGTGGGTTGGTTGGTTAGTTGGTTGGATTTTACGACATCTCAACACTTGTTGGGTTAATTCATGCTGAAGATTTAGTTTTATTCATTCTTAATGGGTATTGAACATTTTTTTTTCAAACTCATTTTTTCTAGTTATCGCATAGATGGGACCCTAACAGGTAATACCACTGGGTCAGGGTGTACCTAGGAGTAATCGGGATGAAGGAATACTACACACTCCCCAGAGCTCCAAAATGGGAACTTCACAATTAGATACGGTTTAACGCCATACCCAAGATACTCTGTTGGTGGGGTTTACAATACACTGACTGGATCGAAATTGCTTTTCAGTAGTAATGGATCTATGAGACTAGCTTACTAACCACCACGATGGGACACCAACGGGCGTCCTGAGTAGGATACTCTATATCTCCTGCTAAGACCCGCGTCAGAACTTTGGGGAATCCAGCGTCGATCGAAATCGCTATTCAGTAGTACTGGATCTGGGAGACTGTCGGTGAGGCTTAGGCTGACTGAACCCCCCCCCCGCCCCTAAAATCCGCCCAGAGACAGTTAACTTTTGTGGTTACCCAAAACGTTCACCACGGGTAGAATGTGAAGTGAGTTCACAGGTTTGGAACATCCAGCGTAAATCGAAATCGCTATTCAGTAGTAATGGATCTGGGAGACTGTCGGTGAGGCTTAGGCTGACTGAACCCCCGCTAAAATCCGCCCCGAGACAGGTTACCCCTGTCGTTACCCAAACCGTTCGCCTCGGATAGAATGTGACGTGAGTTCACGGGTTTGGAACATCCAGCGTGGATCGAAATTGCTATTCAGTAGTAATGGATCTGTGAGAATGTCGGTGAGGCTTAGAATACGCTGAATATCCCCTGTTAAAACATGCCCCGAAACGAGTCTCTTGTGTGGGTATTTACCAAACCTGTTTGCCACGGACTGGATGTGACACGAGGTCACAAGTTTGGATCTTCCAGCGTCGATCGAAATCGCTATTCAGTAGTGATGGATCTGTGAGACTAACTTGCTAACCATTACACTACGATTGGATACCAATGAGTAGATATTCACCCAACCCGTTTAACACGGGTAGGATCTGATACATATTCGCAAGTATGTAGCAATCAGTGAAGATCGAACTCGCTATTCAATAGTAATGAAACTATGTGACCAGCTTGCTAATTATTACAGCGCAATGAGACGCAATCTGTGAAACAAGGTTACAAGCATGGGGCATCCAGCGAGGATCGAACTCGGTATTCAATAAAAGTGGATCAGCAAGACTATTACACTACGATGGGACACCCGCCTTTCAAAAGGGTATTTGTATAAAGTGAAAGGCAACCAGCCTCATCCAGGATTTGAACTCAGTTCGCCAATTCCATTACCTACGAAGATAACCGTTGAATTAGTGTAAAAATTTGTGTCGCATCGTACACGTGGGTTTTTTTTTGGGGGGGTATTTTTTTATTTTTATTTTTTTGTAAAATCCGTCTGAAGCTTAGAATACGCTGTCTATCCCTGTTAAATTTTTAAGAAATTAAAAAAAAAAAAGATTTTGAAAGCCTTTTTAGTTTCTGGTCGAAATAGATTATTACGGAATGACGGTTTGTTAGGTTTTTCTTTCTTAGAAAATTAAATATTGCTCTGTATTTAATCTAATTTATTGATTATTATACATTGAGCTCTCTTTAGGGATTTATAAAAATCCTAGTATGAATATATGTTTGCACCTACAAGAGCACACGATTATACAGTGAGATTTCGAAGATCCCAAAGAAAATCATCTCTTAATTACCAGCTATTTGTTTTGGTTTGTTTTACGGCATATCAACCTCAGTGCGTCATTTAATGCCAATAAAGTTTTGAAATAAATCAATTCTTAATGGATAATACAATTTTTTTATAATTACATTTTTCTATTTAACCCATTGATGGGACCCTAACAGGTACTACCACTCCGGGTCAGAGTGGACCAGCGAGCAATGGTGATGAAGGGGTGTTCCACATTCCCCAAACCTCCAAAACTGGAACCTCACCATCAGATAGAGTTTAACGTCATTCCCAGGACATGTAAACCCGCAGCCACCGCCTTCTAGCACCCATATGATAAAAAGGGTTTGGGGCTTGCCATAAGGGCAATAGGGTTGGGAAAATCATATAGGCAGCTATTTGTATGCCTTATATATATGTGTGTGTATGTGTGTGTGTGTGTGTTTGTGTGTGTCAAGAGGTCTTCTATTATGATTATATTAGCCCTGTCGGTGTGGCTTTAGAATAAACCGACTGCACCTCTACAGAGAGGTAAGAAACCCACTCAATGGGGCAACCTGTTGGCCGTGGGTGGCGACCCGGAATGTTTAAGGACGGAATCTTGGTTGATGAGCGGTCCCTAATGTGCAACACTCCACTTAAACCCTTACTTAGACTAGACGGGCGTCGGAGAGGCCCACTCCGATCAATCGGCTGGTTTTATCCGTGGTTATCTATATATTAACACGCTTGTTGTCATCTTGCTCATATCCTCTGGTTAAAAGACAGAGCGTCTGAATCGTCCAAGATGAAATGCAAAAATGTAAATCCTAAGTATCTGGTGTTGCTTATCCGTAGAATTCATATTTTCTATCAGGGTCGTTACCACAGCTAAATAATGGGCCATTCCGTTTTTATTATTAAAAAAGGGAAGAAAAGGATATGCTACACAGAAAAAATATAATAAGAAAGAAAGAAAGAAAGTATGGGAAATATACATAGAGTGTGTGATAGCGCTAATCTGTTTCAATCGAACATAATGAAAACAAGGAAAGAAAAAAAAGTGGGGGATATATTTAAATCAAGATTATTATACCGTTTACGTATTGAAGTATTCGCAATAGCTCTTATGTAAACATATCAAACGTTGTGATAATTAAGTTAACGTACTGTGGTATATCCACAGGCCCTGCTAGTACTCTCATGAATGTTTCTTATTTGAGTAGCTGGCTTCATGGCTGGATTTCATCTAACTTCTGTTTCTTATATTCTTTAATCTGTTGCTAGGCATTTCTTCGTACTGTTAACTGATCTGGTCTATCATTAAGATGCTGGTTCGCAAAGACTGCCATTTAATTCATAGAGACAACCAAGGCATATTTCGGGATCACATTTTTATTCAGAAACAAAACTTTCTCAACCTAGGATATTTAACCGCATGCATGAGGGAAGCGGAACCCATCTTTACCTTAGGAAGTTTCCGGCTTAACTCCGAAACTAACTGACTAAGCTCTGGGCCTTCTTTCCCATAGTCTGTGTAACCGGAAAGAAGGTTAACCAAAGGTTATTTCATGCTAATCATCTAACCCTCTTCCGATACTGAATTTCAACAACCTTGAATTCAAAATCTACACTAACCACTCCAAAAACGACAGTTATTACCAATACACAACAATGGCTTATAAAATAAGTTATGGATATTTTTTAATTAGTCTCGCCTATTTGCAATCAGTTTACGGTCAAGTCACGCTGAAAGCACCGATTCCTGCTAGATCACCGAAGTTAAGCAGCGATGAGCCTGTTCATTGCTTAATTGAGTGACCACTTAAGCAACAGCATGATTGTCCCAACCCTATTGCTCTTACGGCAGATTCCCAACCCTTTTTATCAGATATGATCTAAAAGGCGGTGTTGTATAGCCGCTTGACTACCGGCTAGTAGACTTCAATAAACAACAGATACGTATAAACAAAAATAGGACCCGTCTTTATTTTCTTCGGTGTGTGGGTAGTGAGGGCGAAGAGCTTCACAATGAAAATGCCCGATCGGTTGGTGAGTGCGGCGACGAGTGTTCACAATGGAAATGCCCGAGGGTTGACGGGAGACGCAAGGTGATGCTATCGGCTGTTCGCTGGGATCTCTGTCTGTCGGCTCGAATCCTCTGGTCTTTATATTGATAAACACGCCTACGCCTCTTTATCTTTTGATCTGGTCTTTACATCCGCTAATATGCCTACGCATTTTTATCTTTTGATCTGATAACAGACATTTGTTATATATTTCTTTATCTTCTCCCTGCTTCCTTGACCGGAAAACCTCTCTTCCGCTTTCCCTTTCTTTTTAAGTATATAAAAATTGAGTTAAGAATTTTTTTAAAGAATTTGAATACCCATCAAGCATAAATAGAATAAGAAGTATTCTGCATAAAATAATCCAACAAGTGTTGACATGCCGTAAAATCCAACAAACCAACCTTAAGCAACAGCGGTACTGTAAGCAACCTAGTCTTTTGTTTATCAAAATGACTTGATTCGGCATTTAAATGACTCAAAAAGTGTTGATATGCCGTAAAACAAAACAACCAATCGTTGCGATCTCAGTAATATTTTTTACCCAACGTAGGCGGATACTTCAACTAGAGTTCCCATATTCACGAAACGAATTAAAACCAGAGAAAGTAAAACCAGAACAGCATAAGAAAAATTTAAAACAAAATGATAAAAATAACGAAGGAAATATTCAAGGTGCAATTTGCGTATCAGATAAAAACATTAAATTTAATTGTAGGGAAGGAAGTATTTTCGCACTGGCAAGATATTAACTCGTAAATTGTGACGTATAAATTGTGACTGTTGGAGCCAAGCGAAATTTGTGGTCAAAATAAGCTTTAGCGCGGAGTGTCTTGCAAGAAGAAGTGCTTGGACGTGGGTGGCATTTAAGTGACTAACAAAAGTAATGAAGAAAAACAAAAAACAAAAAATATATAATGAAAGAGAAAATGAAAGTAAAAGAAGAATAAAAATTAAATTGAATGCTTTTAAGACATTCACGATGTGAGCGAATGAAATTGAACGTCACATACAGAAAAAGGGGTGAATTGGGGTCGGGGTATGGGTGGGGGTGATGGAAATGACGGAATGGGATTTGGAGGGAGATTTTATGGAATCAGTTAGAAATTGGCCCTCCATATCTGATGGTAGAAAGCCGATGGTTTTATACCGCTGACGCGGGAATCCCGTTGGCTTGAGAAATTGAAAGAAATGGATTGAAGTTGTCAGATAAGAAGAAAAAAAAGAGAAAAGAAAAGGGAAAGGAAAATGTTTTCTCCATTATAAAACTATGAGAGTAGAGGAAGGGGTGGCGGGAGGGATACATAGAGAAAGTGGGGAGAGAGAGAGAGAGAGAGAGAGAGAGAGAGAGAAGAGAGAGCAGAAAAGTCGTAGATGGAAACAGAGAGAGAGAGGGTGGAGAAAATTCGACGATGGAGAGAGAGAGAGAGAGAGAGAGAGAGAGAGAGAGAGAGATGGAGAAAGTTGAAGTGAAAGAGAGAGAAAGACACACACATACTCACTGAAAGTGGAATAAGGTGAGAGTGAAATTCACACACTAAAAGTGGATGGGGGGTGGGACACACACACATAAAGAGAAAGAACGGGGGAGAGACACACAAATAGAGAGAATGGATGAAGGTGGAGACACACACATAGAAAATGGAATAAGGGGGTGATAGAGAGAGAAACTGTGAAAGAAGAGAAAGAAGAGAGGGGTAAAGAGGTACAAAGTAGAGGAAGGGGAGATAGAGAAACGCGCAGAAGGGAATGAGAGTGACAGACACAGAGAAAATTGAAGAACGAGACGGAAGGGGAGAGAGAGTGAGAGAGATGGGGAGAGAAAAGTCGATGAGAGAAAAGTCGATGGAGAGAGAGGGGAGAAGAGATGGGAGAGAAAAGTCGATGGAGAGAGAGGGAGAGAGTGAGAGGGCAGAGAAAAAGTCGATGGAGAGAGAGAGAGAGAGATGGGGAGAGAAAAGTCGATGGAGAGAGAGATGGGGAGAGAAAAGTCGATGGAGAGAGAGAGAGAGAGAGAGAGAGAGATGGGGAGAGAAAAGTCGATGGAGAGAAAGAGAGAGATAGTAAAAAGTGGAGGTGTATGACGAAAATTGAAACGGAGTAATGGAAGGGAAGAAAAAAGTGAACATCAGTAAAATTTTGTAATATAAAAGAATAACTGTAAATTTTAAAAAGAAATAGAATACAAAAGAATGGGGTTGAAGGAGAGTTTTAAAATGAAGTTAAAATATATTGATTGATTTCTAGCCAGGGCATTTCAACCTGTCTTGGGTTATTTTATGTCTAGAGGCTACGTAATCGTTTTCATTGCACATTCATATTTTCATTTTTTTGTGTAATTCTTTCGTAATCGATTTTTTTACACACTTTATTGAATATGAATAATTTTTAAACAGATCTATGTGACGTTGGAGTAGACTTGGTAATGCCAAAGAAAGGGTAGTCCATATTCTATAGATCTCTATAAATGTAAATCAATTTTCTCGTATCTTAAATCATTTCTCCAATTGAAATATACGGAAATGCCAGTAATCCGTTCTTGCGACGCCCTCCCGCCAAAAAATAGCCTAGTTTTTGTTGGTCTTTTTTTAGATTAGGTAAAATCACTGTAGTGTAGAGGGAGTCCATATTCTATAGATCAGAATCGGGGTCTCTCTATTAGATGAAGTTTAGTGTCGTACTCAGGACACCCTTTTTAAAGGGCAGTGGGCTCTGTAATTCGTCACCCTTGTAAATCAATTTTCTCGTATCTCAAATCAATTTCTCCCATTGAAATAAACGGAAATGCCAGTTATCCGTTCTTGCGACCCCTACCCCCAAATACCTAGACTTTGTTGTTCTTTTTTTTTAGATTAGGTAAAATCATTGTAGTGTAGAGGGAGTACATATTCTGTAGATCTCCAGAATCGGGGTCTCTCTATTAGATGGAGTTTAGTTTTGTACCCAGGACACCCTTTTTAAAGGGCAGTGGGCTCTGTAATTCGTCCCCCTTGTAAATCAATTTTCTCGTATCTCAAATCAATTTCTCCCATTGAAATAAACGGAAATACCAGTAATTCGTTCATGTGACCCCCCCCCCCAAAAAAAAATACCCTAGTTTTTGTTGTTCTTTTTTAGATTAGGTAAAATCACTGTAGTGTAGAGGGAGTCCATATTCTATAGATCTCCAGAATTGGGGTCTCTAGCTCAGTCGGTAGAGCGTTCGGCTAGAAACCACAAGGTTCCTAGTTCGATACAGGTCCTCGCCAACTCAGCGTATGAGTAGCACAGGGATCTGTGCGGTAAAGTAAGGAGCTGATGGTAGGTGTGGCGCTCCACCTCAGATGCTAAAAACAATCTCCTTGGTCTAGCGCTATTGAAAAGGGGATAGACTCCCTCGCTGACTGGCTGATACCGACTTTAGGCCGCCCCGACGACTTTACTTACTTACTATTAGATGAAGTTTAGTATCGTACTCAGGACACCCTTTTTAAAGTGGAGGGGGCTCTTTAATTCGTGCCCCTTGTAAAATCAATTTTCTCGTATCTCAAATAAATTTATCCCATTGAAATAAACGGAAATGCCACTAATCCGTTAAAGTGACCCCCCCCCCAAAAAAAAAATATCCTAGTTTTTTTGTTTTTTTTTAATTTTTAATTTTATTTTAGATTAGCTAAAAGTTCTGTACTGTATAAAAACATAATATAAAGTAATGAAATATGTGTTGTAATATGTTTTAATGTCTATCTAAATATATATATATTTTGTTTTTGTGAATTAAATCGGGAAACTCAAGAGTTTTTAATGAACTTATAAACATAAGCATATTTGAAGCTCGCTCGGCCATCAAATTTTAGCTCTAATCAAAAAGAAAAAAAAAACAACAACTAGGTGACATGTTGTAACTAGAAAAACTCGGATGTTGAGGTTTTTGTAAGTCAAGTTTCCAATGTATTTATATATGTGTCTGTTATTAAGTGTGCCAGGGTCGGTAAAGAAGTCACCATCGAAAAGTCGGTGTCGTTATAGTATGTGTCCTACCTTTTTGATTCTGTTATAGCATGTGGCCTACCCGCTTTGAATGTGTCCTACCACATATTTATAGATACAAATAGTAGGCAATTTATTGAAACTAATTATTTTTCACATATATTCAATTTCAAGAAATGCAATTCAGTCATAAGCTGTATATAGTAATTAAGAATAATTAAAAAATAATTCATCCATAATTTACATGAATCCGAAATCTATTTAATTCTAAAATAGGGTTAGGGTTGGGGGCTAGGGTTAGGGTTAGCAGTTATTATAACCTTATAATATGCTTTTTGTGGTAGCCACATACTATAAGAGAAACATGATTTCGCAGGCCACATTCAAAAGGTAGACCACATACTATAATGGTACTGAAAAGTTAAGGTTCACAAGGAAAAAATGTAGCGAACAATGTAGAATAAGTGCTTCGTTAAAAGTCCAAAATGCAAATACGAGGATGAGTCAAAAAGTAATGCCATTTTGTTTAGGACAGGTATAATTACCAACACAGAAACATTATTAATGCATTTAAATTCCGGAAATATACCTCTAAGAAATAAATATTTACATTGTATATGGTAAGGTTAATTTGCATAATGATTTTAACTAAACTGGGTTTAATAAATAATTATTTGGTGTTATTGATTTCTAATACAATCGTGTTATTCTCAAAGGTAATAAAATCAATCGTATGGATAATCTTATATAGAAATCAATTAAAATAAAATTGAAATAAGTGTAATACTTTAATATTCGTTCTTATTTACTTTAATTAGTCTTTCTAATTCAATGAAATATTTTAGTACATTAAAACTTAAAAATTTACGCTCAGGGGGCACATACTTTTGCTAGTACGAGGGTGAATCAAAAAGTAATGCCATTTTGTTTAGGACAGGTATAATTACCAACACAGGAACATGTATCATACATCAATATGAAGCTGGTCCTCTGTGGATCACATCTCTACTTCTCCATATAGTCACCGGTTCTCTCACTAGAAATGTTCTACCTTCGAATGAGAGCATGTGTTCCTGTCCCCTACGATTCTGTTGACTGTTCTTTGAGCCATTTCTTCGCTACGTATTCACTAAGAGGAGGAGGATCTCCCACAGTAGTTTTGACTAACGAGAAGAAAGCCTCTTTGATTTGAATTCAGAGTTCTATTTCTCCTAGACCGGTTCCCATACCAGGCTTAAAGAACTCAGTCTGCTCTACTATTTACCCACAACTGGAGAGAGAATACTTGGATTCGTACCTTTCCCAACGGTATTAGTGGTAAGTGAAATGCAAACAGCCTTGTCCAGGATTTGAACTCGTCTTGCCGTATTCATTTGATACGACGGTAGCTATTACACGACACGCCTCTTAAGTAGATGACATTTTCGACGGGAGTGGATAATAGTATTGCCATATTTCAAAGTATAGGGGGTGGGTGAGCTCAGTCGGTAGAGCGATCGGCAAGAAACCACAAGATTCTTAGTTCGATAGCGGCCATCGCCAACTCAGCGTATGAGTAGCACAGGGATCTGTGCGGTAAAATAAGGAGCTGATAGTAGGTGTGGCGCCCCACCTCAGACGCAAAAACAATCTCCTTGGTCTAGCGCTAGGGAAAAGGGGGTAGACTCCCTCGCGTATGTGTATATGTATATATATATATATATATATATGTGTGTGTGTGTGTGTGTGTGTGTGTGTGTATAGATATATGTGTGTGTAGATGCATATAAATGTATGTATTTGTGTATATATTGAAATATTGTTCAATATTAGCTATGAATATGATATAAAATATTTTCATTTTAACAGCATTGTGTGTTTTCATATCCTTTTATCTACATGTGTGTCTGTGTGTGTGTATGTGTGTGTGTGTGTGTAAGTGTGTGTATATGTGAATATATATATATATATGTGTAGATGTGAATATATATATGTGTGTCCATGCAGATGTGAATATATATATATATATTCATATATATATATACAATTGGGAGAGGGAGAGATAGATAGACATGATAAGTAGAAATAGGAAGACAAGATAATTGGCCGATCAAACTGGGGAGTTTTACCCCGTGAAACTGTCAGCCTGTCCCTCGAAGGAAGCTGACATGTTTATGCTCTGCCTCTTCCTGCAGAAGCCATCAATCTTGCTCGACTCCCCGGAATGGCCTCCGATTACTCGCAAAAGTTTATCTTTCCCGAAACTAGTATAATAAAATATTTTCATTCTTCCATTTTCTTAGAGTGTGGCGCAAGAAACAATTGCTTTTCCTACGGATTAAAAGCAGGGTTTTAATAAAACGTACCGTACCTCACCATTAGGGCAGGTCGATTTTTCACTTTTTCAAAATATCAAATTATATGAAACGCTTAAAGTTGTGTATTGGCCAATTTAGAACTGATACCAAAAACTTTTATCAATTTTTGAGGAAACGACATCAAAGATCGTAGTCATAAAGAAAAAAAAATAAGAGAATATTTTGAAAATATTTCAGTAAGTTTCAGTGGATACTGAAATAGGAATAAATGAGCTGACGGTAGTTGTGGTGCTCCATCTCAGTAAAAACAATCTCCTTAGTCTAGTGCTAGCGAAAATGGGATATACTCCCTCACTATCCAGCTGATAGGCCACTCCGCCAAATTTACTTACGTAAAGGATGTACATTTGCTTTGATTCATTAATTTTAACGGCACATCAACCGTCCAGGCTCATTTTAAGCCAAACAGTAAATTTTGAGGAATGGTTACATTTATTATTTTGTCTTTTTCAAGGATATTCTTGATTTTGACGGCAGGCTTCTTGCAATTGTCCACTGCGATCGGGAATCACGTTAAGGGACAACCGCCCTGTCGGTTGGGGTGTTAGAATGTTGAAAGAAAAAACAAATTCTCCTCTCTCTCTCTCTCTCTCTCTCTCTCTCTGTTTCCATCTACCACTTTTCTGCCCTTTTCTCTCTCTCTCTCTCTCTCTCGCTCTCTCTCTCTTCTCTCTCTCTCTCTCTCTCTCTCTCTCTCTCTCTGTTTCCATCTACCACTTTTCTGCCCTTTCTCTCTCTCTCTCTCTGTTTCCATCTACCACTTTTCTGCTCTCTCTCCCTCCCTCCCTCTCTCTTACACACACACACACACACACACCACACACTCTCTCTCACTCTTTAACCCCCTCTCTCTTTCACGAAAAAACTGCACAAATGCCCTAAAATACATCTAACACAAGAATCAAATTTCTTTTTATTTGTTTCAGGAGAAATATCAAAGAAGAACGGATTATCTTTAATCTCAAAATATGGATTACTTTGACCAATTGGACGTTAAGAGTAATGTTACTAAATACCTCCTCCCTGAACATGGTGGACCTTGTGCAAATCCAACTGCTGACCATAATAATTCTATCTACATGCACAAGGATAGCATGTCAGAGAATTCTGCAGGTACGTTTTATTCAAGTCTACCAAATAACCCTTTTTATTTATCTTTCTTTCAGCTTATTGTCAAATTTAATCTAACTAGACCATTGTATCAGTGAGGCGTGTTCTTATCACTCCACAACAATTTGCCGATAAAAATCTGTCCCATAGTTGTGGGGGGTGGGGGCTTCATACTGTTAAGTATCTGGCCGCCATACCTGGCCAGTTGAGAAGGACTTAAAGTAAGTAAATAAGTAAGTAAGTCCTGAGCTATAGAATCCTTTGGTAAGTGAATAAGTCCTGGATTATGTAATCCTACGTAATATCAAAAGGTCCAGTGATACAATCCTATGATCCGTCGTCCACGAAAGCTCAAAGCAACGTGTGTAGGTATGACCAGAACAGCCAGTATAAGTAAAAATTATCATCAGCAGAGCACTGCCAGTGATTGGACAAGAAGTTGGTCACATGGTTGTCGGCGAATCTATAAGTACAAGTGGCCATCTGGCACACACCTTATATCGGGGAAAACCAACACATACCCTTCCCAAAAGTATTAGTGTAAAGTTTTTAAGTGCCATCCTTGGCCAGTTGAAAAGGGCTTAAAGAAAGCCCTGTGTTATTGAATCCTTTGGTAAGCGTATAAGTCCTATCCTGCGTATTGGTAAAGGTCCAGTGATTTAATCCTATGTCCGTCGTCCACGAAGGTCAGTGTAATTATGACCAGTAGGGTTGGTTAAGTATTGTATCAACCTCTGAGTACTGCCAGTGATTGGCTAAGAGTTAGATCACATGATTCTGGCCTAGATACCTAGCACACACCTTATATACCAAATTTTCTCAACAATTAGTCCAAAGGTTAACGTAATAGCGCGACTGGATTTTGAACTCGCTTACTACGATGTCGCAGTCCAAGACGTTAGCCACTACGCCTCTGGGACTTCCACATACCCAAAAGGTAAATTACGCCCGTTACCAAACCTTAGCAAATGAACAACAAAAATTATTTGTTTATAGTGGCGGGTGCAAAAAATGCGTAGATCTCGTTAGCATCCCCTCAAGGAGGCGCCTCAGGCACTGGGCAATAAACCCAGCCCCGCCCCTTTAAATCAAGGGGACAGGTGTTGCTTGGGGGATGGTCCCTTGGGATCAACGAAGTTCGCTTGTAAGTTCCAGGGCCGAAGCCACTGGGTCCCCGACCGAAACCGGAGTTTGTGATGCAACCAGCGTTAGACGTCCCAAAAAGGCTGTGTTTGGTGTACGATCTGTGCGAGGCAATGTAAATGACGGTATTAGAAGGGAGTCAGTTATAATGAACTCCTAACGGACAATCAAACGATTGGCTCTTGATAAGTTCTCCTCCTAATGACATCAATTATGTACCAATCAACGAACAGTGTTCGCAATTAGTTAACAAAAAAAAAAAAGAAAAAAACGGACTTAATATACCATCGAGATAGCGTTAGGCGACATATTTCTGTGGTCATTTTTCACAGGTTGGCGGGAATATTTCCACTCAACTTCAATCTTCTCTAGATATTGCAATTTGGTGTTGGCATAGAAATAAAAATGAACATTAGCAAAATTTTCGGACCAAGTTACCTTTAAGCACCCTGTTACATAATCTATGCGGTTGCATAAGATTATTGTCAATCCCCTGTAATTCTGAGGGGATGACCCCTTTCATAACATGGCCGTGTCCTTCCATGGAAAATTACAGAAGCCCGTCAAATATGTGAAGTCACGTGGGACCTTTTTTTTTGAGTCCCCAGTTTGCAGTTGGACGTCAGGCAGCGAAGATGTACTGCCGAACTGTGACTCACTCTGCATACGCGCGCTATGTTAGTTAGAAGATGTCTGGTGGGGATTTAACAATAAAATAAGATCAAAAGTAAATCGAAGTCTTGTGTCTATTACCTGAAATCCCAAAGTCAACTCCAGACGCAAGATGTTAGAAGATATACCAAAGACGATCAGAATAGCAGCCGGCCAGAATAGAAAAGACGACCAGTAAGTAAGAAGTGAAGAAGGCTATGCAACACCCCACAGGGGCGATCTGGATTCAGAAGGACATGTTTCGCTTTGCACCGTCAACATGCTGTTGTGTGTTAGGGTTATGGTTAGGGGTTAAGGTTAGGGTTAGGGGTTAGGGTTAGCAGTTAGTTTTATAATTAAAAAAAAAATCGTCTGGTAACAAACAACCGGATTTTGACGGTGCAAAGCGAAATATGTCCCTGTGAATCCAGGTCACCCCTGGGGTGCTTAAAGGTAACTTGGTCCAAATTTTCGAGTAAAAAAGACTGAAAATTAAAAATTGAATAAAAAAGAATGAGTGTTTAAAATTAAGTTAAAAATATATTGATTGATTTATTGTAATGGTATATCAATCCATCTAGGGTTATTTTATGCTTAGAGGCCAAGTAATTGTATTCATTATACAAGGTGTGTCAAAAAAGTATCAAGATTTTAAAAAACTTTTTGAGTCACCTTGTATTCTGGAAAAAATTAACGTTCCATTCATTGTTCATTTCTTTCTTGGTAAATACAGCTTCAAACACGGCACTTTTATGACACACCTTGTATTCTGAAATAAAATTAACGTTCCATTCATTGTTCATTTCTATCTTGGTAAATACAGCTTCAAACTCGGCACTTTTATGACACACCTAGTATTCTGAAATAAAATTAACGTTTCATTCATTGTTCATTTCTATCTTGGGAAATACAGCTTCAAACTCGGCACTTTTATGATACACCTTGTATTCTGAAAAAAATAATCACGCTCTATTCATTGTTCATTTCTATGTTGGTAAATACAGCTTCAAACTCGGCACTTTTATGACACACCTTGTATTCTGAAATAAAATTAACGTTCCATTCATTGTTCATTTCTATCTTGGTAAATACAGCTTCAAACACGGCACTTTTATGACACCCCTTGTATTCTGGAAAAAAATTAACGTCCCATTCATTGTTCATTTCTATCTTGGTAAATACAGCTTCAAACTCGGCAGTTTTATGACACACCTTGTATTCTGAAATAAAATTAACGTTCCATTCATTGTTCATTTCTATCTTGGTAAATACAGCTTCAAACTCGTCACTTTTATGACACACCTTGTATTCTGAAAAAAATAATCACGCTCTATTCATTGTTCATTTCTATCTTCGTAAATACATCTTCAAACTCGGCACTTTTATGACACACATTGTATTCTGAAATAAAATTAACGTTCCATTCATTGTTCATTTCTATCTTGGTAAATACAGCTTCAAACTCGGCACTTTTATGACACACCTTGTATTCTGGAAAAAAAATTAACGTTCCATTCATTGTTCATTTCTATCTTGGTAAATACAGCTTCAAACTCGGCACTTTTATGACACACCTTGTATTCTGAAAAAATAATCACGCTCTATTAAATGTTCATTTCTATCTTCGTAAATGCATCTTCAAACTCGGCACTTTTATGACACACATTGTATTCTGAAAAAAAAATTAACATTCCATTCATTGTTCATTTCTATCTTGGTAAATACAGCTTCAATCTCGATACTTTTATGACACATGATGGGTTCGCGTATATCAGATGTCCCACCATATCTAGCAAACCTGTGAGCTAGATCTTTAGAATACACCAACTGCATCTTGGCAGAGGGGTAACCCCACCACCACCACCACTACCAATGGGACCAGCTGTTAGCTGTGGGTGGCGACCCGTGATGCTTAAGAACATAACTCTGGTGGCTGAGCAGTCCATGACATGCAACACTCCCCTTTGGACCTTACTTAGGCAAGACAGGCGGTCGGAGAGGCCCCCTCCGATCAATCGGTTAGTCACATCAAGCCCTAACACCTATATGATTGTCCCAACCCTATTGCTTTTATGGCAAGCTCCAACCCTTTTTATTATATATGTGGTAGAAGGTGGTTAGAGTTTTAGTGTTCTGGGTATGACGTTAAACTCTATCTGATGGTGAGGTTCCAATTTTAGAGCTCTGTGGAATGTGTAGTACCCCTTCATCACCATTACTCCCGAGTCCACTCTGATCCGGACTGGTGGTACCTGTTAGTGCCCCATCTATGGATTAAATAGAAAACAACGAGTTTAGAAAAATCTGAGTGACCATCAAGAAAATAAATAAAACAAAACAACAAAGGTTGACATGCCGTAAAATCCAACTAAGTAAACGACACCTATATCTAGGCGCTCAAGCAACGTGTTCTGTACTCTGAATATTATTCGTAGAAATTACAACCAACCTGATACTGTTGTATACTACAGCTGGACTTTCATAGAACCTTGCGAACACTTCTATATGAAAATACATGTGACGGTGCCTGGTGTAATGATTACCCTCGTAGAAAATGGACACGACGAGAGGTGTTCAAATCTTGGACTAGGCTGATTGTATTACACATAATACTAATATTTCACATCTATTAATAATGGAGATTCGCTTCCGGTTTTTGTCTGTAACAAAAATTAAGTCACTGCTTACGTCACATTACCCAAAATCGTCATAACATAGAATAAATACACTCAAAATTTGAACATGCAGTATTAGACAGTCCTCATTGTTTTTTTAAAACAAGTTTTAATAAATACATGACTGGTATTATATATCTATATATAGTTTGTTTTATTTTAATACATATTTAAAGTTTACATTTCAAATTGTTTTATTTTTTGATCCTTTAATGAATTTGATGATTTTACTTACTTAGGGTACAAACTCACTGACATTGAATTTTTTACTCCCACCCCTCAGGCAAGATGTTTCAAAAATCTATTTTTACATCGCCCGGAGGGTGTTTTTTTATTTTGTACTAGTAATACTAATTCCCTTGGAAAAAAAGAAAGCATCCAACAGTTCGCCTTCCAGCTATGGGTAAATAGTAGAGTATACTGGATTCATTAACCTTGTAATGCCACAAGTCATGGGGAAGGAAAACTCTGAATTCGAACCTCTTAAAATCCACTTAGGAAATTGGAAATCTGATCTCTGATGAAATAAAATGGTAATTCTTGTTGTAGCCGTATTAGGACTACTGTATAGTTGCACCACACATGGATGCTACCTGCTGTTTTGAACAACTCCTAGAAGCAGCATCCTGCAAAAAAGCAGCTGTACTGCCACTCACTTCCCATCTATAAAATCTAAATTAGACAAGGAAGACCTGCTGGAGAAGTAAGGACGAATGTAGCAGGATGACTTGTGTGAGCTAGAATTGCTAATGGAAGGAGGAGGAATAAATAACAAAGGCTTAAAAAATAGTGATGACCCAAAAGAGGAGAGAGATGGTTTTGACCGTAGCGTGACCCCGAACGAAGAATTGAGGGGCAAGCGGAAGTCGGGTGTTGACCGGAAGTCACGTGGTGACGTGGGGGAAGGAAGAAAGGGTTCGTCCTCTTTTTTGCCGGCGTCCGTCGTAGGGGACAGACCTGATTAGAGCCCAGGAATTTAGTAGTGTTCTCTCTCTCTCGTTCTCTCTGCCTCCCCTCCTCCCTGGTAGAAGCCACTAGACGAGCACGTTAATAAAGGCTGGGAGTTGTGACGACATGTTTCTCGTGTTATGATTTTTTATCGGAGTTTTAGTACCAAGAAAGAAAAAAGGACTACGGTGCATGTATCGTTTTAGTACCGTGAGTATTACAACGTAACACGAACTCATATGCGCAGTTCACACATTACTCCTGCTCATCGGTGTAGATCAACCAGCAAAACCTAATATTCATCAGCTCAGTACAGACACTGGATGCTGTCCATAGGACTTGCCAAGACGGATGAACTATAGGAACGGATGAAGATAGATAGATAGATAGATAGAGAATGATAACTTATATAAATAAGCATTGAACTTAGTAAAAAAAGGATTAATGTATATTACAGCACATAATCTATTTTATTATGTTTTTATATAATACAGTGCTATTTTCTTATTGAAAGAAGAGAACAAAACAAATAAATATGATGTTGAGGGGGGTGGCTGGAAAGAATGAATCACATCTCAAAGTAAAAACTGATTTGATATACAAGGAAATTGAGTTATGAGCGGAACGAAATTAGCTCGTAAGTCAAGGTACTGTTGTATAACAATTTTTATTTTATAGGATTTCTCAATATTTTGGAACATCATAGCTTTGAGTTATCATCTTGCAACACCCTCTAGTTTAAAATCAGACCGCCCAAATCGTCCAAGATGAAATGGAAAAATATAAATCCTGGGTATCTGGTGTTGCTTATCCGCAGAATTTTTATTTCTGATGAGTGTCACCACTGCAGCTAAATAATGGACCATTTCGTTTTTATTATAAAGAAAAAAACAAAGGAAAATGCTATACTACAAGACATGAAACGTATATGCCGAAAAACTGTAGAAAATATTAGAAAGAAAGGAAGAAAGAAAGAAAGAAAGAGTATGAGAAAGATAGAGAGAGGGGGCGATAGCGCTAATCTGTTTCAATCGAATATAATGAAATGAAGACAAGAAAGTAAAAAAAAGTTTGAGAGAGAGGCAGACAGAGGGAGAGAGAGAGAGAGAGAGAGAGAGAGAGAGAGAGAGAGAGAGAGAGAGAGAGAGAGAGAGTCAAAGGAATATGTGCTGTTGGCATGACTTGATGTGATATCTATTATTCATATTCAATTCTAAAAATTTATACAACTTTATATGTTTTAAAGTAACTATTCCTATTCAATATTAATCATTGTTAGTACGTAGTTATATGGTTGCATGTCTCCTGACACCAATAATTTGAAAGCAATTATATGGATTCAAATAACTGATATTAATGATTATGAAAGAAAGTAAGAACAAATAATCCAAGAAAGAAAGAATAAAAGAAAAAAAATATCCAATAGAAAAGAAAGAAAGAACAGGCAATGCAAGAAGAAAGAAGAAATGACACAAAAAGAAAGAAAAGAATAATTAAAAATAAAGAAGAAAAAAGAAGAACAAGTCATCCATGAAAGAAAGAAGAAGAAATGACACAAAAAGAAAGAAAGAATAATTAAATAAAGAAGAAAAGAAAGAACAAGTCATCCTGAAAGAAAGAAAAGAAGAAATGTCACAAAAAGAAATAAAAGAATAATTAAATAAAGAAGAAAAGAAGAACAAGTCATCCATGAAAGAAAGAAGAAATGACACAAAAAGAAAGAAAGAAAGAAAAAAATAATCCAAAAAAGAAAGAAAAAAATAAAAAAATAATCCAATAAAAAAGAAAGAAAGAACAGGCAATTCAAGAAAGAAAGAAAGAAGAAATGTCACAAAAAGAAAGAAAAAATAATTAGATAAAGAAGGAAAGAAAAGAAAAAGTCATCCATGAAAGAAAGAAAAACGACACAAAAAGAATTAAAGAAAGAAAAAAATAATCAAAAAAAGAAAGAAAACAACAGTCCAATAAAAAAGAAAGAAAGAACAGGCAATTCAAGAAAGAAAGAAGAAATGACACAAAAAGAAAGAAAGAAAGAAATATTCAAACAAAGAAGGAACGAAAGAACAAGTCATTCCTTGAAAGAAAGAAAGAAAGAAAAGAAAGAAAGAAAGAAAAGTCATTCAAGAAAGAAATAAGTTTTCCAAGAAAGAATAAATGACCCCAAAAAGAAAGGGAAAATAATCAAAGAAAGAAGGAAACAAAGAACAAATAATCCATGAAAGAAAGAAAGAAAAGAGAAAAAATCGTTCAAGAAAGAAAGAATTCATCCGAGAAAGAATGAATAAATGGTCCAAAAAAAGAAAGAGAAAGATAATCAAAAAGAAGGGCAGGAAGAAAGAAAGAAAGAAGGAAACAATCTACGAAAGAAAGAAGAAATATTATAATAAATAAATAACAAATCATTAAAGAAGAAAGAAAGAATTATATAATTAAGGGAATCCGTGCTGTCGGCAGAACTCGATGATGATGATGATGATTATGATGATTATGATGATGATGTATCAATTAATAAAATTATAGATATGCTCTATCCTTTCTCGAATTAAAATGAAGTTGAGAGAGAGAGAGAGAGAGAGAGAGAGAGAGAGAGAGAGAGAGATATGCATGCTGTGTAGATTACATTCCAAGAGTGATAGCCGATAGGGACGAGTGGCAAGAAAGAGTCACTGAGATCCATGCTGTCAGAACGACTTGATGATGATGATAAAGATGATGATGTATCAATTAATAAAATTGATAGATATGCTCTATCCTTTCTCGAATGCAAATGAAGTTGAGAGAGAGAGAGAGAGAGAGAGAGAGAGAGAGAGAGAGAGAGTAAATTAAGGAGATACTACATGCCGTGCAGATTACCTTCCAAGAACCATTACAGACAGGGAAGGGTGGCGAGAAAGATTCACGGAGAGACGTTCTGTCCACACGACTTGATGATGATGATAATTATGAGGATGATGATGATATATTATAGTTTCCATGGAAATAGATGGCATTACTTTCGGATCACTTCTCTTACAAATAGAAGCTCCAGAAATTTATCTTCGAAGTATGCACTAAAAGAATTTCCAATTTTCTTTGCATAATGGAATTCGACTGAATGAAGAGATGTTGGTAAATTGTTTGAATTTTCCCAAAGAAAGGTCGCATTAAAAGCTATTAGATTTGTCTAGACAATAGAATTAGACATTAGAGATACACAGACTGCATACAATCACTGTGTTTATGAACGATATATCACGTAGAGTAGGATATTACATATGCAGATGTATTTCATACATTTTAGGCTAAGAGAGAGCGAGAGAGGGGGAGAGAGAGAGACAGAGACAGAGAGAGGAAAAAAGCAAATCTAAGTTTCGCCTTTTAGAATATTGCGGAAAGTTGCTAATGTTGTCTAAGTGGTACTGCTGGAATATTGAAAAGACGAATCTTTTGATTTTTCTCATCAAACAACTATTGTCATTTATTAAACTTAGTTTAACAGTAACACAGGATTAGAAGAATGAGACATTTCTCTGAATTTCTGAGATGAGGCTTTGTTGCATACCCTTTTCTTACTTCTTACTTCTGGTCGTATTTTCTTCTGGTCGGCTTTGCTATTCTGATCGTCTATCTTCTAACATCTTGGTCTGGTCTCTTCTAAGGTCTGGACTTTGTTGGGGACTTCGGGTCTGGTTTCTGTTAGGGATTTCTCCTTATCAGAAGCCCTGTGTCATTGTTAGTTTTTAGGTAATAAACACAAGACTTCGATTTACTTTGATGTTACTTTATTTTCAATCCCCAAACCAGACATCTGCGCAGGTGAGACTTACATTCTACGAGCTCGGCTCCTACCTTCTAACTGACTGAAACTTACTTACTATCTAAACCGGAAGAGAGGGTCCTCTCTACCGGTTCTCACGGTATCAATCGGAAGGTTAGGACTGAGGTCAAGCCTTGTCATTCATCCTTCAAGGCCGTGGTCTGTAGCTTATAACGGCCATTTTGATTTCTACACTATTGCCATAAATATTATATAATAATTATGTAACAGCTTGATAATTTGTATTATTTGGATTAGTGACAGTTATCTTTAGGCGGCAGGTTCAGCATGGAACGTTAATTTTATTTCAGAATACAAGGTGTGTCATAAAAGTGCCGAGTTTGAAGCTGTATTTACCAACATAGAAATGAACAATGAATGGAACGTCAATTTTATTTCAGAATACAAGGTGTGTCATAAAAGTGACGAGTTTGAAGCTGTATCTACCAAGATAGAAATGAACAATGAATGAAACGTTAATTTTTTTCAGAATACAAGGTGACTCAAACAGTTTTTAAAAATCTTGATACTTTTTTGACACACACATTGTATAATGGATACAATTACTTCGCCTCTAAGCATAACATAACCCTAGATGGATTGATATACCATTACAACAAATCTTGTCATTTATTAAACTTAGTTTAACAGTAACACAGGATTAGAAGAATGAGAGATTTCTCTGAATTTCTGAGATGAGGCTTGATAATTTGTATTATTTGGATTAGTGACAGTTATCTTTAGGCGGCAGGTTCAGCATGGAACGTTAATTTTATTTCAGAATACAAGGTGTGTCATAAAAGTGCCGAGTTTGAAGCTGTATTTACCAACATAGAAATGAACAATGAATGGAACGTCAATTTTATTTCAGAATACAAGGTGTGTCATAAAAGTGACGAGTTTGAAGCTGTATCTACCAAGATAGAAATGAACAATGAATGAAACGTTAATTTTTTTCAGAATACAAGGTGACTCAAACAGTTTTTAAAAATCTTGATACTTTTTTGACACACACATTGTATAATGGATACAATTACTTCGCCTCTAAGCATAACATAACCCTAGATGGATTGATATACCATTACAACAAATCTTGTCATTTATTAAACTTAGTTTAACAGTAACACAGGATTAGAAGAATGAGAGATTTCTCTGAATTTCTGAGATGAGGCTTGATAATTTGTATTATTTGGATTACTGACAGTTATCACTAGGCTGCAGGTTCAATCCTGGCCTGGGACAGCAGTTGTAAAGTTTTTAAATTCCATCCTTGGCCAGTTGAAAAGGGCTTACAGAAAGTCCTATGTTATGGAATCCTTTGGTGATCCTTTGGTAAGCGTATAAGTCCTATCCTGCGTATTGGTAAAGGTCCAGTGATTTAATCCTATGTCCGTCGTCCATGAAAGTTGACATAATTATGACCAGTAGGGTCGGTTTAAGTATTGTATCAGCCTCAGAGTACTGCCAGTGATTGGCCAAGAGTTAGAACACATAGTTCTGGGCTAGTCTATAAGTAGGAACGAGCATTTAACACACACCTTATATACTATAAATTCTCAAAGGCAGTAACATAAAATAATAATTAACACAGCTGTACCCCAAGTTACAAATTGGACACATAGCGTAGTGGATAAAAGGAGTTAGGTTAAGACAGTTCTAAGTGACTTATCTCTAGGCTGCATATTAAATCCTGGTCAGGAGCTGCAGTAACATAGAATAATAATTAACACAGCTTAACACCGGTAACCCAGCTATGGTTAGCGGAATAAGAGTAGGATACACCCGCGGACTGAATAAAGAGTTGGTGTCGAAGTTCAGTGTATGGCCCCGATTACGACAAGATGTTTCCCGAGTTCGAAATGAAGGTTCTCGAGTCCGACAAGAAATGCCCGAAGAAGGCCGGAGGGCACATCGGCCGAAATGTTGTACAGATGACAATAAAGATGAGTACAATAGTTCGAATAATCCAAATAATACTAAGTATGAGACGGTTTCAAATTCATTAGGAATTATCTGCTAACCTACCTCACGTTTTGATTTGATTCCCAAGGATTGAGTTGAAGGACAAGATATATATAATATATATATATATATATATATATATATATATATATATATATATATATGGGGTATAGACATGCATTTCAAGTATATGGAAGATAGAGAGGTCTTGATTCTCTAGTTTTTTGCTTATTCCCAAGGTTTGGTCTGGTTCTCAATGGTTGAGTTTATTCCCTAGGTTTGAGTTGTTCCAAAGAGTTGATACCGAATGTTTAAGTTGATTCCCAAGGGTTAAGTGATTTTCAGGGCTGAATTGGTCTGAATTGATCCCCTAAGATTGATCCCCAAGGATTGGATTGAAGCCCAGGGGTTCATTCTCAAGGTTTGAGCTTATTGTCAACAGTTGAGTTTATTCCCAACGATTAAGTTGATATCCAAGGTTTGAGTTATTCCTTAGTGTTGATTCCCAGAGATTGGTTGATTGGTACCGCATTGGTACCTTACCTTTCCTTTGGATCTCAGCGGCAGTGTGGAGAGGGAGGATTTGCTGCATGGGCAACAGCTTATCCTCCATATAAACCCGCCCAGGCTATGTACTTCAAAGTTTTAAAAAAAGAAAAAATTAAAAATTTTTTTTGACACTACTCCATCGTCTCTCGTAGACGAAAGGCTGCCAACCATATATATAATCAGATCACATGGGTGTGTGTGTGTGTATGTGTGTGTGAGTGTGAGTGTGTGAGAGAGAGAGAGAGAGAGAGAGAGAGAGAGAGAGAGAGAGAGAGAGAGAATATGTGTGTGTGTGTGTGTGTGTGTGTGTGTGTGTGGAATATTCCATTACAACAAATACAACTGATTTGCAATATATATTTGACCTATAGATAGACGCATAATTCAACTAATATCCCCCAAGAAATATTCACCAAAAATCTTGTGAAAAATCCCCATCTTTCAATACCTCACTATACTTCAGAGTTTGTTTTCTTTTTGTTGTTGTTTTTGTTTTTTTGCAGAGTGGTGGTGGGGGGGGGGTTGACAATACGTTCTGTTTGAATAAATGTAATGAATTATTCATTGATAGAAATATGAATTGCAATGTTTCATGCATAGTATATTACCGATGGAAAATATTCAGCTTCCTTCAACAGAACAAACTCATCTTTCAAAATTCTACTTTTATTTATTCATGCTAACAAAAATATTTATATATTGAAGTTTTAATGTAATGACATATCATTTCGAATTAGAAAGTTGCCGCTAGAGGTTAAACAGCAAATAACATGTTCAATACTTAATTGTGTGACCACTTAAGCAACAGCAGGCACTTTAAACACACCGAGTCCTTTACTTGGTATATCAAAATGACGCGACTTGGCATTAGATTAGGTTTTTATTCCTCAAGGCGGCCTTCCTATCTATAGCTCTGTTGATAATGCCTAATAGGCCGAAATGTACATACAGAGATTAATTTTTCTCGATTTGTTTAGCCTTACATTTGAATAGTTATGCCCACCTAATTAATTAATTATTAATTAATTAACTTTCAAAATTAGGTACGACTTCAATTAAGCACATATTCTCCCAAAATTGTCGGCTAAAAAAGCCATATCAAAACACATCGTTTGTGTATTTACTTCTCATATATATATATATATATATATATATATATATATATATATATATATTACAATATAGGTACAAAATGTATTGAGCACTTTGTATTTGTTTATCGCTGACTTACCTTCTTGAATTTTGCATTATCTAACCATCGTGACCATATTCACCGGTAGGTCACCTTTTCCGTTATATATATATATATATATATATATATATATATATATATCCAATATATCAGACAAGTTGGTGGTGAAAATGTTTCTATTTGGGACCTAATATATCTTCCATATATATACACATACACATAGAAATTTAGGCATACATACACTTACATTCACACACACACACACACATATATATGTATATATATATATATATGAATAAATCTACACATACACATACGTGTATAAATACAAATTTACACGCACACATAAAAGCGCAGACACACAGACACACACACATATATATATATATATATATATATATATATATATATATATATATATATATATATATGGTAAAACTTGAGTAGATTATTTCTATATACACCTTAATACTAAATCCGCTCTTCTAACGTAGCACTTTATATTCATTATAACACTGACTTATTCGATATTGTGAATAACTCGATATTATATTCCCAGTAAGTCATCCTCTTTATCATATATATATATATATATATATATATATATATATATATATATATATATTATATATATGGATGTATGTACACCCATAGACATATATGGAGATTTCATTTTGTGCTTTCGAATGAGGAAAAAAACCACAGCAAAATATGTTTTTGCTTCTCTCTCTCTCTCTCCTCTCTCTCTCTCTCTCTATATATATATATATATATATATATATATATATATATATATATATATATATATATATTTCAGAAACCATCTGACGAAGAGATCTTAATTTCGAAACATTAAGAGTAAATCAATGTTAAACAAACAACCCCATAGTTATCTTTATTTTCTTTACACTTACATTGTGATAGCTTTAAGAATAAACAATTATATATATATATATATATATATATATATATATATATATTGCTCCGGATGTCACACGTGGTGTGTGCCGAGTTGTCTGGTCATGGTAATTTAATTCAATTATCAATGTAATTCCTCTATCTATGAAACATATATATATATATATATATATATATATATATATATATATATATATGCACTCACATTAAAGATTCTTGGATTAGCGTCATTTGCTGTTCGAGGTTGATACTCTTTTTTGTATTTTACAAAAGTTGGACTATATGACCTTTAGGCACCCATTTTTTGATCTCGATTAAGAAAGAACATGTTTTTCATTTACACCGTCAATATCCAGTTGTTTTAACAGACGACTTTTAGATATTTAAAAAAAAAATTATAAAACTAATACCGAGAGAAAACATGAATAAAATACATTTTCGATGTTTCATTCATCTTTTCTATTACGTGCGCCTGGTGTGTAATGGTTATCACTATAGAAAAGGGCACGGTGACCCGAGTTAGAATCCTGGTTGACATTGTTTGCATTGTTATAGGTGATATAACCTATGGACAATAATGGAGTGCGCCGAAGGCTACTATACGTGATAGGAACAATTGTGGCTTGACGGTAGGCAAATGCGAGTCAGCTCGTAACTATATTGGTCGGACGCAATCTCCACTTACTTTGCTGTAAATTTCTACTCTTTTGTTAAATACATTTTTCTACATTGTTACCCGTCGTGTTAGTCTTATTTTGACCCCTTAAAACCCCACAACAGTTATCAATATAGAAAACGGGCACGGTGACCCGAGTTAAAATCCTGGTCGACATTGTTTGCATTTCACGACTTATTAATAATGGGATTGGTGTATTTCAGTCTGTAACCTGTTACGATTTTTGTGGCCATCCTTTTGGACACTATACAATCGTCCTTAGTGGACGGAAAGCTGTTAACAACTACCCAGCCCGATGATCGGACTCGCTATCCATTAGTAATCGATCTGCGAGACGAGCTTGCAAGCCATTATACCACGATGGAACACCCTATGTATTTATCCAACCCGTTCGCCATTGATAGGATGTGTTACAATTTAACAACTATTTTAAATCAAATGATGATCGAACTCGTTATTCTTTACATAATTAATAGGTAGCCTATAAATTATGCACATAAGTGTAGCGTAGATTTTAAAATAACTGTTACTATTTTGTGGCCATCATTTATATTATTTATTATCATTATAGAAAACGGGCACGGTTAAAATCCTGGACGACATTGTTTGCATTTCACAACTTATTAAAAATGGAGATTTGGGTGTATTTCTGTCTGTAACCTGTTACGATATTTGTGGCCATCCTTTAGGCTTCAAGCAAGAGAACTGTCCAATGGAGATCATTTGTGTTAAACAGAGCGCGATCATTAGTGAAGAATCCTTTGGCTGTTCCTTGGTGCTCCTCAGTCTTGCAGGTCCTTCGTCAATGATTGCAAATGGACATCTCTCAGTATCAGCGATTAAGTAGTTAACCAACCACGTATTTTTGCTGTTGATTGGCTGAGGTTTAAAGCACATGACCTCGCTTAGTTTATGTATTTAAGTGGTGTATTGCAAGCACACCTTATATACTAAAATATTCCAACATAACTAAAACTACATCGCAGCTTACCTCACAATATCCTCACCGACTGCGTATTGATGAGTATTCAATTTATAGTCAAAATCGTTAATATATAGAATAAAAACAACCTTGTATTATATACACTCAAAATATGAATAAGCAATTTAAAAAATTGTTTTTTTTTACTCTCACCCTTTTTTTCAATATCAAGAAGTTAACTAAAAAGTTTACAAATAAAATAAAAAATACCTACGTTTTTGTGTAAAGTTTATGTGCAAAATAATTATTGGATCCTTTCCGTTCACTAAAGACGATGGCGTAGTATCCAAAATAAAATAAAATAGAATAGATAAAAAATTAAGAAATACAAATTTTATCTACATCTGCGCAGGCCAATTCTTGAGCGTCAGTCTTTGGTGCACTGAATGCACAAAAACTGTGACGTTTTAATTAATAATTAATAGATGCACCCAGCATTTTATTTCAGGGAGACAGGACTAAATTTCCCTTTCAATTTGTTTTTACGCCTTAAGTAAATTTGATGATTGTACTTATTTATGATACAAACCCTGTGACATAGAATTTTTAACTTCCACTTCCTCAGAGACTATCTTTCAAAACGGTCACAGAAAAACAGAAAAGAAGATGGGATACTCTCCATACTGCGTATTGGCCATATCCACATCAACCATTCTCACCTTTTAAAAAGGGTGAACGCCCCAGTACGCTCAACATTCAATGTACAGCTAACTATTAAACACATTCTCCTAAACTGCAAAAATCTCACACAAACCCGCACAAAATATTACCCGCCCTGTCGGTGGGGCGTTAGAATGCACCGACTGCACTTCTACAGATGGGCAAGACTCCCCAATGGGGCCACCTGTTGGCCGTGGTGGCGACCCGTGATGCTTAAGGATAGAACCCAGGTGGATGAGCAGTTCATGTCCTATCTTGGGCTAGACGGGCGGTCGGAGAGGCCCCCTCCGACCAATCGGCTGGTCACGTCAAGCCCTAGCACCTATATGATTTTCCCAACCCCATTGCCCTTATGGCAAGCCCCACCCTTTTTTATCATATGGGTGCTAGAAGGCGGTGGCTGCGGGTCTAATTGTCCTGGGAATGACGTTAAACTCTATCTGATGGTGAGTTTCCAGTTTTGGAGGTTTGGGGAATGTGGAGCATCCCTTGATCACCATTGCTCCCTAGTCCACTCTAACCCGGAGTGGTAGTACCTGTTAGGGTCCCATCTATGGGTTAAATAGAAAAATGTATTTATAAAAAAAATTATATTATCCATTAAGAATTGATTTATTTCAAAACATTATCGGCATTAAATGACCCACTGAGGTTGATATGCCGTAAAACAAAACAAAACAAACAAAACAAAAAACAAAATATTACCAGACAAAATCATAAGAGACCTCTTCAAAAATATCAAACCAGAAGACATTTAAAATTTTCTAAAAAAAAAAACAACGTTTTCAACAAGATCTAACTGAACATAACCGAATACCACTATAAAACCGTTACTCTAAGGACTGAAACCCACATAAAAAAAAACATTCTGCATAACACTTTTTGGCATTAAATGACCCACAGGGGTTGATATGTCGTTAAACAAAACTAAAACTGTTGAGTATCTGGCAGCCATCCTTAGTTCCAGATGTAGTAAATAAGTAAGCAAGCCAATAAGTATCCGGTGTTATAGTATTCTTTGTAAGTCCGACGTCCAATATGATCCAAATAGCAATGAGCCAAGGTTAAGAATCAGACCTCTATAAATACACCAACAGCAGCAGCAACGTTATAATAGAAATCATCGGTGGTCACGTGGTAGTCAACGAGTCTATATTTAGGAGTAGGTATCTGGCACACGCCTTATATCCACAAAAAAATCCAGCAAAAACTCACAGATAAACTGAAACACCGCTCGAAGGGCATTTTATTGTTGCTAGTCTTATAATGGAGATTATCTGTATGTCTGTCTGTAGGCGAAACTATGTCACCACCAACATCCCAATTCCCGTGGTTATTTATATTATATTCTCAATGATTATCAAACAATCATTATTTAATTTTAATTAGCATATCTATTAGCGATGTCTTTTTGAAGGTCTAGCTTGGTTAGCTTTGTCTCAAAACAATCTATCTTATTTATCTATTTAAAATCCTGTAATGTGTATTGGGTGCCGTTATAGTATGTGGCCTACCATTTTGATTCTGTTATAGTATGTGGCCTACCCGGTTTGAATATGTCCTACCTCAGTAAGAGTATATTTATAGATATAAGTAGAAGGCAATTTATTGAAACTAATTATTTTTTCACATATATTCAATTTCATAAAATGCAATTCTGTCATAAGCTGTATATAGTGATTAAAAATGATTAAAAAAAAGAATTTATCTATACTTTACATGAATCAGAGATCTATTTGATTCTAAAACATTCTAAAATTCTGAAATAGGGTTAGGGTTAGGGGCTAGGGTTAGTGTTAGTAGTTATTATTATAACCTTATAATATGCTTTTTATGGTAGCCACATACTATAAGAGAAACAAAAAATAATTTATCCATACTTTACATGAATCAGAGATCTATTTGATTATAAAATATTCTAAAATAGGATTAGGGTTAAGGTTGGCAGTTATTATTATAACCTTATAATATGCTTTTTATTGTAGCACACATACTATAAGAGATATCTGATTTCGTAGGCCACATTCAAAAGGTAGGCCGCATACTATAATGGTACCGTGTATTATATATCACTAAGAAATATAGGTTTACATTGTATATGGTGTGGATAATTTGCAAAACTGGATTTAACAAAATCGATTTTAATAAATAATTACTTAATGTTAATGATTTCTAATATAATTGTTTTATTCTCAGACATATTAAATTAATCCTATGTATAATTTCATGTAAAAATCAATTAAGATAAGATAAATTTGATATTTTTATATGCGTTCTTGTTTTGTTTCGCGAGTCTTTCTAATTTGATATATATTCATTAAAACTTAAATGTTACACCATTAAGCCCTAATTATTATTAGTGGTGCTAATACCATTGGCAATGTTGTGATTCCACTTATACTCACACTTGTACAACTGCTCATTCGTAGAGTGCTGCTTCCAGGATTGGTTTAGGAGAATTTGTTTTGTACATAATTTCTTTACTTTGATACAATCGACGCTCAATAACGTGGTAAATTAAAACGATCGACCAATAACAACAAAATAAAATAGATAAAACAAATTAGTCATAAAGAAATGAAATCTGAGTTAAAATTAGTCAGTATTATCTGCGATATTCGGACTATTGTGCCCATCTTCATTGTTATTTGTACAACGTTTCGGCCGATATGCCCTCTGGCCTTCTTAAGGTATGTCTTGTCTGACTCGGGAACCTTCCCGGACTCAGGAACCTTCTTTTCGAACTCTGGAACTTTCTTGTCGTAATCGGGAGTCATCACGGAACTTTGAACCTAACCCTTTATTTAGTCCACGGGGGTATCCTGTTCTCATTCCGCTAACCATACTGGACTAAATAAAGTGTTAGGTTCAAAGTTCCGTGATGACTCCCGATTACGACAAGAAATTTCCCGAGTTCAAAAAGAAGGTTCCCGAGTCCGAGAAGGTTCCCGAATCCAACAAGAAATACCTGAAGAAGGCCGGAGTGCATATCGGCCGAAACGTTGTACAAATAACAATGAAGATGGGGACAATAGTCCGAATAACGTAGATAATACTAATCATCAAGCCTCATCTCAAACATTCAGAGAAATATTAAAATTAGTCTTACCGAATGTTTACTTCCTCCTGGGCTGGTATTGATGGCGATATGATACTGCGGGATATCGTTGATAAAGTACAAAAGACGTGATCTGTTGTGACCAGACGTCAAGAGCAAGATGCAAATGGCCAATCCCGCCATTGTATTTATACTCTATCCTGGACAAGTGCATATCATTCTATTCTACTAATACAATTGTCTGCTTTCCCAAGGGTATTAAAGCTATGGAAAAATGCTAACAGTCGCATCCTGGATTTGAACACGTCTCACCGTGTCCATTTCCTAAAATGATAACCATTAAACCACGTACCACTTTGCCATTTTTTTAATGTTGGCACCTGTTTGTCAATTTCAAGAAGATTTGCATTTGTGTATTTTGGTAGAATCGATCTTTCTTTCTGTTTGCATAGATTTGTATATGTTTTCGATAAGTACCTTCTTATTCCGAATGATTGAAAGCGACTGCCGGTTTTGTGGAGTGTTTCCATAATTACATTTAAATGTTCTCCCCCGTTTAGATGTCCGTTGTGCGCATGTGTGAAAGATCAGCTCTGCGACTCAAGTGAATATCACTTGAGGCTAACGGTCAAATACATGGAAGGTCTCTGTCATAGAATAGAAATACAAAAAGAAAAAAAAGAGAAAAGAAAAAAAAAGGAAAAGTAAGGATTCAAATAGTTCCTCTTATAGTGCAAACCTAATCAGCACTACACAACGAAACAATTGGATTTTTTTTTTACTTCTTAGACGCCGATTTTTAGGAGTGGTTGATGACGGAATTGCTTAGAGGATGTGAAGTGAATAAAGATGGAAGCGCAAATTCAAACTTCCACCCAAGTAAGAAAAACAACAAAACAACGAATATATAAATATAAAAACAACAAAACGAAACGAATATATAATATATATAATATATATATATATATATATATATATATATATATATATAATAAATTCAATTATTTGCTTTTGAAGCATTGTTAAGTAAAGCATATTAAAACCCCGCGGATGAGTCTTGATAAAGTTAAAACAGCTGTACGGTGTTCCACGTCGCTTGTGTTATTCGCCGAGTTTGCTTGTCATAATTATTTTCAATAATTATCGAATTTTATACGATATACGCATTGTAATTGCCTTCAAAAATATTAATAATATAATAATAATAATAATAATAATAATATATAATATATATATATATATATATATATATATATATATATATATATATAATATATATAATAATATGGGGGCCGGGATGGACGGTGCTGCTATGATTAATGAGTTAGTCGTTGTTATTGAATTATACTTCTTGTGATAATTTAAGGTAAGCTTAGATAGTTATTTAATCGGAGACTAGAGATTGAACTCGCAACCTCTTGGTTGTGAGTCGTGACATGGTAAGCCACCTGTTACCCCCTGTTGGTTGAAGTGATTCGCCCAGCTAAGACCTGTTTAGAGCCATAAAAGCCAAGACCTTCTCTCTCCCGCTGGTGTATCATTGGTCTTAGTTGGGAGAACCCGTTGTCCCCGGCAGTATTAACAACAACACTCGTATGAGACGGCTAGATAATTGTTTTGTAAGAATTGTACGAATAGTTATATAGTTATACTTATTTATTTATATGTAATAGCAAAAAAAACAAAAAAAAAAAAACAATACCGGGCGGTATAAAAATTAATTTTTGAAAGATATTGCCTGAGGGTGTGGGAATTATAAATTCATTGTCAGAGGGTTTGTATCATATGTAAGTAAAATCAAATTTATTAAAGGAGTAAAATAAATAAATAAAATAATAAAATAATTTCGGTCCCCCTTTAATAAAATGTTGCGTGCATTTTTTAGTTATTTATCAAATAAATATTTTGATTATTTTACATATAAATTTTACACCAAATCATAGGTGTTCATTCGTTTTAAACTTTTTAGTTGACTTCTTGTTACTGAAAAAAAGTAAAAGTAAAAAAAAAATAATATTTAAAATTAATTACAAATTTCGCAAATATTTTTTTCCCTTTTCGGTACAGTGACATAAGCAGTGACGTAGTTTTGGTTACAGACAAATTGAAATCGAATCTCCATTATTAATAGACTAACAAAAAAAAACACCCTCCAGGCGATGTAAGAATAATTTTTTGAAAGATATTCACATATGGAGGGGATGGAATATATAAAATAAAACGTTTAACATTTTTTTAAAAATGTTTACTTACTTAAAAAGCATTATATTCACTCCACTCCGCTGATATATTTGTTTTGTTTTACGACAGTAGGTACCTTCAAAACATTTCTAAAAAATCATTCAGACTCTTATCTTTAAAGAAAAATCGTACGAGTAAAATCATTCAGACTCTTATCTTTAAAGAAAAATCGTACGAGTAAAATCATTCAGACTCTTATCTTTAAAGAAAAATCGTACGAGTAAAATATATTTTGTTCAGATTTCATAAAATTAAATAGGGGGGGGGGGGATGAGGCGGTCGACCTAGTAAAATAATATTTCCCCTTATATATTTAAGGAAAAACCTATTTCAAACATATATTCATCTAAAGGTGAATAAGTATCGAATTTTCGCAAATATTTGACTGTTAATTGATTTTTCATACAAAAAATATATTTTATCTTATATCTTACACCGTCCCATACTCACACCGTAAAAGAGAATATTTGACGTCATATTTCAAACCGTCTCCTTTTTGCAAACCTCAAATTTTTTTAAACAGACTGAATAAAAATGACTACCACTCGCTTTTCTCGTTATACTGTGATAAAAAATTTCTTATTACCTTCCATATACCAACAAATGCCCTGAAGATGATCTAATTATTAGATCGAAACACTGCAGCGTCGGCCAATAAACTCACCACTTAACCCATTTAAACCTGTGTTTTTTCATTTTTTTTCTTAATATACTAATATATTTTATGAAGTAATGATAGGGACTATAAATCAAATACTCATTGATAAACTTACTTAATTCCTGAACATACTGTGACGTAAGCCGTGACGTAGTTTCGGTTACAGACAAATAGAAATCGAATCTCTATTACTAATAGATAATAAGATGTCGATCATTTTTCTATACATGTGACAACGCAAAACTAGAAAAAAAAAGACTACGAAAACGAAAATGAAAATACATGAATGAATGAAAGAATAAATAAAAAAACAACATGAAAGATTGTCGACCGTTGATTTAAAGGCGCGAAAAATATCCTGAATGGCTTCCTTTTATGCCGGTTACGCTCGTCTGCAATAATTTGCATGTATTTATAGTGGCATCTCATCCTGCTACGCGAACAGACAATAAACGCAAAAGAATAGTTCCACTCTTACCAAATTATCCCGCCAATGCTAACGCCTCTCTTGAGCATACATCCTGCTTCCTCCTCCTCATCATCATCACCTTCATCTCGGAATAATCCACTCAGTTGATCCAGGCTTCAATGACACCTGACATACGGATATATTCATCTCTTTTCTCTGCTGAGTAGCCGGGGCCTAATCTCGCTGTGACGTGTATCTTCGTTATATATCGAAACTGGAGAGGTTGTCTATCAAGACCTTAGTCATAAGACCAACCAAACAAGGAATCGTTGCCACTTGTTTTTTTCCTGATTCAACTTCAGAAATTTACATACGTCGAAAAGAACTACTTCATTCTGTCGAATATAGACATCGGGAATTAAGGGGAGAAAAAAGCTGTGTAATACTTTATACGAGGTGTGTCTGAAAAGTAATGAGACTGTTGTCACAAACAATTCATTTAAAATCCAAACAGCCCCTTCAGCTTGGGAAAAAGAAGAAAAAAGTAATGATTGTCCTGCCATAACTATCGTACCTGCCCGCGCATTTCCCAAACTGAAGGGTCTCATCAAGGAGACCCGTTTTGAATGCGTTGAGGCCATCAAGAGGTCCGTAACGACGGAATTGAGAGACATACCAGAAGAATCCTTCCAGCAGGGCAGAGAACCGTGACAAAGAAGGATGGGAAAGTTCATTAGATTCAAGAGGGGACTACTTTCGAGGAGAAAACATTTAGTTTCTTGTTTGGATTTTGAATGAATTGTTTATGACAACAGTCTCATTACTTCTCAGACATACCTCGTACCTACATAACATCTCCAGGACGTCCCATCGTGGTGTAATGGTTAGTAAATAATTTTGCAGATTTATTAATACTGAATAGACAAGTTCGATTCAGGCTGGATGCTCCATACTTGCGACCTTATGTCGTGAAAACCACATACCATAAGAAAACAGCTATACACCCACTTGTCCCCTATCTCACAACCCCCCGAGTAAGACATGCTGGGATCTAATGGAGAAGCAAGGACGAACTTATAAGTGACGTTCTCCTGTGGACACCTACACATGGGAACACCAGTGTGGGCCGTCCGACAATGACCTACATTAATCAGCTATGTGTGGATTATGGATGCTGCGCGAGGGACCTAACAGGCACGATGTCTGACAGAAAACTGGAATTAATTTAAAGTTTTAGAGGTCTGATCTCCCTGACAAGCTAAAGCGACAGTTCTTCCAGGCTGTGGTTGTGTCGGTGCTGCTATATGGTTGCACCACCTGGACCCTAACAAAGCGTCTTGAGAATAAGCTAGATGGGAGCTGCACAAGAATGCTGCGTGCGGTCTTGAACAAGTCGTGGAGGCAGCACCCCACGAGGAAACAGCTGTACGGTCACCTGCCCCCCATCTCACAAACTATTCGAGTGAGACGGACAAGACATGCAGGACACTGCTGGAGAAGCAAGGATGAACTCATAAGCGACGTTCTCCTGTGGAAGCCAACACATGGACATGCAAGTGTGGGGCGCCCAGCAAATACCTACATTGACCAGCTATGTGAGGATGCTGGCTGCTCCGCAGAAGAGCTCCCAGGTGCAATGAATGATAGGGAAGGTTGGCGAAAGATTGTTATGGATATCCGTGCTGCATGTGCGACATGATGATAATGATGAAGCAGCGTAAATATCATTTCGTTCTCATGAAAAGTTTCACCATAACGAATTGTTTTTACGCTGCTTAAAACTTTAAATTAATTCCAGTTTTCTGTCGGACATTGATCGTGCCTGTTAGGTCCCTCGCGCAGCATCCATAATCCACACAGTCCAGTTTTCTGAATGTCCTGATTATCTTAAAGATTTTACTTTGTTTCATTCTTATTTGTAAATATACATCGTAGAATTTCAGTAAGTATTTTCTGTAAAAAATAAGAGAACAATTGTTTGTTTTTAACTGTAGCTTCTGAAACTGTCGCAAAGTTTTGCCTTATTTAAATGAAATAATGTCTACAGTATTGATTTTTGTGTCACTTTTCTTATAGTGTTTCTTTAAAGATTCCTTCGTAAAGAGTTTTGAAGGAATTCCGACACAATGTTTGGTATTTCCTTTTATGTTTTATTTCTTCATAGAAATCCAATGAGACAAACATCAGAAACGAATTCGCCAACATGAATGTCTGTCAAAATACACTGATCATTATACAAGGTGTGTCAAAAAAGTATCGCGATTTTTTGTACTTTTTAAAAATTTCTGAATAATTAACGTTCAATTCATTTTTCATTTCTATCTTGGTAAATACAGTTTTAAAATCTGTACTTTTTGACACACCTTGTATTTTGAAAAAAAAAAAAATTAACGTTCATTTATTGTTCATTCCTATCTTAGTAAATACAGTTTCAATCACAAAACATTTTTGACACACTTTGTACTGTTGGACTTATTATATCTTTGAACTTTCTTTTGTAGGCGGAACATTTTCCTGAACATTTTGATATTTATATACACTTTTACTTCAAACTCGTTTGAGCTTTTTTAATGTTAAAAATGCTTCTAATTTTTAATTAAAATTTATTTTATTTTTAACATAGAATACGCATTTTTTAAAGTTTTTTGAAAATTCCGGCCCTGATCGAGAGCGTTCTGTGCCTCGTGATTAACGATATATTCATTTCGTCTTTCCTTTTACACACACACACACACACACACACACACACATATATATATATATATATATATATATATATATATATATATATGGTAAAATAAGGAATGAAAGAACAAAAAATGTGTTGTATATTTCGCTGTAATATTGAATTCAGCTTCTTCAGCTTTTATTGAATCATTAGGATCATACAAGTGTTTTATAGAAGGGGGGAGTAGGTAGGTGGGTAAGTGTTGTGGTGAGGGAAAGATTTGGCCAATATCCACATACAAATTATCTCAAATGTATAGTTTTGTTCTTTCATTCCTTATTTTACCTCATTCTGTCGGATTCATTCCAACCCCTTTTTCTCATATATATATATATATATATATATATATATATATATATATATAGGTGAATAAAGAAATAACAAAAGACTTAGAGATTTAGCATTATAGTCTATTTTAGGGAGCTTAGACAAATAGTCTAAATCTCCCGACTCATCAGATGCGAATGATGAAATTTTTTATTACTTGAGTCGGCAGATTTAGACTATTTGTCTAAGCTCCCTGAAAAAATAGATTTTCTTCAGTCGGGAGATTTAGACTATTTATCTAAGCTTCCTGAAATAGACTATAATGCTAAATCTCTAAGTCTTTTGTTATTTCTTTACTCATACTCTGGGTGCAAGTATTTTAGTTAAATTTTATAATAAATATGATATTAAATTAGAAAGTCTAATGAAACTGAATAAGAATGTAGATAAAAAGATTTTGAACAGAGGGGTATGATTGAAAAATAGAACAACTTTGAAACTAACTCTTCCATCATTTTTCCGTTACTCCCGACTTTCATTGGTAAATTTTCCTAATTAAACTGTTTAGTTAAAATAGGAAGTAAAGAATATATTACAGTTATTTCTTCTTGTTAAGGGATTTTTAAAAGATTTATTGAAGAGATTTTTGCTCATATTCAATAAGATAAAACCAACAATTAGAAATCAATAATACTAAGCATATATTTATTAAAATCAATTTTTTAATATCAATATGCAAATTAGCCTTCCCATTCATACTGTAAACCTCTATTTTGTTGTATATATAAATACAATTTCATGTTATTAGAATGTAGATATGGTCAACAGTGTAAGTAATGTAAAACAATTTTATTAATAATTGAGGTTTAAATAAAAATAAAATCATGGAGAATATGATGTAAATAACGAAAGGAATTGTGACTTGTATAGTAATATAGTTTCGGTTACAGACAGACAAACCCACAATCTCCATTATAATAAGATATTTGCTCTGTGACTCTAACATTAAGAGCACACATTGAGCTCTCAAATTACGACTTGGTTTTGTTTAAATAAAACTCTTGTGTCGTAAGGAAGATTTCTTCTGTGGAATTTTATTATATATATATATATATATATATATATATATATATATAGTAGACAACGTTGGGTGAGAGAGAGTGTGAAATATCCATTACAACAGTGTCTAAACAACTTTTCTTCTTTCTCTTTCACAGCCGACGACATCCTTTACAATGAGACAGTGATGCGAGGGGCATTCGCGCAGTTTCTCCGTCGTCTTGCTGACCAAGTCGAGAGTGGTCTCATCTCTCTTTTTGATGCCATTTCTATGAGTCCTGGACAAGGATCCATATCATTGCCCAGTCAACAGAACCTCGATGTTAACACTACATTTGCCCCTGCAGCCAGTACGAGTTCTTCCATTAATAACAACAACAGCATCAACAACAACAGCATCAACCTCACTCAGATTGATTCGTCCCCCTCACCATCGCCACGACCTTTACCCATACACCAGTCACGTATCACCGTCAAACAATCACCAACGTCCCCCCAGCATAATCAGCAGCATATTTTGGAGGACGAACCTTTACATGAGGTTGGTTCTCAATCTCTGGGTCATTATTCAGGATCTACTCTGAGTGGTGTCAGTACGGACACAGGCGAATTGCGGCACATTCAACCGACAAACCAGGATATAGGGACATCCCAAGTATTTTCATCGGATGTTTCTCAGGATCAAGGTCTTGAAATAAAGGTTAGTTGTTTTCTACTTTATTGACGAATTTTCTGTACTTATGATGTTATACTTTTTAGCCCATAAATCTGATACTCTGATAGCTACCAAAAATGCCTAGCAGACGTCAGTCCATATCGTAAAGTCAAGCGCAGTAGAAGCGTACTGGGCCCATAACCTGTTAAGTTTCTGACAGCCATCCTTGGAAGGTTGTAACGAACACAAAGTAAGTAAGTCCTGAACTATAGAATCCTTTGGTAAGTAAATAAGTCCTAAGTTTTGGAATCCTACGTAGTGTCAAAGGTCCAGTGATATAATCCTATATTCCGTAGTCCACGAAGGTTCAAAGCAGGTGTAAGTAGCTAAGATCAGAACAGCCGATATAAATACAATACCAGCAGCAGAGCACTGCCAGTGTCTGGCCAATAGGTTGGTCACATGGTTCTCGGCGAGTCTATAAGTAAGAGTGGGCATTTACCACACGCCTTATATATAAAAATTCTCAACAGTTGTAAGCAACGGACGATACCTTTCTTTACATTGTATGGATGGTGTTTGTTTGTTTGTTTTGTTTTGTTTTACGGCATATCAACCTCAGTGAGTCATTTAATGCCGATAAAGTTTTGAAATAAATCAATTCTTAATGGATAATACAATTTTTTATAAATACATTTTTCTATTTAACCCATTGATGGGACCCTAACAGGTACTACCACTCCGGGTCAGAGTGGACCAGGGAGCAATGGTGATGAAGGGGTGCTCCAATTCCCCAAACCTCCAAAACTGGAACCTCACCATCAGATAGAGTTTAACGTCATTCGCAGGACATGTAGACCCGAGCCACCGCCTTCTAGCACCCATATGATAAAAAGGGGTTGGGGATTGCCATAAGGGCAAGAGTGTTGGGAAAATCATATAGTTGCTAGGGCTTGACGTGATCGGATGGGGCCTCTCCGACCGCACGTCTAGCCCAAGATAGGGCCAAAGTAGAGTATTGCATGTCATGAACTGCTCATCCACCTGGGCTCTATCCTTAAGCATCACGGGTCGCCACCCACGGCCAACAGGTGGCCCCATTGGGGGAGTCTTACCCCTCTGCAGAGGTGCAGTTGGTGTATTCTAACGCCCCAGCCGACAGGGTGATGGATGGTGTGAATTGAAGTTGAGATACAGTCCAGTGAAGGTAGGCTTACTTCTTGCCTTATTTTTTCTTCATAATGTGAAAGCATTTACCTTCATTAGAACGCACATTGTTTACAGATGAAGGCGCGTCGTGTAATGGCTAGAGTCGTAGGAAATGGACTCGTCGACCAGAGTTCAAATCCTAGACGAGGCTGTCTAAATTTCACATAGTGCTAATACCCTTGGGAAAGGTATGCATCCACCTGCTCTCCTTCCAGCTGTTGGTAAATAGCAGGACAGACTGGGTTCTTTAACCTAGGTTAGGCAACCAGTCGAGGAGAAAGACAACTTTGAATTCAAGCCTGTTAAACTCAGACTGCACTCTTTAAATCTTGTCCAAGTAACCAGTCTAGGAGAAAGACAAGTCTGAATTCAAACCTGTTAAATAAAATTGACCTTGTGTCATATTCTGCTCGTGCGGAGGGCCCGGTAAATATGTACATTGCTTACAAACCTTACGAAAAACTCAAGCTAGAAAATGTATATTTACCGACCGTTCGCACGAACAGGATGTGATACAAGGTCAGTTTTATTTAACAGGTTTGAATTCAGACTCGTCTTCCTCTTAGACTGGTCACTTGGACAAGAGTTAAAGAGTGCAGTCTGTCCTAATATTTACATAGGGAGAGTAGTTGGATGCATACCCTTCCCAAGGGTATTAGCGCTATCTAAAATGCAAACAATCTGGTTCAGGATTTGAACCCGGGTCAATGAGTCCATTTTCTACGACTCTAATCATTACACCACACGCGTCCAGAAAGCGGATATAGCCACTCACATTTTTATAAACCGCTGATTACAGAAAGTGGATTTAAGCGTTTTTCTTATACTGCGAGAAGCGGATACAGCCTCTGTGGCTTCTGAGGCTCGACGAGACCATTTTCTACGATTCATATACAAGGTGTGTAAAAAGATATCGAAATTTTTTGTACGTTTTGACACACCTTGTATTCTGAAAAAAAATAACGTTCCATTAATCTTCATTTCTATCTTGGTAAATACAGCTTTAAACTTGGTACCTTTTTTACACAACTTGTATTCCGCCCTGTCGGCTGGGGCGTTAGAATGCACCGACTGCACCTCTGCAGAGGGGTAAGACTCCCCCAATGGGAGCACCTGTTGGTCGTGGGTAGCGACCCGTGATGCTGAAGGATAGAGCTCAGGTGGATGAGCAGTTCATGACATGCAAAATTCCACTTTGGCCCTATCTTGGGCTAGACGGGCGGTCGGAGAGGCCCCCTCCGATCAATCGGCTGGTCACGTCAAGCCCTAGCACCTATATGATTTTCCTAACTCTATTGCCCTTATGGCAAGCCCCAACCCTTTTTATCATATGGGTGCTAGAAGGCGGTAGCTGCGGGTCTACATGTCCCGGGAATGACGTTAAACTCTATCTGATGGTGAGGTTCCAGTTTTGGAGGTTTGGGGAATGTGGAGCACCCCTTCATCACCATTGCTCCCTGGTCCACTCTGACCCGGAGTGGTAGTACCTGTTAGGGTCCCATCTATGGGTTAAATAGAAAAATGTATTTATAAAAAAATTGTATTATCCATTAAGAATTGATTTATTTCAAAACTTTATCGGCATTAAATGACCCACTGAGGTTGATATGCCGTAAAACAAAACAAACCAAACCAAACAAACCAAAACAACTGAGAAAAAATTGAATGGAAAACTATTTTTTCTCAGAATACAAGGTGAGTCAAAAAGTACAAAACATTTCTATACTTTTTTGACACACCTTGTATATTTTCATAATCAGATTAACGCAAGTTAGGGTACTAGCTCTGTAATTATCACATTTATACATATACTAGCAGCGGCAACCCGGCGTCGCCTGGGTAGAGGGGGATATTTTTAAGTTAGTCCCGCAGATCCATTATTACTGGATCGTGAGTTGAATCCTTGTGGGGTGGCCCATTTAAATCTCTATGTAAAAAATAGACCTTGCATTGATCCAGCAACTCCGAAAAGAAATGTTAATGTCTACTATCTAAAATATAAAATGAAAAAAAAATCCATGCTGTTATCATTTAAATTTTATTTTTTAATGATATTCACGAATATAAATCAAATCTCTATCATTTTTGCTCAAAAACCAAGCCATGGTGATATTTAACGTGTGTATATATTTAGTTTGTCGTTAATTGTTTTATTTTCGAAGTTTCCTCCGGACATACACATATACACAACTGCCCTTTATATATGTATAGATATAGATAAAGGGAAATTGTGTGTATGTATGGAGTATGTATGTATGTCCGTAGGAAAGTACGATAATAAAACAATTAACGACAAAGTAAATATATATACACATTAAATATCACCATATCTTGTTTTTTGAGATTTGATTTATATTCATGAAGATAATTAAAAGATAAAATTTAAATAGTAATAGCATGGATTTTTTGCATTTAATATTTTAAATAGTGGGCATTAATTTTTCTTTTCAGAGTGTCTGTGCACTATTTTGTTTCTGAGGACCCACCAAGCTGGATCAACTCAAGGTCTTTTTTACATAGGGATTTTAATGGGGTATCCTGCGAGGATCTAACTCACGATTTAGTAATGATGGATCTGCGAGACTAAATTTTTCTCCTTTCCTCTTCTATTCAGGCGACGCCGGGTAGCTGCTTCTAGTTATCTTATATTTTCTGTGCTTTTTTGTTTCAGTCTGTTCCCCTTTTGAGTGCCGATCTGAATCTACCCCAGAATCCTTACCCAGATGTTTTGGTTGACAGTATTCGACTTCAGGCATTGTTACAACGAGTAGAGGCCATTGAAGATCCAACTACACCAGAAGACATGCACCGGTTAAGTTTATCTATTCTTCGAGAAGCAATCAATATGACATTTACTAAGATTGAATTGGCCAATGCATCCGGCCTGGGACTACGACGAACGCGGACTGATAGCGGGTATCCTCTAGATCGAAGAAAAGTTGAAGCTATCAAGTGTAAGTATAACCCTAACCTTAACCTAACCCCAATCCTAGCCCAATCCTAACCCCTAACCCCTAACCTAACCTAGCTCAGATGTGCCGACAGCAGGGATTGTAATATATACTTTTAAGTCGTCGGAGTGGCCCAAAGTTGGTATCAGCCACAAAGCGATGGAGTCTATCCCCTTTACACTAGCGCTAGACCAAGGAGATTATTTGTTTACCGCCTGAGGCGGGGGTGCAACACTTAATATCAGCTTCTCACTTTACGGCACAGATCCCTGTGCTACTCATACGCTGAGTTGGCGAAGGACGGTATTGAACCAAAGAATTTTATGGTTCACAGCCGTACACTTTACCGACTGAGCTAAACCATCCCTTAAGGGGGCATATAATGGCTGGAGGAGAGAAGAGAGGAGATGGGTTCTTACTGGTACTGCTACGTCGACGGCCATTTTCTTCTGGGCTGATTCCTGCCTTCTTCTGAGCTGGGTTGTCTGTGTTTATTTCTTTGTTGGTAATGATCATCATCTTGTCATACAGGCAGCACGGATATCCATGACAATCTCACGCCAACCTTCCCTATCATTCATCGCCCTGGGAGTTCTTCTACGCAGCAGCCAGCATCTTCACATAGTTGGTCAATGTATGTCCTTCCTGGGCGGCCCACATTAGCATGTCCATGTGTTGGCTTCCACAAGAGAACGTCGCTTATGAGCTCATCCCTGCTTCTCCAGCAGTGTCCTGCATGCCTAGTCCGCCTCAATCGGATGGTTTGTGAGATAGGGGGCAGGTGGCCATACAGCTGTTTCCTTGTGGGGTGCTGCTTCCACGACTTATTCAAGACTAGACGCAACATTCTTATGCAGCTCCCATCTAACTTATTCTCAAGGCGCTTCGTTAGGGTCCAAGTGGTGCAGCCATACAGCAATACTGATATGACTACAGCCTCGAAGAACTGTCGCTTCAGCTTGTCAGTGAGATCGGATTTCCATGATTGATAATTTGTTTGTGGCCAACCATGCCTTTCCTATTGTGTCTTAATATCGTTCTCTGTGGATGAGATATTACTACCTAGGTATGTGAATTGTTCTACTGGCTTAAGAGGCTTACCGTCAAGTGTGGAGATTCTCCTATCTTTTTCTTTTAAATGTTAGTAATAATCAAGCAAGAAGGATTTTCAGCTGTGTGTTGAACATTTTGCATATTAGGAGCAACGACCCTAACGTCTGAACTAACTATGCCAGTTCCCTTTCACACGCCAATCAGTGATCAGCGTCTAGGTCAGAGAAAGATGAATCGCAGTAAATCTTCCTATAACAGTTAATGATAACTTTTCATTTACCCTACCATTATTTGAATTTTACTACACTTACAGGCATAATTTGTAGGTTATCCACGAATTATGTAACAGGATTCCCTGGCTCTTTCTCATTCCATTCATTCCTATCAGCAATTCATCTTGACGGCATCTAGTGTCTGTAAAGAGCTGATTAATGTAAGTTTTTGCCGGTTGGCCATCACTAGTGTGTCCATGTGTAGGAGTCCATGGCAGAACTTTCCTTATGAGTTTGTTCTTAATTCTCTAGCAGTGCGTAACATGTCTTGTTCGCCTTACTTGGATGTTAACCCTATGTTACTTTAACCTGTAGTGAGGATTGAACCTGAAGCCTACGGATGATTGCCACTTACAACTGTACAAACTCAGCTTTATATCTGTTGCACCATGTGTCCAGATTTACTTTTTATAAAAGTTTAAAAGAAGTGGAAGGTGCTGTTCTACTGAAATTTCGCCTAAACCTAAATAATTGATAAAGTTTATTTTTTGGGGTGGGGTAACCAAATCAATCATTTACAAATTTTGAATCTTTTAATTTTTCTTTAGTTATCAAAAAATCATACTTCATAAACAAAGCCTCTCTGGCTGCAAGTATGGATTGATCGGAGGGGGCCTCTCCGACCGACTGTCTAGCCTAAGTAAGGTTCTAAATGGAGTGTTGCAGGCCTTGGACTGCTCATCTACCAAGACTCCAGGGTTAAGCATCACGGGTCGCCACCCACGGCCAGCAGGTGATACCATTGGGGGAGTCTTACCCCTCTGCAGAGATACAGTCGGTGCATTCTAACGTCCCAGCCGACAGAGCGAGTGCAGTGTTAAATGTCATTGGACCATTTATAACAATTATAAAAAGAGAAATGCTATTTGATTAGAGAAAATTTCTTTTTACACTATAAATTTATTTTTGAAAAAGCAATTCTAAGATTATACTTTTCTTAATGTAAAAATAAAAAGTCAGCATTTTTTTTAAAGAAAAATTATTGTAAATCCAGTTTTTTTATTTTTTTTTTATTTTGCTTAAAGAAAACTTCTGGAACATTTGGACGTGTCTGGTTAGTCAGACATTATGCAGGAAGTTTAACAGTATGAAGGAAAAACTTAGTCCTGTTCAACAACGAGCAAATATATACCCCCCCCCCCCGGGTGCAAGTATTTAAGTTTTAATGCAATAAAATATTGTTTAAAATTAGAAAGGCTAATGAAACTAAATAGGAATGCAGATGAAAATATTTGAAACAGAGGCGCGGGGATAAAATCGAAAAATTGAACAACTGAAACTTACTCTTCCATCACTCATTCTATCAGCATTTTTTAATGTAACTTTCATTCACCTCACCAATCTGAATCTTCTGAAATTCCATTCAATCTATCTAACTATGCTACTACACAATTCATTGCTAAATTTTCCTAATTTAACTATTTAGTTAAAATATGAAGTAAAGAATAAAATTACAGTTATTTCTTCTTGTTAATGGATTTCTTTTACTCTGATCTTTACTCTGCTGGGCAATTCTGTTGGGTTGTTCGGGCTGGTGTCTGCTCATTTCTTGTTGATTAATTGATACGCAAGACTTTGTTGTTATTTTTATAGCCTTTATTAAAAACAACCCAAGCCCAATAGTATTCTCGAACCGCGCAGATGAGAGACCAGCATTTTGAGAGCGACAATCCTTAAACGTCCGCTTTCACTGGCTTTCCGTCAGCAACTGTTAACTAAAAACTTAGTTCTGTTCACACGATTCTATTAGCAGGTTTCAGGAGGGGTCGTGTAGAGGTCACCCTCTTCCAATCATAACGGTCGACAGTAACTTTCCATTCACCTCACCAATCTGAATCTTCTGAAATTCCATTCAAACTATCTAACTATGCTACTTACACAATTCATAGGCTACCCATGAATTAAGTAACACAATGCAAAATGTTTGACCATTCTCTTTTATTTTCTTTCAGTTTTCTACACAAGTCTCTGCATTCGACGACAATGGCCCAAAGTGTCTAAATCTACATTTCACAAAGCTTTCACTATCAAAATAAGCAATGCTAAACGAGACTTGAGACGTTTATGAATGGATCATCAGGGTAAACTTTTGGAGGACATTTTCTTCTTTGACATTTTTTGTAAAAGACTTTGAAGTGTAAAAAGAATGGATGAGGCATTCTTATATATCTGTGAATACTCAAATAACCCCACAAAACCAAAAGTTTCACATGAAAATATAGGAAAAGACCGGAATCAAAGACTGGAATTACCAATAACGATCATGTCATTGTCGACGAGTGTTTAACACTTTGCCTACTTTAAACCACACAAAGCAGCTCTCCAATTGCTGCAAGTTCATGATAATTGTGTTCAATATTAGTTCATTATAACTGAGCTGAAAGACTGTAACCTCGGGCCTTCCTTAGGTGTTTCCTAATTATTTTATTCTAAGGTAAATTAGATACACCTTAGCAAGGTCCGAGATTACAGTGGTTTGAACGTTGTGTTTATACACACCACAATAAAGATGAGGACAAGAGTCCGAAATATTGGAATTATTCTCATCGAATCTCAAAAATACAGACAAACAAAAAACTTTTTTTTTTATCATTAATAAACTGAATTTGTGTATTGTTCGACGCAATAATGTAAATAAATCATTCATCTGAAAAAATTTTTTGTATTGTTTTTGTTAAGTTTATGTTATTGTTACGTACTGGCTTCTTTGCTACTCTAAATCGTGTAAGTAAGTAGTAGTCAGCTACTACCGACTACTGGACTTCAATAAACAACAGATACGTATGTACAAAGAGAGGAGCCTTCTTTATTTTCTTCGGTGTGTGGGTGGTGAAGGTGCAGAGCTTACAATAGGTGTCCGAGGGGTGGTTGCTGACGGGAGACGTGAAGTGTCCTTTTGGCTACCGGCTGGCATCTCTGTGTGTCGGCTCGAATCTTCTCGCCTTTATATTGATAGATACGCCTTCGCATCTTTATCTTTTGATCTGATAACGGACATTTGTTATATATTTCTTTATCTTCTCCCTGCTTTCTTGACCGGAAACCCTCTCTTCCGTTTTTTAACTTCTTTGTTCACTTGGGAGATTGTTATTTTTGTGTCTTTTATCTATTTATTTATTTTATTTTATTTTATTTTGTTTTACTTTTATTAATCCCCACACATGTCTGTTTATGATTGTATATTTATATAGTTTACGACTGTTTGTAGTTCAATTTTATTAAAGAAAAGAATAGACAAGACAAGAATAATACATGTGAAGATCCGAGTTTTGATCTCCACAATTTAAATGTATAAGACTACGGAAATGTAGTTTCCGTAGAAAACAAAAGAAGACAAAATTGATAAAAGAAACAAACTTTATATACATTAATTTACAATTGTTATATTCAATTGTTCTTTCAACGGTCTTGCAGACTGTATGTGTCTGTTCATAGTTGTGTGTGACAAGTGTGACATGTATTGTTTTTATTTGTGTGATTGGATATGTCAAATTGTAGCAGTTTTGATAAAACAATGTATGTGATTGAAACTTGTGTTGTATTGAGTAGAAGAGAGAGAAAATATGAAACGAAAAAATAGACGGACCTGTTGAGTCGTATTTTATGTTTTCGGACAACGTCCTCTCCCCATTGTGTCGAGTTGGGAAGAGAGTCCGTTCCCAGTGTTGAGTTAGGAGCATCAGTTCCAACTCTGTCGAGTCGGGAAGAGCGTAAGCTCCCACTGTAGTTTTTTTCAGCTAAAAGGGTCTTTTTATAATTCTCTTTTGTAATTGTCTACGTGATCATTAAGTTAAATTTAATATTGTAATTTTCAAATATCAGCTGTTTTCTAATGACGTACATATCGGATGATTTTGCAACATTCCGATGGCGTACATATTTTCAATGGAATTTAAACCATTGTTTCTATTGTTCCTAAAATATTTCAAAACTAATTTTCATTTGATTCTCTTTTGTTTAACTAATTCTAAACTCATGACATACAATTGTAAAACTAGTTGTTTGAGATAACTTAATTATTTTAATTCGGTCGATTCCACATGCCGTAAAAATATAGGGGCCAATCCCTATAAAACCAAAAAATTCTTTGTTCTTTCTGGGTCAGGTACAAACTCATTCACTTGCAAGGTCTTAGGGTTCCCAGTCCTGCATGTTGGAAGTCTGCTTGCAGCTTACCAAGCAAGTCTACGCAGTGACAATTCCCTTTGGGCCCGTTAGTTGTTGTGGGGATTATCTTCCTTTACTTACTACGGTTTGTCATTAGGTGGCGCTGTGACCAAAATATAAAATGATAGTGCCGCAAAAATCAACCTTTCTCCTGGACTCTACAGCCGTCAGAACTAGACACAAGTTGTGTCACCGTCCATTCAGATTCAGGAAGATTAGCCCCTTCCCCACCCCCGATACAGGTCATACGTGAACCCGTACTCGGGCCTTTTATACTCTCTGGTTTTATAGAGGCTTGCCCCCACCAGATACAGGCATTTCCGTGTTCAATACATGGGCTTTTCTATACTCTATGATTTCATAGACGCTCCACGCACCCATTGTATCCTTTTTCCGCATACCTGTTACGTGAGGGTTTCAACAGTGACAGCCCCCATTAAATAGACTCAGACTACCTAGAAAGACTATTTTCATGTGGTACCAGCAGCACAGATATCCATAACAATCTCTTACTATCAGTCCTCACACCCGGGAGATCCTCTGTGCAGCATCTGGTATCCGCACAGACGTAACCAATCAAAGTATTTTCTAGATGGCTCACACTGATGTGGCCGTGTACAGGTTTCCAATGAAGAACGTCACTTATGATTTCGTCCTTGCTTCTCCAGCAGTGTCCACCATTTCTTGTTCGTCTCACTCAAATAGTTTATGAGATAGGGGAAAGTGGTCGTACAGCTGCTTTCATTTTTCGATTTAGGACTCTCATCTATGTTATTTTCTATGTGCTTCGTTAGGGTCCAAGTGGTGCAGCTGTACAGTAGTACTTATACAGCCACGGAAGAGCTCATCAATGAGATCAGATTTCCATATGATAATCTGTTTATCTAGTACTACTTGTATTGTGTGTTGTATACCCTTTCTTTACTTCTATTATTCTTCTGCTCATCTTGGTATCTTACGTTCTTCTTCCAGCGTCTGGACTAAGTCTTGGGTCTTCGTTTGGTCTCATTTCTCTGTCACACATGCATAACCCCACAAGAACCAAACAGTTATGCGCATCCATGAGATACCGACGCGGGAACTCACTCACAGAAGGAGACCGGCCCAGAAGCACTTAGAGATACCAATACGAGTCATGTCGCACAATATGTCGGGTAGAGGTGTTTGTAACTTATACTTTGTGGGCACTACTGTTAAAAGCGCAACAATAGCAGTTGCTTAATTTAGCTGGCAAGTCATTTTGATATTATGGTGTTGCAGAATTATGTAGTTCAGATAACTGTGTGTCGAAAGCTGTTGCTTCCGGCTGCTATATATAGTATTCTTCCTAGAACTTGTTTATTACTAAGAGTCAAGGAGCACTCTCATGATACACAGCTCTCAACGCAGAGGTGGTCCGGATTACGAATTGGGGTTGCACAGCACGGCGTTGTGGTAATACTCTCACTTACACACCACAAGTATAATGAAGCGACAAGAGATGATGTGACGACAAGAATCGAATATGGAATTACTTCTCATCGAATCTCAAAAACAGACAGAGCACAAAAATTAAACTTTTTTTTTTATATTAACGTAAAGCTGAAACTTTGTGTATTGTTCAGCCGCAAAGCTAATGTAAAGTAAATCATTCTATCTGAAAAAGATTTTTTTGTGTGTCTGGATAGTTTTTACGCTCTAAGTGTTTAAGTGTTCATTGTTTGCGGTAAAGCTGGACTCTCATACCTTCTAGGTTAGTTCGTGTCAGTAAGTTTATGTATAGTAGACTAGTGACTACGGTTACCAGGGATCCTTATTCCGGACCTAGGCTGGGACCTTGGCCATGTAATATAATGAATTTTTACTACACTTATCAGGCATAATTCGTTAGGTTATCCAACGAATTATGTAAAGCGAATTCCCTGGCTCTTTCTACATTCCCATTTCAATTCTATCTAGCAATATCAATCTTTGAGCGGGCGCAATCTAGTGATCATGATGGAGAAAAGAGCCTGATGATGTATATTTTCTTTGCGCGGTTGGCGTCATTCTACTATGCTGTGTTTCCTTGTGTACGTGAACTCCCATGTAGAACTTTCCTTATGAGTTTTGTTCTTAATTCTCTAGCAGTTCCTAACATGTCTTGTTCGCCTTACTTGGATGTTAACCCTATGTTACTTTAACCTGTAGTGAGGATTGAACCTGAAGCCCACGGATGATTGCCACTTACAACTGTACAAACTCAGCCTTTATATCTGTTGCACCATGTGTCCAGATTTACTTATTATGAAAGTTTAGAAGAAGTGGAATTTGCTGTTTTACTGAAATTTCGGCTAAACCTAAATAATTGATAAAGTTTATTTTTTGGGGTGGGGTAACCAAATCAATCATTTACAAATTTTGAATCTTTTAATTTTTCTTTAGTTATCAAAAAATCATACTTCATAAATAAAGCCTCTCTGACCGCAAGTATGGATTGATCGGAGGGGGCCTCTCTGACCGACCGTCTAGACTAAGTAAGGTTCTAAGTGGAGTGTTGCAGGTCTTGGACTGCTCATCTACCAAGACTCCATGCTTAAGCATCACGGGTTGCCACCCACGGCCAACAGGTGATCCCATTGGGGGAGTCTTACCCCTCTGCAGAGATATAGTCGGTGCATTCTAACGTCCCAGCCGACAGAGCGGGTGTAGTGTTAAATGTCATTGGACCATTTGTAACAATTATAAAAAGAGAAATGCTATTTGATTTGAGAAAATTTCTTTTTTCACTATAAATTTATTTTTGAGAAAGCAATTCTAAGATTATATTTTCTTAATGTAAAAAGAAAAAGTCAGCATTTTTTTAAAGAAAAGTTATTATAAATCTAGTTTTTTTTTATTTATTTTTTTTTATTTTGCTTAAAGAAAACTTCTGGGAACATTTGGACATACCTGATTAGTCAGACATTATGCAGGAAGTTTAACAGTATGAAGGAAAAAATTAGCCCTGTTCAACAACGAGCAAATATATACACACCCGGGTGCAAGTATTTAAGTTTAATGTAATAAAATATTGTTTAAAATTAGAAAGGCTAATGAAACTAAATAGGAATGCAGATGAAAATATTTGAAACAGGGGGCGGGGATAAAATCGAAATTGAACAACTGAAACTTCCATCACTCATTGCTAAATTTTCCTAATTTAACTATTTAGTTAAAAATATGAAGTAAGAAAAAATTACAGTTATTTTCTTCTTGTTAATGGATTTCTTTTACCCTGATCTTTTACTCTCTGCTGGGCAATTCTGTTGGGTTGTTCGGGCTGAGTGTCTGTTCATTTCTTGTTGATTAATTGATACGCAAGACTTGTTGTTGTATTTTATAGCCTTTATTAAAAACAACCCAAGCCAATAGTATTCTCGAACCGCGCAGATGAGAGACCAGCATTTTGAGAGCGACATCCTTTAAACGTCCGCTTTCACTGGCTTTCCGTCAGCAACTCTTAACTAAAAACTTAGTTCTGTTCACACGGTTCTATTAGCAGAGAGGGGTCATATAGAGGTCACCTCTTCCAACATAACGGTCGACAGTAACTTTCCATTCACCTCACAATGTGAATCTTCTGAAATTCGATTCAAGCTATCTAACTATACTACTTACACAATTCATAGGCTACCCATGAATTAAGTAACACAATGCAAAATGTTTGACATTCTTTTTATTTTCTTTCAGTTTTCTACACAAGTCTCTGCATTCGACGACAATGGCCCAAAGTGTCTAAATCTACATTTCACAAAGCTTTCACTATCAAAATAAGCAATGCTAAACGAGATTTGAGACGTTTATGAATGGATCATCAGGGTAAACTTTTGGAGGACATTTTCTTCTTTGACATCTTTTGCAAAAGACTCTTTGAAGTGTAAAAAAGAATGGATGGGGCATTCTTATATATCTGTGAATACTCAAAGAATGAAAAAAAAAGTTTCACATAAAAATACATGAAAAGACCGGAATCAAAGACTGGAATTACCAGTAACGATCATGTCATTGTCGACGAGTGTTTAACACTTTGCCTACTTTAAACCACACAAAGCAGCTCTCCAATTGCTGCAAGTTCATGATAATTGTGTTCAATATTAGTTCATTATAACTGAGCTGAAAGACTGTAACCTCGGGCCTTCCTTAGGTGTTTCCTAATTATTTTATTCTAAGGTAAATTAGATACAGCTAAGCAAGGTCCGAGATTACAGCGGTCTGAACGTTGTGTTTATACACACCACAATAAAGATGAGGACAAGAGTCCGAAATATTGGAATTCTTCTCATCGAATCTCAAAAATACAGACAAGCAAAAAAAAACTTTTTATCATTAATAAACTGAATTTGTGTATTGTTCGACGCAATAATGTAAATAAATCATTCATCTGAAATTTTTTTTGTATTGTTTATGTTAAGTTTATGTTATTGTTACGTACTGGCTTCTTTGCTACTCTAAATCGTGTAAGTAAGTAGTAGTCAGTTACTACCGACTACTGGACTTCAATAAACAACAGATACGTATGTACAAAGAGAGGACCCTTCTTTATTTTCTTCGGTGTGTGGGTGGTGAAGGCGCAGAGCTTCACAATGGGTGGTTGCTGACGGGAGACGTGAAGTGTCTTTTTGGCTGCCGGCTGACGTTTCTGTGTGTCGGCTCGAATCTTCTCGCCTTTATATTGATAGATACGCCTCCGCATCTTTATCTTTTGATCTGATAACGGACATTTGTTATATATTTCTTTATCTTCTCCCTGGTTTCTGGACCGGAAACCCTCTCTTCCGTTTTTTAACTTCTTTGTTCGCTTTTACCGGGAAAAAAGTTCTTTGTCATTTTTTTCGTCTTTTCTTTGTTTAATTTAACCGGAAATTCCTATTTCCGTTTGTACAATATACAACATTATTTTTCATTAACTCTGTAACAGTACGCGAGGTTTTTTCCCCTTGAATTGGGTAATTATAATAGTGATGCTAGGCGTCTGTGATAAATGCTCAAAAAAGTTATTTAAGACGCTAAAGACCTAGTTAATACCAGCCCAAGGGAAGTTAAAATTTTGGGAAGTGTAATTTTAATTGTTTTCCTTTTGCTTATGTCTGAATTGTTTGTATATTTATGCTATACGTTTATTTATTATATGTATGGGAACAGGATTTGGTTCGTTCTTCTTGTATACTATCCCCAATGAAAGTATTTCTTCCTTCTTGTGAGCTGGTGAGCTGGAATGGAATTAGTGAAAAGAATGGAAGGAACAGAGACAGGGATGACTTTAGAGTAAGACCTTTATTATTAAGTGCCCACTATTTCGTTGAAGGGAAATATTTTCCGAGCAAGTCGATAGGTGTTACCTCTCCAAAGTCTTTGAGTCAAAGAGGCTTAGAGACCAAGAATTTTTTTTTGCACATGCTCAGAGGGATCTTCCGGTCCGAAGCTCTCTGGGAGATTGTTATTTTTGCGTCTTTTATCTATTTATTTTATTTTGTTGTACTTTTATTAATTCCCCACATGCTTGTTTATGATTGTATATTTATATAGTTTACGACTGTTTGTAGATCAATTGTATTAAAGAACAGAATAGACAAGACAAGAAGAATACATGTGAAATAAACGACCGTTGAAACCAAAAACATTCTTTGGTACATTCAGCTACAAACTCATTCACTTGCAAGATCTTAGGGCTCCCAGTCCTGCATGTTGGAAGTCTACTTGCAGCTTACCAAGCAAGTCTATGCAGTGACAACTCCTTTTGGGCCCATTAGTTGTTGTAGGGATTATTTTCCTTTACTTGCTACGGTTTGCCATTAGGTGGCGCTGTGAGTAGAATATAAAATGATAGTGCCGCAAAAATCAACCTTTCTCCTGGACTCTACAACCGTCAGAACTAGACACAAGTTGTGTCACCGTCCATTCAGATTCGGGAAGATTAGCCCCCCAGATACAGGTCATACGTGAACCCGTACTCGGGCCTTTTATACTCTCTGGTTTCATAGGGTCTTGCCCTCATCAGATACAGGCATTTCCGTGTTCAATACATGGGCTTTTCTATACTCTATGATTTCATAGAGGCTCCACGCACCCATTGTATCCTTTTTCCGCATACCTGTTACGTGAGGGTTTCAACAGTGACAACCCCCATTAAATAGACTCAGACTACCTAGAAAGACTCTTTTCATGTGGTACCGGCAGCACAGATATCCATGACAATCTCTTCCTATCAGTCATCACACCCGGGAGGTCCTCTGTGCAGCATCTGGTATCCGCACAGACATAATCAAGCAAAGTCTTTTCTGGACGGCTCACACTGATGTGGCAGTGTGCAGGTTTCCAAGGAAGAACGTCACTTATGATTTCGTCCTTGCTTCTCCAGCAGTGTCCACCATTTCTTGTTCGTCTCACTCAAATAGTTTATGAGATAGGGGAAAGTGGTCGTACAGCTGCTTTCATTTTTCGATTTAAGACTCTCATCTATGTTATTTTCTATGTGCTTCGTTAGAGTCCAAGTGGTGCAGCTGTACAGTAGCACGGATACAGCCACGGAAGAGCTCATCAATGAGACCAGATTTTTTATATGATAATCTGTTTATCCAGTACTACTTGTATTGTGTGTTGTATACCCTTTCTTTACTTCTATTATTCTTCTGCTCATCTTTGGTATCTTACGTTCTTCTTCCAGCGTCTGGACCTAGTCTTTGGGACTTCGTGTCTGGTCTTCTATTTCTCTGTTCTTGCTGGTTGGTCGTCCCTGATTCATTTCTTCTTCTAGGTCAGTCTTGTTGCCAAGACATTCATCAACCACAAAACCATATTATTTATTTAAACCTTTATTTACTTAACTAAACATTTTTACCTAACTAAACACAGCGCGCGTGTGTAGCGAGCCCCAGCTAAAGCAGATATATCTTCTCTGCCTGACGTCCAAGCTGAAAACTGAGAGCCAACCAGGTCCCACGTGACTTCACGTATTTCGCGGGCTTTCTGTAATATTCCATGGAAAGTTCCGCCCGTGATATGAAAAGGGGCTATCCCTTCAGAAATACAGGGGGTTGACAATAATATATGCATAGATTATGTAACATATGGATTATTTCCTATAACTCCAACATAAAAAGGGGAACCACTCTGAATGAATTTTATCTGTTAATTAATCTATCCATTATTTTCCCATTAAACTAACCTTAAACCCTAATCCTAACCCTAAACCTAAACCCTAACCCTAACCCTAACCCCGTCTTCTTTTTTCCTAGTAGATCAATAAATAAATAAATAATTTATCTGTCAATCAGAGTGGTTCCGCCATTTATGTTGGGGTTATATGAAATAACCATATCATGCATATATTGAATGTTTCTGTATGAATAAATGAGTTTATTTTGTCTTTCCTTCCGTTAAGTCAGTGTTAGTATATAACGGATATACTAATGCTAATAGAGGTCGTTGGTGAGTGGATACTTGACTAAACATATTCTCTACCTTCAAACACCCCAATGCACTTAATATCATTAACAGAATTCAGAAATTGATTTTTAGCTTTTCTCATAAATCTCTATATAACAGGACTAAGTCTTCTTTTTTAAAGAATACATTAAATTGAATAAAAATCATAATGGAGTATTATGTAGTTGAACTAATAATTTAGCTACTGGCAAAATGAGCCTAAAATGCGTTTTTAACAAAATGACTTCAGCCCCCTCCCCTACAGAAAATAATTTACCAAAAATCAGGGAATTATCGGATTTTAATGAAATTATCAGTGTTTATTTATCAATAAATGATCTTTATAATGCATTATTTATTTTATTTCAAAACTTTCTCATTTTTTTCAGGTCACTTAATTTTGACCCCTTATGTTGGGGGCGTAACATTTTTGCAAGTTGGTTATTTTCGATACTAATTACAGTATAATTAATGAGATAAAAGACCGAAGTTATGAATAGAAACAAAAATAAATTTAAGGTGGCTTTTCTATGAGAAAATAAGTACCGAAAATTGAAAAATAAAATGTAAAAGAATAATAAATAATTAATTTTTGGGGAATTTCTTTTTTACTCATTTCGATAATTATTTAATTGGCTATTATCTTATAAAAGAAAAAAAATATACATTGATATTTTTATGCTTAAAAAGTGTGTGTGGGGGGGGTACATTTTCCATAGAGTTTTTCGTCAAAACTTATTACTTTATGTGTCTAAAAAAAGGTTTGCATTAAATAGATATATATTTTTAGAATCTAAAAATATAACATTTTAAACTTAACATCAGACTTTTTACATTCTAAATGAATTCTATATATTAATTTTTCATAGCAAAAATACTAAATGAAAGTTTTGAAATAAAATAACTCATGCATTATAAAATTCATTCATTGATAAATCAATACTGAAAATTTAATTAAAATTTCATCCTTAGTGGAAGCGTATCAGACATACATTGATTATTGTGCCTCAGTACATTTGTTTTTGAAGAATAGATGACGTTTATTTAACATTAAAACTCTAACTATAAACCTCTGGTTTTCCAGCCCGGTTTCGACTGGGGGTCCGGCGAGCTTCGGCCGCTGGACCGGGTTTTTTATAATAATAGAGTCGATCCCAGGGGGCCATCCCCCCAGGCAACACCTGCCCCCTCGATTTAAAGGGGCAGGGCTGGGTTTATTGCCCAGTGCCTGAGGCGCCCCCTTGAGGGGAATGCCGACGGGATCGACGCAATTTTTGCACCTGCCATTCCATAAGCTTCGGCTTATGGGTGGTCCCACGTTAATAGGGACTTTGTGCCTGACCCGTACAAGTGGGGTACGCGGTAAATAATATTAAAACTCTAACTATAAGTGGAGCAAATATTCATTTTCCAAGTTAAAGTAAAAAAAAAAAAAAATTCATGTCAAAAAAATTAAAAACATAAAAACAAACAAGGGAAATAAATGTTATTTTATTTTAAAGAATTACTTCCCTTGGGTAATAAGTAGTTACTTCCCTTGAAAGAATTAGATGTTATAAAATAAGTTACTATATATATAAAGTAAAAAACTAAACTCGTCGGAGCGGAAAAAAATCCATGTTGCTATCATTTTAATTTTTTTTTTTAGATATATTCACGAATTTAAAACAGATCTTCATTATTTTTGCTCAAAAACCAAGCCCTGGTGATATTTAATGTGTATATATATATTTTTACTTTGTCGTTAATTTTTTTTATTTTCAAAATTTCCTCCGGACACACAACTGCCCTTTATATATGTATAGATGAAACCTTACCAACTGGATTCGGTACAATGGCGACCTGGATTTTAATAGATATTGTTTGACTCATCATCATCATCATGTCGCGCAGTTTGCACGGATATCTATGATGATCTCTCGCCAGCCTTCCCTATCATTAATTGACTCCGGCAGCTCCTCTGCGCAGCGGCCAGTATCTCTACATAGTTGGTCAATGTAGGTCCTGGCTGGGCGGCCCACATTAGCGTGCCCATGCGCTGACTTCCACTGTAGTACGTCGCTTACGATTTCATCCTTGCTTCTCCAACAGTGACCTGCATGTCTAGTCCGTCTCACTCGTATGGTTTGTGAGATGGGGAGGGGGTGTCGTGGACATATAGTTGCTCTTTTGTGGGGTGCTGTTTCCACGACCTATCCAGGACCGTCCGTAGCATTCTCAAGCAATAATTTGTTAATAGTTTTATAGTTTTATGTATTCCTTTCTGAAGATAGTAATTTGTGCATTTTATATGATTTACTACCGGGCATCTCATGTGGTGTAATGGTTAGCAAGTTAGATTAGCAGACCATTGTTAGTGAGTTCGATTCTCATTGAGCGCCACATACTTCTGGCCTTGTGCCACATCTAAGCTAAGCTTAGTTAATATATGATTTACTACTGTCCGCAAGAACCATAGTGCGTGCGAACAGCACCGACGGGATAATTAATTGACTTGGCCTAAGAAAGAAGCTGATTCCTTAGAAAAAAAAACGTTTTAA
>CM042158.1:30194085-30204085 GCA_023376005.1 Doryteuthis pealeii | reverse complement strand
AATAGATCGTGCCGGTAGAAGTCAATAAAGCTAAACATCTGTTAGCGTTTCAAAGGTGGTAGGTGAATCAGTTTGATCTACTCTGATAGGGTCAGCCTGGCGAGGGAAGTATGATGTTGAAAGACCCGAAACTTCCCAGTGACCCTTGCATATTACATCACTGACGACACCTACCAGCGCTCCAATTGTAGTAAGGAGCGTATGTTTAAAATACTGTCAAATAATGTATGTAATGCCGAGTTGAGTGATTTTTTTTTTATAAAGTGATTTTTTTTTTTCGATTTTTAATTTTCTGCTGGATTTTCGATATCTTCAATTTCTGTCCACTGACAAATTTCTTTCTTCGAATTCAAGAAGTTATCTTTTCTGCAAATAAAATAAAATAAAATAAGATTTAAAAATTACTTAGACATTTTTTCATACCCAGTTTAGTAAAATAATAAGATGTAACATAACAATGTGAAAAATCCAGGAATTAAAGAGATTACATCTATTTTCTATTAATAATAGAGATTCGCTTCCGGTTTTTTTCTGTAACAAAAATTACGTCACTGCTTACGTCACATTACCCAAAATCGTCATAACAGAATAAATACACTCAAAATTTGAACATGCAACATTAGACAGTCCTCATTGTTTTTTAAAACAAGTTTTAATAAATACATGCCTGGTATTATATATCTATATATAGTTTGTTTTATTTTAATACATATTTAAAGTTTACATTTCAAATAGTTTTATTTTTTTAATACTTTAATGAATTTGATGATTTTACTTACTTAGGGTACAAACTCGCTGACATTGAATTTCTAACTCCCACCCCTCAGGCAATATGTTTCAAAAATCTATTTTTACATCGCCCGGAGGACGTTTTTATTTTGTACTAGTGTAGGTAACCTGAAAATTTTTGATAACGAATCCATTTGCCAATTTCTGATTGGATTGGAAAGAATTGTGAAGAGAATGAGAGAAGGGAAAATGATGAAAGATCAGTTGGAAATGGAGCAGTTGCTTAATGAGACGCAAGTTGTGTGTCTGTCACCCAAGGCATTTTGACTTGGGCATAGAAATAAAATAACTCATGAGAAAGAAAAAAAGAACGTCTTGTGTTATTTTTTAGAACTATATGGTACAAGGCAAGATATCTTCGAGTGAATACAAAGTTGTTTCCAGAGTCAAATTTTATATACTGAACCCGCCAAGGACCACGAACACTTGTATTTATAAGAATATAAGATTATATCTTTATTTCCTCGGTTGTGTGCAGACTGAGAGTCGTTAGCAGGGGTTACACATACATGGAGCCTTCGGGAGTTCTCTGAAAGCGATCTCGAACCTGATCTCTGCTAAATTGATTTCCACGGGTTTTTATTATTTCACTCCATTCGAGTTTTTCACACCTGCCGTAGCCGGGGGTTCACTGGGGGCTGAGTGACAGCAAGTCTCCTCAGGTCTCCAGGACTCTTCTGAGTATTCCAGCTGATCTCAATAATGATGTAGTCTGGATGGTCTCGATCCTTCCTCTGATTTCTAATTCATCCAGGCTCTTTTCCAATCCCCCTGGGGATTGTTCCGAGTGACCCAATTACAATTGGTACGACCTTCACCCTCATGTTCCACAGTTTTTCAGTTCTCTGGCAAGGTCCAAAATATTCAAATATGTTTTCCATCTCTTTTATTTTTACTCTGTGATCGGCCGGGACGGCAAAATCCATGAGATGACAAGTCTTCCTCTTCTTGTTAATCACAATTAGGTCTGGTCTCCTGGCTGGGATTAGGTGATCCGTCTGTACCTCAAAGTCCCAGAGAATAGTTTGTGTGTCTCGTTCTCCAGGACAGATTCAGGCTTATGCATATACCATTTAGTTGAATGGTGAAAATTGAATTTCTTGCACAGTTCCCAGTGAATCATCTTTCCCACCCAATCGTATCTATTCTTGTCCTCTCTTTGTACGAGTTTACTGCATTCGCTTATTATGTGATTGATAGTTTGGTCTCTTTCCCCACACATTCTACATTTGATCGTGACACCTACGCATTTTTTCTGTAGAGACACGGCATATCAACCACGGCGGGTCATTTAATGCCAGCAAAGTTTTGAAAGGTTCGTAGCGATAGATTGGAAGAAAACTTTTCAAACTCAATGTTTTTGTAAACGAACTTTCTATTTAACCCAGAGTTAGGACTCTAACAGATACTACCACTCCGGGTCAGAGTGGACCTGCTAGCAATGATGATGACTGGGTGCTCCACAATCCCCAGAACTCCAGAAGTGGAACCTCCCCATCAGGTAGAGCTTGACGTCATTCCCAGGACATGAAGACCCTCAGCCACTGCCTTGTAGCACCCAAAAAGGTTTGGGGATTGCCATGAGGGTAATAGGGTCGGGACAATCATATAGGTGCTAGGGCTTGGCGTGCCCAGCCGATTCATCGAAGGGGCTACTCCGACCGCCCGTTTAGCCGAGGTAAGGGCCAAAGTGGGGTGTTGCATGTCATGGACAGCTAATCCACCAGGATTTCATTAAGCATAACAAGTCGCCACTCATGATCCCTGTGCTACTCATACGCTGAGTTGGCAAGGACCGGTATCGAACCAGGAGCCTACTTGTTCCGAGGCGGACGTTCTACCGACTGCGCTAAACCGGCCCTATGTATAGACCTAGATGTAGGAAGCGCGTGGTGTAATGGTTAAAGTCATAGGAAATGGACTCGTCGCCCTGAGTTCAAATCCTAGACGTGGTAATTGCATTTCACTTAGCGCTAATACCATTGGGAAAGGTATGGATCCTACTCTCCCTCCAGCTATGGGTAAATAATAGGGAAGACTGGGTTCTTTAACCATGGCTAGGTAACCAGTCTAGGAGAAGGAAAACTCTGAATTCAAACATGTTAAACTCCGCTTAAGAAATTGACCTTGTGTCGTATCCTGCTCGTGCGGAGGAGTTAGTAAATATATATATGTATAGACCTAGAGGAATGGGAGCTCGTTAGGACTCCATTATCAGACGCAAAATGTGGAAATGTCTGATGATGGAGTCCTGGGATGCAACCATTCTTCTTGTTCACCTGAAAATAGTCTATTATCCTTACATTCTAAATCTTCGTTGTTTTTTTTCCTAGTATATTTTTGGTTTGTGACCATAAAAATAAGTGAACACATTGAGTTCTGTAAATTACGACTATTACGTAAACTACTATGTTGTAAGAGAGATTTCTCCACTCAATCCTTGGATTTTCTCCGTGCTGTATCGTGGCCGAAGCAGTATAGTTTCTGACTATCCTGCTGAAGTCCCGGTTTCGATTTCTGTCGGAGGGAAATCGTTAGTATACATCGCTGATGAGACTTAATAAAGTTGAAACAGTCTGTACGATGTTCTACACACCGAGTAATTCTTTGCGAAATTCACCTGTTATTATTATCTTCTATAATTATCGAATTTTATGCGATATGCGCATTGTAATTGCCTTCAAGCAAAAATATAAATATTAATATATACTTTATTTAACAATGCTTCTAAAATAAACAAACATCCAAAAATCTCTCTCTCTCACACACACACACACACACACACACACACATATATATATATATATATATATATATATATATAATAAAAAAGATGACTAAATAATAAAATACTGAATTAATTGCAATATCGAGGGTCGGTACAAGAGGGTTATAACGAATATAAAGTGCTCGATACGTTAGTAGATATTGATTAATTACAGGCAATCGCAGAAGTGAATAATGACTTTAATTAATCAATGTCTTGATTAATTCATTGAATGTAACCCTGACGATCCTTTATGGTGAAACTTGAGTAGGTTATTTCAATATACACCTTAACACTATATATATGTGCGTGTGTCTGTGTGTGTATATATATATATATGTGTGTGTGTGTGTGTATGTGTCTGTGTGTGTGCGCGCGCGTGTGTGTGTAATTGTACTTACCACAATAAATCTGGAAGAAATGTTGACTGTTCAATTGATAGCCGTCTGCACAGGTGAATGCTAAGGCGGAAAATTGAACCCCTATGAGACTTCCACAAGGGACCTCAAATCTCCATCCGGGCAAGTAGCTGTAGACAGGTAAACGATCAACCAATTTCAGGACAGTCTTCATGGGAATTGTTTTGGAAATTATTTCATATCCCATATTGGCGACTACCTACAGTAATATAGATTTCAAAGAATATATATATATATATATATATATATATATATATGAAAGTAAGTAAACAATGTGTTTATTTTTTATATGGCCCTTTTTAGCCGTCAATTTTTGGAGGATATGTGCTTAATTGAAATCATACCTAATTTTGAAAATTAATTAATTAATAGGCGGGTATATATGTTCAAATGTAAGGCTAAACATTTTCTCGATTTGTTTGGTCTCGATTTGTTTAGCCTTACATTTGAACATATATGCCCGCCTAAATTCATTAATTATTATCTGATTAATTTTCAAAATTTGGTATGACTTCAATTAAGCACATATCCTCAATCTCTCTCTCTCTCTCTCTCTCTTCTCTCTCTATATATATATATATATATATATATATATATATATTACTATCAGAAATGACCGGTATATGACCGGACAAAAATATTTAGGAACAAAAGGAAGGGAAAGAGAGACTAACGAGTAAATGACGGGGCAAGACGAAAATAATATAGCAAATTTTACAAAAAAAAAAGAATTTATTTCTAGTTGGAAAATCCAGTATTCGTTTATTCCAATAGTTTATTTCTTTAAGAAAATATTGAGGCAAAATTAATGATGAGAAAGTAGGAGAATAAATGTCTTAATTCTGTTCTACGAACGTAGCAGAGAAATATGTCCTTTTCGCTCAACGAGTGAGGACTACAAAAGAATTGGTGTAGAAATAAAAGAGAGGGTTCTAAGGGGTTGAATTATCAGGTGACTTGTTCGATTTTCAGAGGCATCATCATCATCATGTCGCGCATGTAGCACGGGTATCGACAACAATCTTACGCCAACCCTCCCTATCATTCATTGCACCTGGAAGCTCCTCTGCGGAACAGCGAGCATCTTCACATAACTGGTCAATGTAGGTCCTTGCTGGGCGCCCCACACTTGCATGACTATGTGTTGGCTTCCACAGGAGAACGTCGCTTATGAGTTCATCCTTACTTCTCCAGTGTCCTGCGTGCCTTGTCCGTCTCACTCGGATAGTTTGTGAGATTGGGGGCAGGTGACCGTACAGTTGTTTCCTTGTGGGGTGCTGTTTCCATGACTTGTTCAACACTTCTCTATAGACTTTCACAAATGGCTACAGCAAGCAGTTCCGATAAGTTGGGCCAATTAGAAACAATACCAGAAAAGCATTTAAGATTTTTTGCAAACCCTGAAATCAGTCGCTAACTGGTCTTAATCTCAGAAGGACTACGAGTGGGTTCTTTGCTACAAGTAGAGACTTGTTCTACATAGGATTACAAGGTCTACTACTGGATTCTCTTATACAAATACACTTTTGTTCTACTTAGGATCTCAATGACTACGACTGGATTTTCTTGTACAAGTACACTTTTGGGTAATTTATGAGGAAGTGCATCCCGGTCTCCCGCCTCAAAAACCGCTACCCGGTGACTATCAAAATAACAACCCTAGCTCGTCGTAATTCTTGTTTATTTATCGTAATTGTCGTAATTCTTGTTTAGATATGAAGATGGATATATAGTTTTGAATAGACTGAGATATACAGATAGATAGAAAAACAAACAAACTAATATAGATAGATACGAACAAATGGAGATAGATAGATAGATATTTTCGACAAGTAAATGTATTGGGGGGGTCGCTTCTTTTTTTGTCGTAATTCTTGTTTATTTAAACTAAAAATAAGACATTAAACAAACAGGAATAAAAAAAATCATAGTATTTAAAGTAATATAGACAAATATGAACAAATTGAGATAGATAGATAGATGGATAGTTTTGAATAGACTGAGCTGGGTCGTTATTTTAATAGTCACCGGGCAGCAACTCTTGAGGCAGGAGACTGGGACGCACTTCCTCATAAATTACACACTTTTGTTCTACCTATGATTTTAAGGACTACGATTGGATTTTCTGATAGAAGAACAGTTTTGTTCTTCCTAGGACTACAAGGAATATTACTGGATTCTCTAATACAATTATACTCTTGTTCTACCTAGGATTACAAGGTCTACTACTGGATTCTCTTATACAAGTACACTTTTAGTATTATTAGTGTTATTCGGACTATTGTCCCCATCTTCATTGTTATTTGTACAACGTTTCGGCCGATATACCCTCCGGCCTTCTTCAGGTATTTCTTGTCGGACTCGGGAACCTTCTCGGACTCGGGAACCTTATTTTCGAACTCGGGAACTTTCTTGTCGTATTCGGGAGTCATCACGGAACTTTGAACCTAACCCTTTATTTATTCCACGGGGGTATCCTATTCTCATTCCGCTAACCAATTGGACACATGGCCGAATGGATTAGGCAGTTGGGTTAAAAGACAGTTCTAAGTGACAGTTATCTCTGGTTCCCGAGTTCAATCCTGAGTGAAAGCAGTTAGAAAAATCATTAATTAGCACAACTCCTACCCCAGCTATGGTTAGCGGAATGAGAACAGGATACCCCCGTGGAATAAATAAAGGGTTAGGTTCAAAGTTCCGTGATGACTCCCGAATACGACAATCGGCCGAAACGTTGTACAAATAACAATGAAGATGGGGACAATAGTCCGAATAACACTAATAATACTAATCCTCAAGCCTCATCTCAAACATTCAGAGAGATAAAGTACACTTTTGTTCTACTTAGGATCTCAAGGACTACGATTGGATTTTCTGATAGAAGAATAGTTTTGTTCTTCCTATGACTACAAGGAATACTACTGGATTCTCTGATACAATTACACTATTCTTCTATTTAGGATTACAACTGTACTTTATTCTACTGAGAAAAAACCCTTTTAGAAAACGCCTAATCTGAATACAAGAATCGTAGCACGTTATGGGGGAAGTCCCAACTACATTCCAAAGGAAGATCATCATGTTTTTCTTCTTACAAAATTAAAAGATACAGTTTGATTACTTACGTGGTGTCTAGTTTTAAATGTTGTTATTGCCGGCGTATTTCCAATGGATGGTCTTTGAATATCAACGTCGATGCCATTCGCTTTGAAGAGGGCATTTATGGCATGTAATTTGGCGTCCAACATTCTTTCCAGAACCTTTTGAATACACACAATATCGGTGGTTCTGTATGTATACAGTAGGTATGCATGTAAAGGAGCGATGTAAGAATTTGAACCTAAGCAGAAAAAAAAGATGTTTAATTGATTATGGATCTTATGTGCAGACAGTAAAGTCTAGGTTTATGTTAAATTGCCTTTTTAAGTTTTGTTTTAGGAATGTATTTGCTTCAACTGTTATATGCAACCCTAATCACTGAACGAAAGAAGAAACAAGCTACCTACGCCAATTAATGATAAAAAAGATGTTTAATCGATTATAGGTCTTCTGTTAATGTTCCAGGCAGGGCAGAGTCTAGGGTTGTATTAAATTGCCCTTTGAAGTTTTGTTTTAGGGGTGTATTTGTTTAACTAACTATGCAACTCTGATCACTGAAGGAAAGAAGAAGCAAGCTACCTATTTCAATTTATGTAAGTAATAAATATTTAAAAAAATATTAAACGCTTCATTTTATATATTAAATCCCCCCCCCCCAAGGCAATATCTTTCAAAAGTTTATTTTCATACCGCCCGAGAGGCGATTTTTGCTAGTTATTTGAATAATCCTTTTTTTTATAGAAAATATGTTTTTATTCAAACTTACCTCGTTTTAATAGGCATTTAGTTGAATCTGAAAAGAAACATAGAAATACAGGGATATATATATATATATATATAAATATATATATATATATGTTGTTCTGGTTCCAACGGGAGAAAATTCAATATTTTATAATAAAGAAGGTCCGCAAAATGTATCATGTTTTCAGAAAAAAAAATCTTTTTATCTTACATATGCAACACGTGTTTCAGATTTTCATATTATTGATCAAAGCCTGAAGAAGATACCAGAAGATCTGAAACACGTGTTGCATATGTAAGATAAAAAGAATAATTTTTTTCTGAAAACATAATACATTTTGCGGACCTTCTTTTTTATAATATATATATATATATATATATATATTATATATATATATATATATATATATATATATTACCCAGTGTATGGTTAACACTATCTCACTTGATGAGTCAGTTGTTAGCCAATATATAGAGTATTATTAGGAAAGTTCTCAATATCTGTGATAGAGCGTTATTAATAGTACCTAAATTCAGATATAAATTTATTTCGGCATTTTTGTCTCTTTCTGTCCAATTTTTACTGAATTGAAAATGTCATAGCTGGCCTTCTTGCTATGATTTTCCATCTCAAAAGAAAAAAAATACAAAAAAATCAGGGAATTAATCGAATTTAATGAAATTTTCATTGTTGATATATTCATAAATAAAATATATAATGCACTAGTTATTTTATTTAAAAACTTTAACATTTTTTCAGTTTTTCAGTTTCAGGTCAGTTAATTTAAACCACGTATCTTTGAGGTGTAAAACAGATTCTCAAAGATACGTGGTTCAAAGTCAACTGACCTGAAAAAATGTAAAAGTTTTTAAATAAAATTACTGATGCATTATATTTTTATTTATTCATTAATATATCAATACAGAAAATGTCATTAAATTCGATTAATTCCCTGAGTTTTGGCATTTTTTTTCCTTTCGGTGAGGTGACATACGATGGTAGAATTTAGGTCCGTTAAGTTAGATTTAACCAACGTTTTTACTCACTAGATTTACAGTCTCGAGGTATTACGCCGTTCTGAAAATAAATGAATAAATAAATAAAAAATGAAATAAATGAAATAGAAAGAAAACATAATTGACAATAAGTAAATTATCATAAGTTTTACGGACTATTGCAATCAATTTAAGGAGGCACTCGTCGTGTAATGGTTATTGTCGCCGCAGGAAATTGACCGAGTCGCAGATTGTAACTGGGAAAATTTGTAAGTTGGGGCACCCGTAAATTAAGGTACCACTATTTTTTCTTTCTTTCTTTCTTTTGGAAGTCCGTCGCTAGACGACGATGACGTCATTCCATATCTTCAATTGTGGACCCTCAAACGATCTCACAAGTGAAGTGCAACGGCGGATTGGTCTGGTTTCAGCATCTTTTGGTAGGCTATCTCACAGAGTGTTCATGAACAGAGATCTCACCATCAATACTAAGATCTCTGTATATAAAGCTGTATGGCTATCCATACCCTTATATGGAAGTGAGTCGTGGGTATTATATCACAGACACCTGAAGAAAAAAACTGAAGGCATTCCACATCAACTGAGTCCAATGTATACGGTACCACTATATATGAATAAGATTGAACGAGATTGTTTGACTTGAATTTTTTTTGTAAATCTATATGGGTAAAATGAATGAATAGATAAATAAATAAATGGATATAAATAATTAAGAAGGTCAAGTGGTGGCCTAAAGTCGGTATCAGCTAAACAGTGAGGAAATCTATCCCCCTTTCATTACCGCTAGACCAAAGAGATAGTTTTTTGCATCTGAGGTGGAGTGACACATCTAACATCACCTCCTTACTTTACCGCACAGGTCCCTCTGCTACTCATACGCTGAATTAACGGGGCCGGTATCGAACCAGGAAACCTTGTGGGTTCCTTGGCAGACGCTCTAATAAACTGGAAATGAACAAAACATTTTGGGAATTTCTAGCATCCCCATATATGTTGTGAATGAAAGAATCGAGAAACACAAGCAACGGATTTAAATTTAAAATATTTATTTTACACCTAAGAGTACGTTCAGAGTGAACTAGGTGCTTGATTGAGACTAGTGTGATTGGCGTCTATCCCAGAATTCCTCTTAGAGCATTGGAAACATGGGTTCCGGAGGAAACAA
>CM042158.1:30186585-30189085 GCA_023376005.1 Doryteuthis pealeii | reverse complement strand
TCTCCAATGTATTAAAATCAATCATATGAATGACTTTATATAAAAAGCAATTAATATGATTAAAATTAGTGTAAGTTTTTTATATGCGTTCTTATTTAATTTCCTTAGTCTTTCTAATTTAATATATTTCATTACATTGAAACTTAAATACTTACGCTGAAGGGTAAATGTTCTTGGTAGTAATAAATTATTTTCCTTAGACTGAGATTATTTCGATTGGCGAAATTAAGGAATATGTTTTTGTCTATTGCATATTGAATTTCATGAGAATCTCATAAAACCTTTTTTTATAGATTTATTCTTACATTGATGCGATAATATCTGTCTTTTCTTCATTACACGAAAACGATATATGGCGCCACCTGGTGTTTGGAATATCATAATTTATCTTTTTCATGACAATTGATGGAATGCCTTGAAAATAAGCTATTTAAACAAATTTCAAGGGAAAATAACAAAGACCAAAAAATAAATAAATAAATAAATAAAAAAATAAAATAAATTAAATTAAAAAAGAAATTTTAAAGAATGAAGAACTTTTTTCTAAAATTTGTTTTCTAGATTTATCTATATTTATTTATTTTATTATTTTATAAAAAAAATTTTTTTCTTGTCCAGAGTTGTTCATTTGTTCTTGTCTCCTTGTGGAATCTTTTCTCTTCTTCCGGAAACAGTCCGCAGCTATGAAGGGAACAGTAGATTTATTATTATGTGGGGACCGTTCCTAGGGAACCAATAACAAATGGTATCAAAGTTACCCTCATCTACCTCAGGTTTTGTTTGGCCCTATTATCTATAAGTAAAAAAGTGAGTAAAGTCGTCGGGGTGGCCTAAAGTCGGTATCAGCGAATCAGCCAGGGAGTTTATCCCCTTTTCAATAGCGTTAGACCAATGAGATGTTTTTTTCTTGCGTCTGAGGTTGATCGTCACACCTACCATCAGCTCCTCACTTTACCGCACAGATCCCTGTGCTACTCAAGCATCAGAAAATATCACGTTTTTCCTTCAAAGTTGATTGTTTTGTTTTATGGCATATCAACCCTTTTCGGGTCATCTAATGCCGAATGAAGTCATTTTTATAAACGAAGGACTTAAGTTGCTTACTGCACAAGCTGTTGCTTAAGTGGTCAGCTAATTAAGTATTGAACCTCCTTTAAAGTGATGGATTTATGTTTGTTTGGGCTTACGACATATCAACATTTCTGGGTTATTTAATATGGAGATACAGTAGTTATTTAGTATTATTTGGTTTATTCTGACTATTGTCATCTTCATTGTTATCTGTACTACGTTTCGGCCGATGTGCCCTCCGGCATTCCTCAGGTATTTCTTGTTTAACTCGGGAACTTTCTCGGACTTGGTAACCTTCTTTTCGAAACTCGGGAAATTTTTGTCGTAATCGGGAGCCATCACAGAACTTGTGTTAATTATTATTATATGTTACTGCACAAAGAAGGTTCCCGAGTTCGAGTAAGTTCCCGAGTCCGACAAGAAATACCTAAAGAAGGCCGGAGGGCACATCGGCCGAAACGTTGTACAGATAACAATGAAGATGAGGACAATAGTCAGAATAATCCAAATAATGCCAAGAATCAAGTCTCATATAAAAAAAAAATTCCGAGAAATAGTAGTTATTTACCAAATCCATTCGCTTCATTTCCAACAGCCTTTAATCGTAAGTGCATTATGATCATTCTAACAATTTCGTTTAACATTAGTTAAGTATATAGGTCAATCGATTTTCACAGAAAATATATTATTTACAGTTATTGGACGATTTATTTGATTATGTAGCATGAATACTATCACTCTTTGTTCTCGGAAGGTCCTCTGTGCAGCATCCAGTATTTGTATATTTGTAATTATTTACGATAGATGTTTGAAAATACAATATCTTATACAAGATATGACGAGCAAAGAATATATTTATATACTCAATAGTATTTGACTTATGTAGATAACGTTAGAATGTACATTGCATACGAAAGTAGCACCTATATTATTAATCTATAAATATTCTGGACCATATGACACTTAGGCACCCCTTTTTATCTCGATTAAGAAAGAACATGTTTTTCATTTACACCGTCAATATCCGGTTGTTTGTTAGGGTTAGGTTTAGGGGTTAGGGTTAGGGTTAGGTGTTAGTTTTATAATTTTAAAAATAAATCTAAAAATCGTCTGTTATAATAACCGGATATTGACGCTGTAAATGAAAAACATGTCCTTTCTTAATTGAGATCAAAAAGTGGTGCCTAAAGGTCATATGGTCCAATATTCTTACTTCTCTCTATATCACAGAATTAAGAAATACATCACTTCGTCTTCACATTGCAGTTAAAAAGGTTTGTAAAACTGATAAAAAATTAAATTAAATATTTTTATAATGCTTTCCTTTTTGTATATACATTTTTATGTGTTATTTGTTGTTTAAATACACGTCTCACCATATTATACAAGCTGTGTCATAAAAGTATCGAGTTTGAAGCTGTATTTACCA
>CM042158.1:30151585-30181585 GCA_023376005.1 Doryteuthis pealeii | reverse complement strand
GCTGTCTGAATCGAATGCGTCAAACATGAAATACATAACTTAGGGGTGACTTGTACGCGTGGCTTGTTTTAGGTGCCCGGTTGCTCGAAATGTAAGGTCAATAAATCGACAGACCTAAAGCGAGTGAGCGAGAACTTCAGAAGGATATGGAGGTGCGTGATGTAATGGTTAAGGTTGTAGGTAATGAACTTGGTGACCCGAGTTCAAACCCTGCACAAAGCTGTTTGCATTTCAAATCCTGGACAAGACTGTTTGCATTTCACATAGTGCTAATACCCTTGGGAAAGGTATGAATCCACATATTCTCCCTCCATCTATGAGTAAATAGTAGGGCAGACTCGGCTCTTTAACCTTGAATAGGTAACCACTCTAGGAGAAAGAAAACTCCGAATTCAAACCTGTTAAACTCCGCTTAATAAATTGAACTCATGTCACATCCTGCTCGTGCGAAGGTGTTGGTAAATATATATAGTTATTTACTAAGCTTAGCTTAGATGTAGCACAAGGTCATACGTAGGGGGTGGGGGCTCAATAAGAATCGAACTCACTATCAATGGTTTGCAAATCTAGCTTGCTAACTATGACACCACGTGAGGTGCCCTGGGTTTCAGAAGGATATATATTTTGCGAGAGAAGGCAGAGTCAAAGAAAACGAGATAAAAGAAAAGAAAAGAATGGACACATTCACTGGTTTGGTAACAATATTCTACTTTGCCTCTAGTCTACTGCCCCCCCCCCTTCCGATAACCTACAACAGGCATGTCATACTGAGTATCCCCCTAGGCCCACATGAATTACATGTGCCCCAAACTTTTGGTTCCTCGCTCTGTGTTCACACCCCAGCCACCAAAAGAGAATGAGATTGAATAAAAAAAATCCATATATATATATATATATATATATATATATATATATGGAGATTTGGTGATTGTCTGTAACCGAAACTACATCATTGCTTACATCATGTTATCCCCAGGAAATGGGTAAGCTTAAGAATGAGTATTTAATTTTAATACATAGAATAAAACTAATTTATCAGCTAAATATTATAAAAGGCATGTCATACTGAGTATCCCCCTAGGCACACATGGAATACATGTTCAAGTCATGATGGCCGCTCATATTACATATGTATGTCATGAGAGCCACATATGACAACTAATTAAGCAAAATACAAGTCAATGAAGTATTTTATGAAAATTTATTGCACAATCATTTTCTTGCTTAAAAAGTGAAAACGGATGTTTTACAAGAATCCATGAATGTAAGTTAATGAAGTAGTATGACAAAAAAATTAAATTTAAGCAACTTACACGTATTCTTACAGTTTACAATCCTGACGAATACATTATGTACAAAAATCATGACATTTTGAAAATTGAATTTATTAGCACTTATTCAACGCTTTTCATTCCTGAAGCTTGACACCTCTTTTGCTTTCCAATTTTTGGTATGTCTGGTTTTAATGCCTGTACAGTTCCAACTTTGATCAAAATTAACAAGTGCTGATCAGCCAGCCTTGTTTTATAAGAAGTTTGGACCATATGATCTTTAGGCACCCCTTTTTTATCTTGATTAAGAAAGAACATGTTTTCCATTTATACCGTCAATATCCGGTTGTTTTAACAGACGATTTTTAGATTTTTTAAAAATTATAAAACCCTAATCCCTATACCTAGCCCCTAACAAACAACAAGATATTGACGGTGTAAATGAAAAACATGTCCTTTCTTAATCGAGATCAAAAAGGGGTGCCTAAATGTAATATGGTCCAGAAGTTTTAGTAAATTTCATGAAGGAAAATAACTGTTCACACATTTGCGTAGAACCAAACTTTGCCATGATCCTTGAGGCAAATTTTCTGAAGTTTTTTAAAAACTCTTTGGAAAGGTATGAAGAGAAATCAGCTATCCCCCACTAGGGTAGGTTTATTTTTCACTTAAAAAAATGTAAAAAGTGTATGTGTTGTATACTGAATACTGATACCAAAAACTAGATCTCTTACTTGCACAATTGTTTTAGGAATTAGCCCTAATAAATGCACCAAAACTTCTCGTTTTCGCAAAACATCGCCTAGAAATTGGTTAGAAAATTTAGCAAATTCAATATTTAAAACAGAAAATGTTATCATTTGAAACTAAACGAATAAAATATTATAACTAGAATACAAATTGGAAATATTTTCGGACCATATGACCTTTAGGCACCCCTTTTTTTATCTCGATTCAGAAGGACATGTTTTTCATTTACACCGTCAATATCCGGTTGTTTGTTAACAGATGATTTTTAGAGTTTTTTTTAATTATAAAACTAACCCCTAACCCTAACCCCTAACAAACAACCGGGTATTGACGGTGTAAATGAAAAACATGTCCTTTCTTAATCGAGATCAAAAAGGGGTGCGTAAAGGTCATATGGTCCATATTTTCTAATCCCCACCGACACCTCCGATATGCTGCTTTTTATCTAATAATTAAGATTTAAGGAGGTTAACACTTTAAAAGATTGAAATATATTTCCTCAAAGCTTTGAAGAAAATATTTTGTGTAGTAATTCTGTATGATAATTTGCAACTTTCGCCACATGGGAAACGTTACAGTTTCAAAATCAACCTACCCTAATCCCCACTTGAAGATACTTTGCTTTGAGTTCAGAATCCAACTGCATTTCTATCTGCAGGTTTTCCTCTGCTTTGGCAACATCGAAGGTTAGCAGTCCTAAGAATAATGCACACGGATATCTAAAAGATGAAAAAAAATCACAATCCTTCCGGAAATTATATATTGTGGTTGGAAAGTATTACTGTAAGCTGGTTTTAAAGGGCATGATGATAGTTTTAGATAGTTTTGGAGTGTAGGTTTTTCACGTCTAAGTTTGAGAGATGGTTCATTTGCTTCCGTGTATAAGCTTTCAACATGAGAGGTGCTATATGCTCCAAGGACCTGTCTAATTCCATGGTGGTGTATGGTATCAATTTCTTTCAAATATGAGTTTCTCGAGGGCATAGAATCCCCAATATGTACTATATATGCCAAGAGAGATTTATAATGAAACATATACTGCTCAAGAGTGTAGATGTTGATCCAGTGCGAACAAAATACTACCAAGCAAGTAATTTGAAAATAAAAACTTGGCAATTATGAACTTTTTTTAGTAAATTAGAGTGTCCCAGAAAAACAGAACCCACAGATTTTGTAATAACACTGTTAATTTTAAGTAGGGTGGTTTAGGGTTAAGGTTAATTTAAGATATTTCTCATCTATTATCTATTTATAGTTCTGAAACAGAGTGACCTAGAAAAAAACAGAACCCAAATTATTTATTTATTTTCACATTAAACTAACCCTAAACCCTAAACCCCAACCCTAACCCTAACCCTAACCCCAAACCCCCTTGTTAAAATTAAGTTTTATTACAACATTTGTGGGTTCTGTTTTTCTGGGACACCCTAATTTAAAACAAAACTTCATAATTACCAAAAAATTTTCACAAAAATATAACCATCCAGGATTTTAAATTTCCTAAAAGAATTGGGGTTGTACTAAAAATATGAGTAATTGAACAATAGTTAAAATCTATACATAAATACATTTGTTTTCTACCAAAATATCGCTACGAATCCAAAACTTAATCGGCATTAAATGACCCACCAAGGTTGATATGCCGCAAAACAAACCAACTTTCCTGAAATTCCTTTAACAACAAATCCTAGTAACTGTCATATGTGACAAACCTAGCCGCCCACCACCCCCAACAACTCAGTATTTGTGGTGTTTTTCAGCTCTTTGCATGTTGAAGAAGTAACTGAATTTTCATTTGACAACTTAAAAAAACTGGCGTACCATAAAAACGTCAAATGAGAACGCAGTCTGCATTCTGGCCGCACCTGTGCTTGCTGAGTTCCACATGCGACTTGAGGGTCACATGCTTGAAATGCTTGAATTACAATATCTATTTCAGAACTATATATAGATAATAGATGATAAATATCTGAAATTAACAAGATACGTTTTGAAAGTCGTATTTTGTTTTAAACATGTCTATGTCTTTTTAGTCATCGTCTAATAAAACTCAGAACTCAAGGTGAAACGTTTTATAAATTTTATTCCAAAACTTTTCTTTATGATTCCCGGTGTACCATTTTGTTTTATATCACTCTTTTTTATTTTCTTGATTGTTTTTTTCTTCCTCGTCTAAGATGTCTTTTGTTTTAAACTGTTGAGATTTCTGATATATAAGGTGTGTGCTAAATGCGGAATTATGTGATCTAACTCTTGGCCAATCACTGGCAGTACTCTGAGGTTGATACAATACTTAAACTGACTCTACTGGTCATAATTACTGTGACACCTATGGACGACGGACATGTGATTAAATCACTGGATCTTTACGGATACGTAGGATAGGACTTATATGCTTACCAAAGGATTCCATAACACAGGACTTTCTTTAAACCCTTTTCAACTGGCCAAAGATGGCATTTAAAAACTTTACATAAAATATGTCTGTCTTTTTAGTCATCGTCTAATAAAACTCAGAACGTAAAACGGTAAAACGTTTTATAAATTTTATTCCAAAACTTTATTTTTCTGATTCCATGTGTACAATTTTGTTTTATATCACTCCTTTTATTTTTCTTGATTGTTTTTTTCCTCGTCTAAGATGTCATTGTATATCTTTTAGCCATGTCCTGCTCGAATGGGAGTTAGAGATTATGTTGCGTTGACCTCCCAGATGTTTTTGGATGAGGATTTGATTTCATGAATTCAGAACTTCCCTATTTTTATTCAATTAATCCTTATATTTCCGTAAGACTTACTTCATCTGTCTTCATCAAATGTCTGTGTTTACTTCTCTAATAGAAATATGTGTTAAAAACTAAATGAATGCTGAATCTTCCATCGGTTTTTCTTACTTGATATCTTTTTGGGTTGGAATTATTTCTCACATTGATTCCATGGAGGCCTTGGAGAAAAAATCTGTCGGGGTAAAAAGAAAAAGTTGTTTTTAAAATTATTCAATTAGGGTCTGCCAAAATGTCGTCTACTTTTCATTTTAAAAAACGAATTGAAATTAATTAAATTGATTATTTCGTGTTAGGTTATTCTCTTTTAGATAACCTAATGCTTTATAAATAAAACGCGTGTTAGCTATGAGATGTTGTTGTTCATATTCTTGTTGTCCTTGTTGTTCTTGTCATCCTTCTGTCTACGAGAGACGATAGAGTAGTGTCCAATCTTTTTTTTTAACTACATGGCCTACATGTTCATATGGGGGATGAGCTGTTATCCCAGCAGCTAATCCCACTCTCCACACTGCCGCTGTGATCCAAAGGAAAGGTAAGGAACCAATGCAGTTTGGCAGCGGTAGTGTCGCAGGAGTTGCTGGGTAGCACTGGATTTCCGCGTCACACCACCTTAGGCACCTGATTTATTATATGGTTTTATTCCCCTACCCTTTCCTTTCCAAAGCGGCAAGACAGCGGAGGTTTTGTGTCGGACTTTTAACACCTCTCTAATTCTGATAATGTCATTAAACAAAGAAACTAAAATGAAAATAATTATACATGGTTAACTAAGAAGGTGTTGTTAGCGTAACAATCATACCTTCATTATTTATTTACAAACTAAACGGACCATATAACCTTTAGGCACCCCTTTTCCGATCTCGATTCATGAGGACATGTTTTTCATTTACACCGTCAAAATCCGGTTGTTTGTTAGGGATTAGGTTTAGGGTTTAGGTGTTAGGGTTAGGGTTAGGGTTAGTTTTATAATTAAAAAAAACCCTCTAAAATCGTCTGTTAACAAACAACCGGATTTTGACGGTGTAAATGAAAAACATGTCCTCATGAATCGAAATCGGAAAAGGGGTGCCTAAAGGTCAAATGGTCCAACTAAATTGTAAATTTCTTTATTCAGTCAGATATTTTTTATCGCTATCAAGTGAACAAAAATGTCGCTACTCTGCTGATTTGTTTAGGATCTCCGCTTTTGGCTAAAGATTATTATTGTAGGAAATGTAATCAGCGGCCTGAGTTCAAATTCTGGTGTTGTATAGCGGCATCAAATGGCTATATGTTACGTTGTGGCATAAAATTCACGCTGCTAAATCGTGTGTGTTAGTAGTCGGACTTAAGAAACCACAACACATGGGTATAGTAGGAGTTTTGACTTTATTTCTCTTCCTCGCGTGGTGGGTGGCAAGCGTTGACAATGGGTACTACTATTGGGATGACTAGCGTTGGTGAGGTGGAAGGTGGCTACGTGACGGCTGACAGCCCTTCTGCTGTGACCGTGAGTGGTTGACACTTGTTCTCTGTCCCGAGGGTTCTGTCTGACTCACTGATCTGGGATCTCTGACTTCCTTTTATATCTCTATAATCCGCCTACGCATTTTATTTGTTATACTTATCAGCGGACAAATCTATTTCCGTTTTTAACTTCTTTGTTCGCTTTTACAAGGAAAAAAATCATTTGTCATTTTTGTCGTCTTTTCTTTGTTTCGATCCAAACGGAAAATCCCATTTCCGTTCTCCCCTTCCTCCAAATATCTTCAATATACCACACTGGTTGAAATTCTTTGTGCTTCCTAACTGAAAAGAAAAAAAAAACTTACTTGATGATGAAGAGCACAATAGCCCTAGCTAGAAGAGGAGACAGTGCCTTTACTGTTCAATGAACAGAGGCAAAAAGAGAACGAGAATTGATTTCAGAGATTGTCGTCTGACATTCCACGGACCGCCAACCCAACACGCCCATTCTCCAAGGGAGACAATTATTTATTGTCTCCCTGCGAGTGTATGTTAATAATTGATGAGCTGATTTTCAATCAGGGTTGACAACTGGTAGGATCATCAATTTAAAAAATATTTTTAGTTCTCCGACATTTTGAGAAGACAAATGATAAAAAAGGAATGATATTTAATGAAAATGCTATCTTAACAAAATGAACATTCAGCTGCAAACTGGACAGGAATTTGCTTTATTCTTTAAATTGGAACATGTGTTGTTTTTGCTTGGTAATTGTGTTTGTATAAATTTTACAAGCACAATAAGACATTTTTTTAGGATTTTTTCTCCCGTTTTTCGTCATACAACGTGTGATAGCACGTGTGATATCCTGCCCTCATCAGCTGCCAACTAGGAGTGATAACACAGTTTCGGTAGCTAAGGCAGGCCTGCCACTTCCTAGCGCTACCAAGCAGCTTTCGCCACCGGACAGGGTATTTAAAATAAGATGAAATAATGCAGAGAAAGACTTATACGATCCGTTCATCTGAGAAGTTTTGTTATCAGTGCAGTTTGTTATTTTAAAACGCGTTTGTTTTCGGCCGTTGAGTTGATTACGCGATTGCAGATATTACGTAACAACACGGGAATGATGATTCCGCGCGCGTATCATTCGTGCTGAAGACTTTTAAACCTAAACCAGATACAACTAGATGCATTTTGCACCGTGGTTTGAAGACGATGTGAGGCAATTTTCAAACAGCGTGTTCAGATTGGTTGGTTAATGTAGAACTATTGCAATTTTTTTTCATCAAAGTCGTTGAAAAAAAAAGCCATAATAATTATGTACTAACCCCATAGTTTTATATGTTAAAACTTAAAATGAAATACCCAGCTAAATGATATTTAAAACAAACATATTCTTTAAAATCGGTATTTTAAAAATAATTTTGATATTTCGGACTGTTATCCTCATCCATATTGTGTATAAACACAACGTTTAGACCACAGTAATCTCGGACACTGTTCAGATGTGCCCGAGATTACTGTGGGTTGAACGTTGTCTTTATACACAATAAAGATGAGGACCACAGTTTGAAATATCAAAATTATTCATATCAAACCTAATCTCATATATACATATAAGTATGGATAACTTCGGGCCTTGTGCCCAGATGTGTATTCGGCTGTATCTCTGTACCGACTTTACATAAATAAACGTATTTGATGGGGTCGGTTGCAGAGATGCAGCCGGAACATATCAAATACATATAAGTATGGATAAGATTTTTGGATGTTTGTTTATTTAGAAACGTTGCTGAATAAAGTATATATTAAATTTTTACTTGAAGGCACTTACAACGCATGTATCGCATAAAATTCGATACTTTTTCTTATAGAAAAATGAACTTGACAAGTGTAATCCCGGCAAATTATTATTCTCTCAATAACACCCCCTTACCTATTATGGTAGAGGCGTGTAGTATCATTTGACAAGCTTAATTTCGCTAGGATGGTCAGCTGTGTACTGTGGCCGAGGCGATAAAGTGATTCACTAGTGTTTCACTGTGTCTGCTGAAGTCCCGGTTTCGATTTCTGTCGGAGGGAAATCGTTAGTTTATACCGCTGATGAGACTTAATAAAGTCGAAACAGTCTGTACGGTATTCTACACACCGAACCATCCTTTGCCGGGATTACACTTGTCAAGTTCATTTTTCTATAAGAAAAAGTATCGAATTTTATGCGATACATGCGTTGTAAGTGCCTTCAAGTAAAAATTTAATATATATAAGTATGGGTATTTTTAGTATTATTTGGATTATTAAGACTATTGTCCTCATCTTCATTTCTTCGTTTCGGCCGATGTGCCCTCCGGACTTCATCAGGTATTTCTTTTCGGACTCGGGAACTTTCTCGGACTCAGGATCCTTTTTTCGGACTCGGAAACCTTCTTGTCATAATCGGGAACCATCACTGAACTTTGAACCTACCCTTTTTCAGTCCACGGGGTATCTTGTTCACATTCCTCTAGCCATAGCTGGGGTGCAACTGTGAAGCTGTGTTAATTATTATTCTATGTGACTGTTGCCCCTGACCAGGATTGAACCTGCAGTCTAGAGATAACTGTCACTTAGAACTATCTTGAACTAACTCCTTTATCCACTATGCTATGTGTCCAATTGGATATTTTTATTGACAATTTTTAATAGTATATCTTTAACTGGGCTATATAAGTTAAAAGAGTTCTTATCGACACTTTCTTTTTCATTTGGTTTTGATAATAGAAGAGGAGAGAGTGCCTTTACTGTTCAATGAAAAGAGGCAAAAAGAGAACGAGAATTGATTTCAGAGATTGTCGTCTGACATTCCACGGACCGCCAACCCAACACACCCATTCTCCAAGGGAGACAATTATTTATTGTCTCCCAGCGAGTGTAAGTTAATAATTGATGAGCTGATTTTAAATCAGGGTTGACAACCGTTAAGGTCCCGCCATATTTTGAATGCCCCAACCATTGACAGTAACTAATACTAACCTGTATTTAAAAAAAATGTTATGCTTTATTTTTATTTATTCTAGAAATACTTCGAATTAACATACTCATCCTTATCTTATTTACCTTTTTGTTTCAGCCGATACATTCTCCGGCCATCAATTTCTCGGCATTGGTATTCTCTTCCTTTAATTAAGCGCTGTAAATGTCTGAAAAAGTACAAGTTCCTCGTATTATGTCCCGATTATGCATTGGTCATACAAAACTCTTATATACTCAGGCAAGAACAACAACCACAATGTGAAACATGTCAAACACCCCTGACAGTTAAACACTTATTGATGGAATGCAGATTTTTTGCTCCCATCAGAAACCATTATTTTAAAGCAAACAATATGAAGGATCTATTTGAAAATGTTAACATTGGGGATATTTTCTCCTTTTTGAGGGAAATAAAATTATACCATAGAATATAGACATGAAACAAATCAATGCCATACAATATAATCCCCAATAATGCTAACACATTGTTAAAACCAATTACTAAAAGTATATATATGAATACACAATATGTATTACACCCCAACCGCTAGGCATGATATATCCCTGGACGGGTTGATATGCCGTTAAAATTAATAAACCAAACCAAACCAATCGTATGAGATGAATTAAAACATATGCAAATGTCTACATTATACAGTAGTACCTTGAATTACGAGTTTAATTCAATCCATGATGAAGCCCGTAACTCAATTTCCTCGTATATCAAATTAATTTTCCACAATTACATTAATATTTTACCTTAAATGGAATGAATCCGTCCATCCGCACAAAAACAATCAATTTTTTAAACGTATTTTTGAATAAGAAAAATATCTATTATAAAAAAAACATTAACATAGAATGTAAATAAATAGATATTTTTTTCTTAATTACTATGTAGAATATCCATAATGAAGTTGTAGTAGCACTCTTGTGGTAATATGAGACGATTTCAGAGTTATTTGCCCTTGTCTAGGGGATTATCTCCCTTGCTTCATTCAGTCAAATATCACCATCTTTGTATACACACGAGAACTCTATCGTGAAGCGGACTCTACGAAAGCGGCACAAGTCGGAGGTCCTGGATACATTTCCTACATTCAAGCCTGATGTATATATCTAGTGTGTGTGGCAGGGCTTGCCTGTCACGGACTGGTCTTGAGTCATATGTGATCCCATGGTGAATGGTATAAAATATTTCCGTGATAGGGTTCAACCAACTTTGAGAACAGAAACGTACATATAAAGATATTGCAGACATATATATAAATATCAACATATGTGCATATATTTTCATAGTATAAATAAATATATGAAAACCTTAATTTGATAGAAATGAATTTATGTCGGCTACTTTCACATCTTCAAATCTGATTTCATAATGGATAAGAATTACATATAAGGTCTATCTACACACGTATGTGTATACACACGTATGTTCTTCGAGTTGAATAAAACCTTAATCGCCTAAAAGGTATTCTCTTCAGTTTGTGTTTCGCCACAACTCTTAACAGTAGGTTACCTTTCAGTATGTACCGTGAATTTATTTGGTTGTTGGCTGACTTACAGCAACCGATCCCCTCATAACATCTCCCACCGTCATTTATTTACGAAAAGGTTTATACAATGATACAACAGCGGACCTTGCCACAAGGTCCGAACATTTATTGGAGGGACAGGATATAAAACTGGTCAAGCTGCTTTCTTGTTCTATCTTAGCTAATTTCTCTCATCGACTGATTTATTCTTATAAAATGCGTCGCCTTCCTTAGCCTACTTTCACGATAATGCCTCAGTCTAATCTACCTAAAAATGAAGAACCATATGACCTTTAGACATCCCATTTTGATCTCGCTTGAGAAAGGACATGTTTTTCATTTACACCCGTCAATATCCGGTTGTTTTAACAGACGATTTTTAGATTAGATTTTTTTTTAATTATAAAACTAACCCCTAACCCTAACCCCAACAACCGGATATTGACGGTGTAAATGAAAAACATGTACTTTCTTAATCGAGATCAAAAAGGGTTGCCTAAAGATAACATGGTCCAAAATGAAACCCCAAAACGAGGCGAGAATGTGAGTGCCTGTATGTCCACTCTACATATATTCTTCAGAAACAGACTTCTTTCCTCCCCAAGAGGGGGTGTGGTTCTTTCGGAGAGGCGAGAAGGATTGCCTCCTTGGAGGAGTTCATAGTTTTCCGCTTCACTGATTGGAACGGCAGGTGTTAAGTTGCAGGAGGACGAGGGAAAATGCGATTTGGACAGATGCGGTTTGGGGTGTATGCAAGGTTTTAGGTTGGGTTAGTGTTGGAGGGGACTGAGTAGTTTTGGTAGATGGTGAGGTGACTGTAGTAGCAGGAGCCACTGTTTTCGTGCTTGGGACTTTCGGGCTGGGTGATTTTTTTTCTTTTTTCAGAACACTACTATGATTTCCCACTCCTCACCGTTCTCAATTCTTCTTTCCACCCCAGAAAAGTAGGACTCCTCTCTCTCCATCTGGGTGCATGCAGGTTCTGGAGCTTTCTTTCTGGGAGTTTGCTATTCGCTGATGTTATATACTCATATATACCCGTTTAACATGCTCGGGTACATTTTTTAAAAAGTGTTTTCTTTTTACCATTTTTGAAATAGTAAAGTAAATTTTTGGACTCAGAATTCAGTTATCCTTTTATTTCATATGGAAAAAATTATCTCGGTTTTCGAACTTTTCGGTTTTCAAAACTTTTTCTGGAACGGATTAAGTTCGAAAACCGACGTTTGACTGTAAAATATTTCTACTATGCGCATATATATAATCTATTCTATGTATCTTCTATACTGTTTAGTATTCTACTTCTATTAACTTTTCTCAGGCAATGAAGTATATTTGTTAATACCTTAGTCGTGAACTGTTCTTATATCAATACCATTCGAGGAAATGATGCAGAAAACATCTAAACAAACATAAAAAGTATCATAAAATACCCAAATAATGAGAATTAAATAATTTAATTTTCTCATAAACAATGTCTGACGAAACTCCGGAAGAGAGAAACAATTAGATCTCACTGGACTTGTTAATTCAACCTAACAATTGCTAATTAGTCTGTTCATCTTGTATCTATGTTTAGTAAACCTTTTCCATATCCTTAATACTCGTTATAATTCTTTCTATTATTTCTTTGATATTCTGTTATGCTATTAAAGGCCTTGGATAATTAAGGATCGCCAAAGAACCAGTTTTAGTAAAAGTAAATTATGGGTGAAAAAGAAAGAAATATTTTAGGAAAAATATTTTAAAGGAAAGTATTTATTTGGAATACAGTTTGTTAAAACTGTTGGTTTGAAATTCCAAAGCAGAGAAAGACTATTTTCAGGAGAATTTTAAACATTCTTCAAAGGAATGTCGAATCGTATGGTTAAAATTCCAATGTATATAAAGTAAAGTAAAGTCGTCGGGTGGTCTAAAGTCGGTATCAGCCAATCAGCGAAGGAGTCTATCCCCTTTTCAATAGCGCTAGACGAAGGAGATTGTTTTTTGCGTCTGAGGTGGAGCGCCACACCTACCATCAGCTCCTTACTTTACCGCACAGATCCCTGTGCTACTCATACGCTGAGTTGGCGAGGGCCCTGTATCGAACTAGGAACCTTGTGGTTTCTAGCCGAACGCTCTACCGACTGAGCTGTGAATTCTAATTCTGTTGTATATTGTTATATTATCTACATTAGGGTCAATGTTTATAATATAACAATATACAATGGAATTAAAATTCACAGAAATAATGACGTTAGAAAATAATTAGCTGATCACCAGTAATTATAAAAGAAGGGACAAATAGATGGAAGGAAGAAGAGTGAATGAAGGCAGACCATGCTATGGTTAGAATAAAAATGTATGTAGTCATTTTTGCTGTTTATTTTGTGGTGGACTTTGTATGCTAGTTTGTTATTGTTATTTATTAATAAGATGTCAAGGAAAGGTAGGGATTATTTTTTTTAGTTTAATCGTGAAGTTAATGGTGGGTTCAACTTAGTTTAATTTTTGAGTAATGTCGTGTATATCGTGTTTGTGGGGTAAATTATCAGAATGTCATCAATGTATCTAAAATAATGTATGTTATTAGGTAAAATGTATTAAAAAGGTTTAGATTCTAGGAGTTCAATAAACAGGCAGGCCAAAATTCCGCTTAATGGTAACGCCATGGGGAGCCCAAATTTTTGTTGGTAGAAGTTGTTATTATACTTACAGAAACAATGGTTTGTGCGTAATTCACTTATTTTTTTATTATTTTGGTAATGGGTAAGGGGGGTATCTTGATTTTATGGAGGTGCTGCTTTAAACGTTCAATGCATTTCTTAACTGTAAAAGCAAGCATACAACGTAGGTCTGATTTGAATCTTTTAGAAAAACAGCCGACCTTTCTTTCTTTCTTTCTTTCTTTCTTCTCCAAAATTTGACAGTTGAGATGGCGAGAGTCATAAGCTTACTGTATCTAATTATGCCGATTTTGTTCTAAATTTGGTTCTAAAGCAAAGACCAGGTGTGTACTTTTGGTAGTAAATAATAAAGTAGATTAATAATACCTATATTTTTATACTAAAAGTGGCTACCTGGCGTTGACTGGGTTGAGGGGGAGGGATAATAAAAAGTTAGTCTCGCAGATCCATTGATTGTGTTGGTCTTAAATAATTAATTCAGGTTTTAATCATTAACCCTTCTTTTACTATTTAAATCCTAATTAATACTTGTTAATTCAACCTAACAATTGCTAATTAGTCTGTTCACCTGCTATCTTTGTTTAGTAAACATTTTCCATATGTTTAATACTCGTTGTAATTCTTTCTATAATGTCTCTGATACTCGAGTTACAACATAAAGAAACAAAGCCAAATATTTATGAATTATACTTACCGCAAAAAGCTCGATGTTGGATTACAATTATTCTCTGGGGTTCAGCACAGGTATAGCCTACTCGGATAACATCAACGGCTACGGGTGCAGCACACGGGGCTATAAATTTTTCACCCCTTACATCACCATAGATACCCGTTACCAGTAATGATACGACGCTTCCCATTGCTTCCAGCGTGGCTTGTCTGGATACTAGTTCCATTACCAGTATGGCGTATACCTAGTATGTTAAAAATATAAATATTAGATATATTGGTTGGGGGCACGTGGTCAGAGTCGAAGGAAATGGACTTGTCGACCAGAGTTCAAATCTTGGACGAAGCTACAGTGCACATAGCGCTAATACCCTTGGGAAAGGTATGAATCTAACTACTCTCCCTCTCCCTCTCTCTCTCTCTCTCTCTCTCTCTCTCTCTCTCTCTCTCTCTCTCTCTAGCTAGGGGTAAATAGTAGAGCAGACTGGGCTCTTTTTAGGCGACCAGTCTAGGAGAAAGAAAACTCTGAATTCAAACCTGTTAAAACTCCGCTTGAGTGGTCACTACTAGAATAGTGTTGTAGGTGACTCACCTATGACACGAACATTGGACTTACCCAAAGGGTATATGTAACAGAGCAAAGCTACTCAAGTGAGAAGTTGCAGATACATGTCTTCGTGTACGCTGTAACAAGGAAACCCTGTTCATTTGTACATTGATATATTGCTGAATACATCTGTTCTCTACATTTTATCTCCGTGTTGAGTGATTATTTATTAACCCTTAAACAGATCATAACAAATAGGCTTATTCATAATTAGTTATCTATTTCACTAATTAATAAATTAATTAAATTAATTAATTAGATTAATTATTTAAAAAAAAGAAAAAGAGAGGAGTTTATTTGTCTCATACCCCACCTGTATGGACTGGGCACAAGGCTCCATTTTAACGTGGGCCCACCCACAAGCCGAAGCTAATGGGTGGGAGAGAACAAAAATTGCGTCGATCCTATCGGCATTCCCCACAAGGGGGCACCTCAGGCGCTGGGTAATAAACCCAGCCCTGCCCCCAAGGGGCAGGTATTGCCTGGAGGGACGGCCTCTGGGATCAACGCTATTAATTTAACACCTTCCGGTCCAGAGGCCGAAGCTCACTGGACCCCGTCCCGAAGGACGGTTTGGGAGTGATAAGAAGAAAAAGAGAGGAGTTCCTCATGTTGAAGTGGCTAAAATAATTGTTCAATATATATGTCGAAAGCTATGAGTGCAGGAATTAACAGTTTCATGCCTTTTCCAAGGATATTAGGTTTAAATTTAAGAAAAAAATACCTTAAAAGGAACTGCATGTAGCAAACTAGCACAACGAGAATACAAAACTAGGCACAACTGGGTTGGGAAGGTGATCCACTGGAAATTATACAAAAAATTAAATTTTGACAATACAACAAAATAGTATATGCATAAACCAGAATCTGTTCTTGAGAACGAAACGAATAAAATTCTCTGGGACTTTGAAATAAAAATGGATCTCCTTATCCCAGCAAGAAGATCAGACCTAGTGCTGATTAACAAAAAAATGAAAGAACTTGTTAACTGGTGGATTTTTCAGTTCCAGCAGATCACAGGGTGAAGCTGAAGGAAAACGAAAAAATAGACAAATACCTGGACCTTGCTAGAGAACTGAAAAAGTTATGGAATATGAAAGTCAAAGTGATACATTATTGCTCATTATTTTCATTATTTCAGCAAAAAAATTATTTACTTATAACTCCGGGTGCAAGTATTTAAGTTTTAATGTAATGTAATATCGTATTAAATTAGAAAGTCTAATAAGAATGCAGATAAAAAGATTTGAAACAGAGTGGGAGTATAATAGAAAAATAGAAATGAAACTTACTCTTCCATCACTGCCGTCTTTCATTGCTGAATTTTACTTATTTAACTATTTAGTTAAATTAGGAAATAAAGAATAAAATTACACTAATTTTTTCTTGTTAATGGATTTCATTTAAGATTCATTTTGGAGAGATTTTTGGTTATATTCATTAAAATAAACCAACATTAGAAATCAATAATACTCATAATTTTTAATAATCAATATCAATTATCCAAACACTTAAACGCTATTTTTGTATATATAAATACAATTGCATGTTATTTGCATGTAGATATGGACAACACTAATAAAAAGGTGAAGCAATTTTATTAATAATTGAGGTTTAAATATAAATAAAATCATGAAGAATGTGATGTAAATAACTATGTTAATTGTGACTTGATTAGTAATATAGTTTCGGTTACAGACAGAAAAACACACAATCTCCATTATAATAAGATTATAAATGGATTTCAATTTTACCTTATCTCCAGATAGCATTGTTGAGATTGGTCGCAGATCCATGTACGTTGGTATTGTTGGTTTTCGGACAAGTAAATCCGCAACTACAAATCTTTTGAAGTATATATTTAACTTATGAATGACGTAATCATATTGCCTTGTCAGATATTGTGTAATGCAGATAATATCATCGGTGATATACGTGTAGTTAAGAATCACGTGTAAGGGTGCTGGCGGCATATCTGGTACAGCTAAACAAATAAAAAGAAGTATCATTTATTACAATTACCAAGAATAGGCGCCTATAAAAAAAATATCATCATCATCATCATGTCGCGCAAGCAGCACGGATATCCATGACTATCTCTCGCCAACCCTCCCTATTACTCATGGCCCCTGGGAGGTCCTCCGTGCAGCATCCCGAGTCCTCGCATAGTTGGTCAATCTAGGTCCTTAGTGGACGTCCTACGCTAGCATATCCATGTGTTGACTTCCACAGGAGAACGTCGCTTATGAGCTCGTCCTCGCTTCTCCAGCAGTGTCCGGCATGCCTAGTCCATCTCACCGGATGGTCTGTGAGATGGGGGTCAAGTGACCATATAGTTGCTTCTTTGTGGGGTGCTGCTTCCGCAACATTCTTGTGCAGGTGCGAATATTATTACTAATATTATTAACTATCAATTATAACTAAATAGTGCCGTTATAGTAGGTGGCTTACCTTTTTCATTCTGTTATGGGGCCGGGTTAGCTCAGTCGGTAGAGCGTTCGGCTAGAAACCACAAGGTTCCTAGTTCGATACCGGTCTCCACCGACTCAGCGTATGAGTAGCACAGGGATCTGTGCGGTAAAGTAAGGAGCTGATGGTAAGTGTGGCGCTCCACCTCAGACGCCCAAACCAATCTCCTTGGTCTAGCCCTATTGAAAAGGGGATAAAATCCCTCGCTGTCTGGCTGATACCGACTTTAGGCCGCCCCGACGACTTTACTTTACTTTATATATACATTTACCAACCCCTCCGTACGAGCAGGATGTGACACAAGGTCAATTTCTTAAGCGGAAATCAACAGGTTTGAATTCAGAGTTTTCATTCTCCTAGACCGGTTGCCTAACCAAGTTTAAAGAGCCCAGTCTTCCCTACTATTTACCTATAGCTGGAAGAAGAGTAGGAATCATACCTTTCCCAACGGTATTAGCGCTAAGTGAAATGCAATTACCATGATCCAGGATTTGAACTCGGGGTGACGGGTCCATTTCCCATGACTTTAACCATTACACCACGCGCTTCCTACTTTTGATTCTATTATAGTATGTGGCCTATCCGGTTTGAATGTGTCCTACCTCAGTAAGAGTATATTTATAGATATAAGTAGTAGGCAAAACCTCGTTTTGTTTGAACCAGTATGCAAATCAACAACACCATATATTATGTAAACGTTTATTTCTTAATGATATATAAGATATATTGCAGAATTTTACATGCACTAATAACATGGGCTGTTTTGAGGCAAATCTAACTCATATTTTCACATCGTTAAAAAATAAGATTTGTTCTATTTATCGATTTATATTGTAAATTAAATAGTCATTGATAAACTCACGCAATTCCTGAGTGTATTGGGACGTAAGCAGTGACGTAGTTTTAGTTATAGACACAGAATCTCTATTATAATAAGATATATATATTTTAAACTAACCAGTTTTCTTCACTCAAGTTGCTTGGGATCAGTATGTCATAGTTTGATACTTTTTTTCAAAGATGAAGTTTAATTAATTACTCTTTTAGTTTAAATTTAATTACATTTGTTAGAATAAGTTTAATTAATCAATGATTTTAAATTAAGTTTAATTGATTACATTATATGAAATATTTTCCTTGTTCTTCATAACATATTTTTCTTGTTAGTTTTGTTGTAATGTTCAATTTTAAAATTGTTTAATTACAGTTAATGCACACTAATTAGTATTCTCTCGCATACACACACACACACACACACACACACACACACACATATATATATATATATATATATATATATATATATAATATAATATATATATATATACTAACCCCTCCGCACGAGTAATATCTGACACAAGGTCAATTTTTTAAGCAGTATTTAACATGTTTGAATTCGGAGTTTTCCTTCTCCTAGACAGATTGCCTAACCAAGGCTGAAGAGCTAAGTCTGCCCTTCTATTTAGCCATAGCTGGAGGGAGTATAGTTGGATTCATACCTTTACCAAGTGTATTAGCGCCATGTGAAATGCAATCAGTCTTGTCCAGGATTTGAACTTGGGTCGACGAGTCCATTTCCTACGACTCTAACCATTATGCCGCGCACAATGTATCTATTTAAGCAACTCATCCGTAACGAGCAGGATGCAACACAAGGTCAATTTTCACAGTACGTCAGATTTGAATACAAAGTTTTCCTTTTCCTAGATTGGTTGCCGTATCAAAGTTAAGTAAATAAGTTAAGTAGACGGAGTGGCCTATTGTCGGTATCAGCCGGACATCGTGTGAGTCTGTCCCCTTTTTCCATGCGTTTGACGATGGATATTGTTTTGGCGTCTGAGGTGGGGGCACACCTACCATCAGCTCTCCACTTTACCACGCGGATCCAAGCTGTGCTACTGACATGCTGAGTTGGCCAAGGTCGGTATTGAACCCGGAACTTTATATTTTCTAGGTGGATGCTCTACCGACTTATCAATGCTAAAGAACTCAGTATATAAGTAAATTCTATTTTACCCATAGATGAAGGGAGGATAATTTGATCCAGACTGTCATATAGTGCCTAAATAATGAGAATGGAATCGTCCATTTTCTTATAAATAATCTCTGACGAGATCTCGAAAGAGAGAAACAACGAGATCTCACGAGATTTGTTAATTCAATCTAACAGTTGCTAATTACTCTGTTCACCTTGTTTCTTTGCTTTGTAAACCTTTTCCCTTGTCCTTAATACTCGTTTTCTTTCTTCCTATTATATCTCTCTTAACTTTGATACAATACATACCATTTCCAAGGATATTAGCCCTATGTGAAAATGCAAATAGACTGGTCTCAGATTTGAACTCGAGTCGCCAAGCTCATTTCATACGACGATAACCACTACGCTACGAACACCTCCTCTTATATAGCGATATAAAGTGGAAGGATGTATTGGCTATAGATTAAATATTGTATTTTATCATTTTATTATAGGTTGGTGCAGATTAAAAAAAATAATATTCATCGTTGCTTACCTCTTTTGTAGGAAGTCGTGCAGTTCAGAGTACCTAGAATATAACATATGAACATGTGTAAATAATATGCATGCTAAAACAATTGTGCCTCCGTGTGTTACGCCCCGTCGTCACCTTAGATAAATGACCATTCCATTTTGATTGTGACGAAATAAAAAGAATATTCTATACATCAGAAAGAAAAAGAAAACATAATCAGAAAAAAAGAAAGAAAGAAAGAGGGATATATATATATATATATATATATATATATATATATATATATATATATATATATATATATATATATACTTTTCCTTATATCAAAAAATGCCTAAAGAAGATCAACGTGACAGATCGAAACACTGCAGCGTCGGCTAATAAACTTACCACACATTTTATTTAAACCTGTATTTTTTTAATTTCTTACCATATATATATATATATATATATTATTATTATTAATTTTTAATTATTATTTTTAAGTTCTGTATTTAATGAATGATTAAATATTTATTGTGTTTTGTTTTTATATATAAAGTAAAAAGGTTATGGGCGGAATTGGTTATTATTTTAGATAATGTTAAGCGATTTGGATCTAATATAAGGTATTATTTTAAACCGAAAACAAAAACAAAATAAAACGGAAAAGATCTTATTTATATATAACTTTTTCCGTTATTTACGTCCCATTAAATTAAATTTAGGTTTATTGTTTTGTTTTATAAATAAGATCTTTTCCGTTTTATTTTGTTATATTTTATATTAATAATAATTAATCGTAAAGTAAATAATATATAAAAATTCCTTTTCTAAAATATTAACATATTCCGCCCATAACTTTTTCACTTTATATATAAAAACTAAATAAAGTAAATATCTAATCATTTATGAATTACAGAAATAAAATTTAAATAATAAAAACAATTAATCGTAAAAAATTCCTTTACTAAAAATCTTTTGAATTCCAACCGTCACATTTCTTAATACCCATCCCCTTCCGTTTAAATTGTTTCGTCTTGTTGCCAACATCTCAAAAATTCGCTACATTTGATTGACAAAAGATATACATTTGAGACATGACCGACATATATATGGCGCGAATGCCCACGTTGGTGAATATTGTAACGTCTTTCGTTTTTTGCAGTATTAAGGTTTTTTGTTTTGTAAACTCATTTGACTTTCCTCTCCGACCCAAACAACTACGGGAGTGAATGAGCTCTGATGATGATTTTTGTAAAATCGAAATATTGATCAATGTCAGCTGTGGTTGTATTATAAATTGTTTTCTTCTTTAACAGCATTGTGTGATGTTTTCATTCCACCTTTTCTTACTCATATATATATATATATATATATATATATATATATATATATATATATATATAATTACCAATTCCTCCGCACGAACAGGATGCGACAAAATGTCAATTTATTAAGTGTAGTTTAACAGGGTTCAATTCAGAGTTTTCGTTTTCCTAGAGTGGTTTCCTAATTTATTTGTGTCTATTATTTACAACGAAGCATTAAATTTTAAACTCAGTTCTATACTCTTGAATTATGTAAATGTAGCTTGATTTTTGAATCTAAGATTAAAATAAGGAGGTTAAATGGAGAGTTACTGTTAGCCGGTAAAATTATTAGGGGCGAACTTTCAGATACACTTATATTGGTGCTGTTATAGTATGTGGCCTACCTTTTTGATTCTGTTATAGTATGTGGCCTACTCGGTTTGAATGTGTCCTACATCAGTAAGAGTATATAGATATAAGTAGTAGGCAATTTATTGAAACTAATTATTTTTCACATATATTCAATTTCAAGAAATGCAATTCAGTCATAAGCTGTATATAGTAATTTAGAATAATCAAAAAAAGAATGTATCCATAATTTACATGAATCAGAGATCTATTTAATTCTAAAATATTCTAAAATCCTGAAATAGGGTTAGAGTTAGGGTTAGGGTTAGCAGTTATTATTATAACCTTATAATATGATTTTTCTGGTAGGCCACGTACTATAAGAGAAGCATGATTTCGTAGGCCACATTTAAAAGGTAGGACACATACTATAATGGTACCCCAAAATATTAGTGTTGATTGGGTAAGTGGCTGGAATGGATTACTGGAATTTGAGCTTATTTCAATGGGGAAAATTGATTTGATTAAAGAGGAAAATTGAGTTAGGAGCGTAACAAATTAAACTGGAAAATCAACGTACCACTGTTTATTCATATCTTAGCATATATAAAGGGCACTTATGTGTATATATGTATGTCCGGAGGAAACTTCGAAAATAAAACAATTATCAACAAAGTAAATATATATACACATTCACTATCAGTAGATCTTGCTTTTTGTGCAAAAATTAAGAAGATTTTATTCATATTTGGGAAGATATTTAAAAATTAAAATTTGTATAGTAACACAAAGGAAAGTCATTCGCTCGTTATTTTATTTATTTTATGTCTTTTTGTGTGTGTGTGTGTGTGTGGGGGGGGGGTATGTCTTTTTTTTTTTTGCTTTTTTTTTGCTTTGAAATATAATATTGATTGATTGAATTAATCGCCTCATTTATATCGTATCTTTAAAAAAATGTAAATCATTGAATTAAAATTTCTTACTATATTGTTATATATTTATGGGGTATCAAGCGAGGATCTCACTCGCGACAAGTAATAATGGATCTGCGAGATTAAGTTTTTTTAGCCACTTCTAGTAATTAGATATAATTCGATCCAATGAAAAATCTGTACTCACCATCTTCACAAAACTGAGAGGTTTTCGTTGGCTGAAATGAGAAAGAACTGAAAATAAGTCAAGAGAAATTCACTTAAGAATTCATTTTTAGATATAAATTCTATTTTTCAGGAACATTCATTGTTGATAATTCGAAAAATAAAGATTTTTTAAAAATATTAACTAGCAGGACCTGTGTATATACCACTTGTATTATAATTTATTTATTACAACGTTTGAAATTAGTATTATTAGCGTTATTCGGACTATTGTCCCCATCTTCATTGTTATTTGTACAACGTTTCGGCCGATATACCCTCCGGCCTTCTTCAGGTATTTCTTGTCGGACTCGGGAACCTTCTTTTCGAACTCGGGAACTTTCTTGTCGTATTCGGGAGCCATACGAATAACGCTAATAATACTAATCTTCAAGCCTCATCTCAAACATTCAGAGAAATAACGTTTGAAATGTTTACTTAAGAGCTATTGCGAAATAGTCCAATCTGTAAAAAGTATTATAATCTTACTATTTGATGTAAGTACACTTCGGCACCCACCTCAAATAATTTTTATTTATCCGAAAATGGTTACATAGGTGTACGACACATCTCGGCATATAGATGAAAATTGTATTAGGGGAGGGGTGATAAAGCTGGTCATACTGTTACATGGTTCTAGGTTCTAACTAGCTAGGTACACTCGCCGACCGATTCATCCCAAAATAAACACTTGAATTCTTTCCTGTGCAGCCTACTTTCACCAATAATCTTGATTTAACTCTCTCTCATTATTTTTCACTCTCATTATATTTTTTTTCTGTGTAAGTAAAAAGTAGAGTCGTCGGGGCGGCCTAATGTCGGTATCAGCCAGTCAGCGAGGGAGTCTATCCCCTTTTCAATAGCGCTAGACCAGAGAGATTGTTTTTTTTAGCATCTGAGGTGGAGCGCCACACCTACCATCAGCTCCTTACTTTACCGCACAGACCCCTGTGCTACTCATACGCTGAGTTGGCGAGGACCGGTATCGAACTAGGAACCTTGTGGTTTCTAGCCGAACGCTCTACCGACTGAGCTAACCCTTTATTTGTTTATAATAAAAACGGAATGATCCATTATTTGGCTGAGGTGACGACACTCATGAGAAATAAGAATTCGGTGGATAAGCAACACCAGATAAACAGGATTTACATTTTTACATTTCATCTTGGACGATTTGGACTGTCTCATTTTTAACCAGAAGGTGTTGCAAGATAATAACGGACATAAGATTAGGGAACAAGAGTATTACTAAATAGATTGTCTAAATTTTTGAGCTGAAGCTTCATAACTTATGTAATTTACATTTTTCGGACATTTGTCCTCATCTTTATCGTCTAAAAACTAGCTCACAATTTTTTCTCTCTTCAAGAGTTTTGTCCTTCTTTCTGTCTTTCTTTCTTTCTTTTTCTTTCTTTAATTTCGACAAGAAACACCCGAAGAAGGCCGAAACGTTTTGTATATAACAATAAAGATGAGGACAACGGCCCGAAAAATCTAAATAATAAAATTATCAAGCCTCATCTAAAAGCATTAAGGCAAATAAAATTCAATTACTTACCACACTGACACTTTACAATGCAAGTTCATCTAATAAGTATATAGGCGATATTATCGCCGGCTTTTGTGTATAAATTCAAATGAATCTATCAATCTATCTCTCTATAAATTCAAATCCACCCATCTATATCTCTATCTATCTATCTATAAGTTAATTCAAATTCATCTATCTATCTATCTATCTATCTATCTATCTATCTATCTATCTATCAGTTAATTCAAACTCATCTATCTATCTATCTATCTATCTATCTATCTCTCTATCTATCTATCTATCTATCTATCTATCTATCAGTTAATTCAAATTCATCTATCTATCTATCTATCTATCTATCTATCTATCTATCAGTTAATTCAAACTCATCTATCTATCTATCTATCTATCTATCAGTTAATTCAAACTCATCTATCTATCTATCTATCTATCTATCTATCTCTCTATCTATCTATCTATCTATCTATCTATCTATCTATCAGTTAATTCAAATCTATCTATCTATCTCTCTCTCTATCTATCTATCAGTTAATTCAAATTCATCTATCTATCTATCTATCTATCTATCTATCTCTCTCTCTATCTATCTATCTATCTATCTATCAGTTAATTCAAATTCATCTATCTATCTATCTATCTATCTATCTATCTATCAGTTAATTCAAATTCATCTATCTATCTATCTGTCTATCTCTCTCTCTCTCTCTCTCTCAATCTATCTATCTATCTATCAGTTAATTCAAATTCATCTATCTATCTATCTATCTATCTATCTATCTATCTATCAGTCAATTCCAATCCATCTATCTATGCATCTATGTATGTATGTATAAATCTATTCATCTATCAATTCAAATTTATCAATGAGACAATTCAAATCTATCTATCTTTGAATTACTATAAATTAACATTTTTTTTTAAATGAATATTAAGTTGACAATTTGAAACAACGGTCAGAAGGAATAAAGGAAGGGGTGGGAGGAAGGAGTGGGAGGAAGAGCTCTCAAAGAAGTTTTGTTGAACAAGAACAGAACCCTTTTGGTTTTAATGCAGAATTTTCCTTTTCCTAGACTGGTTGCCATACAAAGGCTAACATTTTTCCTACCAAATTTTCCACACAGCTGTACCAAGTTTTCTTGGAATTTTGTACCAGTATGATGGGATATTTCAAAGTTTACTATCTATTCATCTCAAAACTCATTCTATTCAAATAAAATCTGTTTGGTTTAATTTCAAAAATATTTAAAACTTTGTTCTTGGCGTTGTTTAACGTTTGAAATTTCTGATTCTGCAAATAAATTTGATGGAAAACTATCATAAAAAGAAAATATAATCCTGAATTTTCCTTCCAATTTATTGAACAGAATAAAACTCATTCTATTCAAATAAAATCTGTAATCTGAGTCTTTCTACTCTTTTATAGTAAATTAATCAGCAGGTGTTGTAATTTGCTTGGATATGGTATACGTAAAAACACATAGTGGTGGAAAAGCTGCTGTGAGCGGTATGAAGTAGGCAAATATTTGTTTTTAAAAGCTCAGTCTGCCCTATTATTTACGCATAGCTGGAGGGATTATAGTTGGATTCGTACTTTTCCTAAGGGTATTAGTGCTATGTGAAACGCCAACAACCACCTCCAGGACTTGAACCGTGACCATATTCTACGATGATAATCATTACACTACACGCGTCTAAGTAAACACATTTTTTTCTAAATTCGTTTTACTGACCAAAATTTTTTAAAGTCATTTTGCTGACTGGCGACTTTGGTTTGATTTAAAAAATATTTAAAACTTTGTTCTTTGTCTTAAATGTTCATCTAAAATTGACGTTGTTTAACAGTTGAAATTTCTGATTCTGCAAATAAATTTGATGAAAAACTATCATAAAAAGAAAATATAAGCCTGAATTCTCCCTCCAATTTATTGAACAGAATAAAACTCATTCTATTCAAATAAAATCTGTAATCTGAGTCTTTCTGCTCTTTTATAACAAATTAATCGGCAGGTGTTGTAATTTTCTTGGATGTGATATACGTAAAAACACACAGTGCAGGGAAAGCCGCTGTAAGCGGCATGAAGTAGGCAAATAGTTTTTTTTTAAAAGCTCAGTCTCCCCTATTATTTACGCATAGCTGGAGAGAATATAGTTGGAATCGTATTTTTCCTAAGTAAGAATCCAATGTGAAACGCAAACAACAACCTCCAGGACTTGAACTGTGACCATTTTCTGCGATGATAATCATTACACTACACGCCTCTAAGTAAACACATTTTTTAAATTCATTTTACTGACCAAAACTTTTTAAAGTAATTTTGCTGACTGGCGTCTTTGGTTTGATTTCAAAAATATATATAACTTTGTTCTTTGTCTTAAATGTTTATCTAAAACTGACGTTGTTTAACGTTTGAAATTCCTGATTCTGCAAATAAATATGATGGAAAACTATCATAAAAAGAAAATATAAGCCTGATTTTCCCTCCAATTTATTGAACAGAATAAAACTCCTTCTATTCAAATAAAATCTGTAATCTGGGTCTTTCTGCTCTTTTATAACAAATTAATCGGCAGGTGTTGTAATTTGCTTGGATATGGTATACGTAAAAACACACAGTGGTGGGAAAGCTGCTGTGAGCGGCATGAAGTAGGCAAATATTTTTTGTTAAAAGCTCAGTCTGCCCTATTATTTACGCATAGCTGGAGGGATTATAGTTGGATTCGTACTTTTCCTAAGGGTATTAGTGCTATGTGAAACGCCAACAACCACCTCCAGGACTTGAACCGTGACCATTTTCTACGATGATAATCATTACACTACACGCCTCTAAGTAAACACATTTTTTTCTAAATTCATTTTACAGACCAAAATATTTTTAAAGTCATTTTGCTGACTGTCGACTTTGGTTTGATTTCAAAAATATTTAAAACTTTGTTCTTTGTCGTAAACGTTCATCTAAAATTGACGTTGTTTAACAGTTGAAATTTCTGATCCTGTGAATAAATTTGATGGAAAACTATCATAAAAAGAAAATATAATGCTGAATTTTCGCTCCAATTTATTGAACAGAATAAAACTCATTCTATCCAAATGGAATCTGTAATCTGAGTCTTTCTGCTTTTTTATAACAAATTAATCAGCAGGTGTTGTAATTTTCTTGGATGTGGTATACGTAAAAACACACAGTGGTGGGAAAGCCGCTGTGAGCGGTATGAAGTAGGCAAATATTTTTAAAAAAACTCAGTCTGCCCTATTATTTACACATAGGTGGAGGGAAAATAGTTGGATTCGTACTTTTCCCGGGGGTATTAGTGCTATGTGAAACGCCAACAACCACCTCCAGGTCTTGAACCGTGACCATTTCCTACGATGATAATCATTACACTACACGCCTCTAAGTAAACACATTTTTTAAAATTCGTTTTACTGACCAAAATTTTTAAAAAGTCATTTTTCTGACTGTCGACTTTGGTTCGATTTCAAAAATATCTAAAAACTTTGTTCTTTGCCTTAAATGTTCATCTAAAACTGACGTTGTTTAACAGTTGAAATTTCTGATTCTGCAAATAAATTTGATGGAAATAAAAAGAAAATATAAGCCTGAATTTTCCCTCCAATTTATTGAACAGAATAAAACTCATTCTATTCAAATAAAATCTGTAATCTGAGTCTTTCTGCTCTTTTATAATAAATTAATCAGCAGATGTTGTAATTTGCTTGGATGAGGTATACGTAAAAACACATAGTGGTGGGAAAGCCATTGTGAGCGGCATGAAGTAGGAAAATAGTTAAAAAAAAAAATCTCAGTCTGCCCAATTATTTACGCATAGCTGGAGGGAAAATAGTTGGATTCGTACTTTTCCCAAGAGTATTAGTGCTATGTGAACACATTTTTTTAAATTCGTTTTACTGAACAAAATTTTTTTAAAGCCATTTTGCTGACTGGCGACTTTGGTTTGATTTCAAAAATATTTAAAACTTTGTTCTTTGTCTTAAATGTTCATCGAAAACTGACTCCAATTTATTGAACAGAATAAAACTCATTAATGATCATTAGAGAAATCACTTGATATATTTTGATAGCAAATTAGAAATCAATCACTTACCAAACCGACACTTAGCATTGAAACTAAACCAAATAAGTATATCAACAACATCATCAACGTGTTTACTGTGGAATTGGAGCGGTACCCATGCATATTGTTGGAAAACATCTTTTTTTAAAAATCGGTCATTTTTGTGACGTGGGTTAATGTTGTTTCCTTGCTTATATAGATGTGTGTTTATTAAATTCTTTTAAAATACAATCCATCATTAGAGTTGGGAACAGGTGGCTGACTTGTTGTTTCATTGTAGATCTGTTGTCTTTCGTGGACGTATAGGCATATTACTTTTTTCACCTCAACGAGTTGGAGAGCGTTAAATCATGTTACATTCAATGTCGCTGTCTCTTTAAAACCAAATATATCAACCAAAATAGAGGGAGAAACAGCAAGAACTATGTTAACAATAATCAGTTGCCTTGTTTATACTTATCTAAAAACATTAGGGTATTCTATGAAACTGTGAATCTACAACATCACGATAATTTAATCATTACAACGTTTGATATATTTAATTAAGAGCTATTTAGAATAATTCAATATGTAAAAAGTATAATAATCTTGATTTAACTCTCTTTCCCACTCTTTTTTTTTTTCCTTCTTTTCATATTTTCATTTTGTTCGATTCAAACAGATCAGTGGTATCGCTTTCGCGCGCTCACACCCTCTCTCTTTCTCCTACTCTCTATTTTCTTATTATATTTTTTCTGTGTAGCATGTCATTTTTCTTCCCTTTCTTTCTTGAAAATAAAAACGGAGTGGTCCACTGACAAAGGTGACCACACTCATAAGAATTAAGATTTCGGTGGATAATGGACACCAGATAATCGAGATTTACATTTTTTGTATTTCATCTTGGACGATTTTGACGGTATCATTTTTTAATCAGAGGGTGTTGAAAGATGATAACGGTCATGCTTTTAAGGAACACGAGTATTAGTATTATATACCCATATACATACCCACATCATACGTCGGGTATATAATAGAGAGAGACAGAGAAATAGATTAGAGATGATAGTTTTTACTTGATTACACTTCTGTTTACTTTGGTGAAGATGTGCTGTTAATTTCTTCTTTTTTTCGAGGAGAAAGCTTGTTTTCTTTATATTCTCAAAATAATGTGAGCTAAATAACAATCCTATAACTTGGATGAATAGTAGGAAGCGCGTGGTGTAATGGTTAAAGCCATGGGAAATGGACTCGTCGCTCCGAGTTCAAATCCTGGACGGGGTAATTGCATTTCACTTAGCGTTAATACCCTTAGGAAAGGTATGAATCCAACTCTCCCTTCAGCTATTGGCAGACTAGACTCTTTAACCATGGCTAGGTAACCAGTCTAGGAGAAGGAAAACTCTGAATTCTATTTTTGTCTGTAAAATGAATTCTAGTGCTTCCCTACTCCTGCTTATATTAATTTTTTGGCCCAAGGAATCCAAAAATACTATAAAAAAGATAGCAGTTTAACCAATTAGAAATCATTAATAACTTAAAATTAGTTAATGACCTGGATGATTTGACATGGAATTACCCCGTAAAATTTAAATACCACTACATTACAAAAATGATAGGCTATGCCTTTTCATTATTCATCAAGTATATCACTTGGAGAAAATCATTTATATGTACACAAATTCTTGATGCAGCTGTTGTATAGGCAACAGACACGGGATTCAAGAAAAGGTAATTATATTGGTTACAATATGTAATTGGATAACAATTATTTTGTCAGCCTTCTACCTCCATTTCTAATAAATCACTTACTTCCTGACATGACCTGTTGTGCACTCACACCGCAATATAGGATCTCTTGTAACAGCTTATTCTTTACTTATTGTAAACAAATATATAAATAAAAACA
>CM042158.1:30119085-30144085 GCA_023376005.1 Doryteuthis pealeii | reverse complement strand
TGATTGGTTATGATCGATGGACTTTTCGACGGCTAATTAGTCCAATTCTGGACTTGCATATACATTCACACACATTGCAAGGGAAATTTCCTCATATATTCTGTGGTGTCGAAGAGGTCGTTGTTCTGCAACCCTATTTATTTCAATAGTGAGCCGCTCAGTCAAAGTGTGGCACGTGTTTCGCCAACCCTGTCTGTTGGGGAACATGTCTTCTATGTTGCATAGCCCTTCTTTACCGGCACTAAATCATATATGTTATATACTGGCATCTTCAAATTCACGCTGCTAGATCACGTACGTATCGTAGCGGGTATCGGCCACTACCATAGAAGATATCTGTAGTGGTCGCTTAAGTGAAATCACAAGGCATGCTGTATGTAGTAGGAGATTGACTTTTATTTCTTTTCATTCCCTCGTGGTGCGTGTGAGTGACGAGCGTTGATAATGGAAACTACTACTGCTGGGATGAATAGCGTTGGGGAAACTGGTGGCGTCTCACCGCCCTTAGCCGTGGCGATGCGTGACCGCGTCGGTCCGCCGTCTCTCTCCTGACCCTGGCTACTGACCTGTTGCCTGCTTAAGTAAGCGCAACCCGCCCACACATCTCTTGTTCGCTTGACCGGAAGTCCTTACTTCCCTTACCAGTCTCTTTGTTAAATTTTCCGTTTGTACAGAGGAAGTCTTTTGTTATACTAGACTTTCTGTCTACCTTATCCATTGTCTTCTTAGTTCAATTTTTCTTTGTCTTTTCGAACTTCCCGCGCAAAACAAATGCGACGATCGCTAACCCATAAATTCTAGTCTTGAAGGTGTGATGTCACATTTCTTTAAAGTGGTTTTCATTTCACGCTTGAACCGCTTTCGGGGTGAGAAGCTCCTGTCCTCGACTGCCTTCTATATATAATGAAGGATGTTAACTATGAAAAGTGTTTGCATACAAAAGAGCTCAATGCTACATTAACAGAGTAGGTTTTAAAAATCCTCAATGGATTTAAAAACAGAAGACAAATTTAATAAATAAAAATAAATAAAGATAAATATAGATTTGAGAAAATGTTTGCAAATTTGTTGTGATTTGCGTGGAAATAAACCAATTATTTTAAATGTATCTTTCGTTTAAAGTTTTATAATTAAAAAAAATAACAATATTAGTTTATTTTTAGAGCAAAAAATAATTTTTTCACTTATGCCAACAACGTCATCATCATCATCATCATTGGCAATTCAGTCTCGAAAGACTATGATAAAAGTTTTTGTGTGCCCCTGAAGTTGCAGCGCCTCCTGTGACTATGAAGTCCTATGTTTGAGAAACATTCTCGACCACAGATTTTGCATTTGTAGGTTGTCCGTGTAGATGATGATGTTCCGATGCTTTGTTGCCGTTGCTTTCTTATGGACCTCTTAGCTTCATGATGTTGTATCAGGGTGACTTCTGACATGTACAGTCGTCTATGGAGATTCTGCCGCCACCGAGGGCGGTCTTGAGCCAAAATTTCCCAGCTGGAAGGGACAATGCCAAAGCACCTGAGATCATTTTTGCAGACATGTATCTTTCGTTTAAAGTTTTATAATTAAAAAAAAATAACAATATTAGTTTATTTTTAGAGCAAAATTAATTTTTTCACTTATGCCAACAACGACAACATGAAATAACTATCTTTTTTATTAATCAAAAACTATTTCATATTTCGTGCTGATTTCATTGTATTTTCTCTTAGATTACATTTCTAATGGTTTTCATTAGAATTTCCATCTACTAATTTTTTTTTAAAGCCTAAAAGGCTTTAAAAAAAATTTGTTTATAAGCAATTGTCGACTATGTTTCTGGCTAGGACGTTTCAAATTAGAGGGATAAAACTATCACTAACAACCCTAACCCTCACTGCTGACCCTAAGAGGAGGGATTTCCATGACGTAGCAAAAATGCTACTCTGACGGCTCTAAAATTTTTAATTACCACTACATTAGTGATACTCAAGTTTCACTCGTATTAGAAACGAAAGAAAGAATGAAAGAAAAAAAAGAAAGAAAGATACTTATTTTCACACATTTTTTGCAAAAAAAAAAAAAAAAAAAAAGACACAACAAATGATTAATGTAGGGGGATAATCACAAATTAGGACTGAGCCTATTAGTAGTGACTAACTTTTCTATTTCATAGTTTTTCAGGTTTAAAATAGTTTAACAGATATAATATTTTAAAGAAGAACAAAGGATATTAAATTAAGATATACAGTAGGGACTGCGTCTCTTTCTGTGGGTTTTTGATGATTCCCTATCTTTTAAACCAACCAATAGTAATTCCTCCATTAAAATGGGACGAGTCTCTTTCGAATTGTTGTCGATTTCGGCGTCTTTGTGACGATGGTCGGCATGCTGGACGTCTGGGTCGGAATTTCCCCCGAAATTTTCCGAATTTTTCGGAACCCCCGACATTTCTCCGTTGTATCAGGTCATCATTTCTCTGCGTCACCGAAGTGTAAGTCTCTGTCAGCTGATAAAACTTTTGTCTCGCAAATATTTCTGACCTTTTGTTTGTAATTATATTCTATTTCCTCAAAATATGATTTGAATAAAATGACGTCTTTATCAGATGAGCTATGATTAAATATTTTCTCATCTATGTCTCTGCGTCTCGTGGGCTTTACAAACTTTTTGATAATCCGAGGTGCTGGGTATGAACACCATTCTTCAGGTAGTGAGGCAAGTCTATATCCATTTTTCTGTTTTCTCTAGAATATCATGTAAAAAATTAAAAACTCTTAGACTAAGAAAAATCCGTTAGAAAAATATGTTTCACGTATATGAAGAAACGCTACGAATATTCTGAAATCATCAGACGGGGGTGGGGATAGTAAAAAAGTGTTTGGTAAAGCGTTATCATAACGTGACGTGTTTTCACGTGATAGAATATTTTTACTCGTGACTTATATTCAAAAACATAACATGCTTAGGTATTAATGCCCGCAGTGTTAAGATGGGAAAAACTGGTACAGCAGTATGCGGAAAATAACCAAAATTAATAGGCATTAAATCACAATTAAATTAAACACAATTTTTTAAAAATACCACAAAATAATCCCTTACAAAGCATACATATATCACAGTAAGAAATTGGAAAAACACAGAGATGTTGTTCGGTAATGTTGTTTTATTAGCTTATATTGCAATACTTCAATCCGTTTTGGATCATCATCTGAGCATGTCTATTATAAAAAGAAGAAAACAGTTTATTGAAAAATATGGCAGGTTGTAAGGGAAATAAATCATAACGGACTTTTAAGAAAAGAGATATTTAGATTTTTTTTAAATATTAAAAAACAAAAAACACGCACATGACGTTTAGAGCAATACATATATATATATATATATTGTGTTATGGTAGAAATTATTTCATTATTTGTTGTTATATTACTCGCATATTATTCATTGTTATATATATATATATATATATATATATATATATATATATATATATATATATATATATATATATATATATTACATTATGTTTATTTTATAAATATTATAGAGTTGGCATTAAATAATCCACAGGGTTGATATGCCATTAAACCAAACTAAAGCAAAACAAAATTAGACTCAGACATGAATGTTTTATAAATTTTATTCTAAATCTTTTTCTTTATAATTTTGTATAAATTATTCTGTTTTAGATTTCATCCTCTTTTCTACGACTTCATGTACATTGTATACAGTCGTGTTGCAAGGACCTGCTTGGGTGGGTGAAGGTGTAGATGACTTTGTGTTGACCTCTTGGCATAGGGGTTCAGTGTTTGAGTCCAAGAATTCGAACGCTGATCTTCGAAGGCATCAGGACTTACCCATTCTGAAGATTGGCGTAATACCATCTTCATATTTTCACAGAACTCACGGAATATCTGACAATGAAAAAATACAGAATGCTAATAAGTTTAGTTGAAAAATGTCCAACATTATTTAACAATTAACATGTATTAATTAGATGTTATATATGCTACACGTGTTTCGGGTTTCTTACAACTATTTTCAAGCTAATAGAATATTGAAAGGTTTTAAAAAATCCCAAAACATGTGTAAATATATTCAACATCAAAATGAATAGAAGAAAAAATACATCAATATTAACACCATTATATATATATATATATATATATATATATATATATATATATATATATATATATAATTATTTTAGTTAAAAACAGTCATATGTTGAAAAATCTAGGTCGATTACTAAGGGAGGGCAAAAGCAAAATTGCACTGGTTTCAAAAATCTGTTTTAGACTTTTATTGTGAATATGAGCTAATATTGTGCCATCATTGAAATTAAATTATTAAATTAAAATACAGAAACTGCCAGAACTCTCATGAAGCGTTTATATGAGCACAAGCGGATATTAAATTGGCCAATTTTCAGAACACCCTCGTTCAACATATGTCCTAAACTGATCATAACTTTAATTTCAATGATGCCACAATATTAGCTCATATTCACAACAAAAGACTAGGACATATTTTTGAAGCCAGTGCAATTTCGTTTTTGCGCTCCCTTAATAATCGACCTGGATTTTTCAACATATATATATATAATCTCTCTCCATCTGTCCCTATCGCTCATCATTCTCGGGAGGTCCTCTATGCAGCATCCTGCATCCGCACAGAGCTGATCAATGTACGTTTTTGCTGGTCGGCCCACACTGGCTTGTCCATGTGCTGGCTTCCACGGAGGACGTCGCTTATGAGTTCGTCCTTGCTTCTCCAGCAGTGTCCCGCGTGTATTGTCCGTCTTACTCGGATGGTTTGGTGATATGTGACAGGTGCCCGTACAGCTGTTTTCTCGTAGGGTGTTATTTCCATGTCTTGTTCAGGATCACCCGCAGCATTCTTGTGTAGCTCCCATCTAGTTTATTCTCTAGTCGCTTAGTTCGGGTCCAGGTGGTGCAGCCATACAGCAGTACTGATTTGATAACGGCCTGGAAGAACCGTCTCTTTAACTTGTCTGTGAGGTTGGATTTCCATATGATCGATAGTTTATTCATAGCGGCCCATGCTTTTCCTATACGTGCACTAACGTCATTTTCTGTGGAGGAGATGTTACTGCCTAAGTATCTAAATTGTTCTACAGAGTTTAGGAGTTTGCCATCGATGGTTGAGATGTCGCTTTTGTTTTTGAAAGACATGAACTCGGTTTTATCAGAGTTCACGTACAGACTGACATTTCGTGCTGCCTTTTCTAGGCTGTGTAGTAAGGATTCGGCTTGTGCAGGTGTATTTGCGAGTAGTGCCAGGTCATCAGCATAGTCCTCATCCGTAATAGTATGTGCGGGATATCGCTTGCTTCTTGCTTTTTTAAGTGTGAGGCCATTTTCTTTTATGGGATCTAGTGATGTTCTGAGTACGTAGTCTAGGCATATGATGAATATATATGGTGCAAGTGTATCCCCTTGTAGGACTCCGGTGACAATGTCAAAGAAGTCTGTGTCGCCATCTGGTGAACGTACCATTGCTTTTATATTTTGATAGAGCATCATTATGGCGTTAACCATTTCCTTGTTGATAGAGCATCGTTTCCTTGGGTAGGCCATATGCTAGCAGTATTTACTCCATTTTCCCTCTGTGTATGGAGTCAAATGCTTTGGAGAAGTCTACAAATAGTAGGGTTGCCTCGAGATTCTTTGCTCGAACCCCCTCTATGATTCGGCGAATGGTCAAAATTTGTGTGGTTGTAGATCGGTTTCTGCGGAAACCGTTTTGATTTTTTCTAAGGATTTTCTCTATTTCTGGTCGGATGCCGTTAAGGAGAAGGGCATTATATATCTTGGCAGCTATGGCAGTGAGGGTAATGTCTCTGTAATTCTTGGCGATTCCTAGATCGCCGTTTTTTAGGGAATGGGAGAATGCAACCCTTCATCTATTTTTCTATCGAATTTTGTCTGTATACTGCATTGCATAGTCTAACCAGTATATCATCAAATTTCCTTATTTTCCAGACCTCAGGTGGTACTTCGTCGAGGACCGTGGCCTTTCTATTTTTAAGCTTACTTAGTACTTCATTGAGTTCTTCTATCGTGAAATCCCCTAGCTTAATGTCTAGTTCGTCATTTGTTATTTTTTGTATGTCATTTTCTATGGGTTTAAGGGGGTTCCCAGCAATTTCTGGAAGTGGTCTTTCCATTTTTGAAGTCTATCTTTTTGGCTGTTTGCCTTTAGCTTTGATCTAGTGCTACTTTTCTTGCCACTAACTTCGTTTACAGTTTGCCATGCTAAACGCGACTGTCTATCTTCTACTGTCTGTCTGATTTTATTTATTTTTTCTTGTATGTATTCTATCTGTTCCTTTTTGTATATTTCTGTTAGTTCTACCTGTGCTTTCTTAAGATTTTCTTTGTTGGTATTAGTTGGGTTATTTTTCATGTGTTGGCTTTTTTAATATCTCTCCTTTTTAGTCTAATTACTTCTGTCTCCCAGGGGACAGCATGTTTGTTTTTTTTGTTTGGTTGGTATGCGTTCTGCTGCAGCTTCTAGGTGGGCATTGACAAAATTTTCGTATTCCTCATTTGGAGTGTATGTTGCTGAGGTCTCCTGGAGGATGTCAAATTTATTCCTAACTGTTATTAAGTAGCGAAGTGCGTATGTCGCTGTTGGCAAGTGAGGACCAGTCGTATCATTTCGATTTACTGGTTTGCCTTTTGTTTTTGTGTAGACTTAGGCGTATTTTAATTCAACACAAAACTACTAAATAAAGCAATCATCTTCTTTTTTTTTTAAATTTTTGTTCAAACATAAACGGTAAATTCTAAAAATACAAACCATGGAAACGCTGGTATTTAAAAACAAACAAACAAACAAACAAACAAACAGACATTTGTTTGTGACATAATCACATTCGTTTGTGAGTTTTGTCTGTATATTTTCCTTTTTCGTATAACAAGTGAAGGTGTATGCAGTGAAACTGCGATGGCTGAGTCAAACCATCGCATACCTGCAGACAGACTCCACCGTTAATACTTTACAAGTGAACTCACAGATGGCACGCGGAGGACAGGAACCCTCTCCCTCAAAAGCGGTTCAAAGACCAAATTAAGACAACGCTGAAGAAATATACCATCACATCTTCAAGCGTGGAAGGTCTGGCCTCCAACAGACAGGGTTGGCGAGACGCCTGCCACACAGGAGCTCAGCAGCTCAATATCGAGATTGGTGGGACTGTAGAGCGGCTCCGTCTTCGTCGTCATGGACAACCAAATGTACATGGGAATTCCACTGTAATGTGTGTGTTATGGAGAGTTATCCCCCCCTAACGATTCAAACCGGATACTCTGGAAAAGGAGGGCGACAAAAGATACTGACAGTCAGGCAGACAAGAACCGGGCCCGATACGTGACACATGTGTATCCTACATCAAGCTGAACTGAATCCAAAACCATCTCACTGTATTCCTTGTCTGTGAGAATAAATAAAACAAATATTGTTATTATTAAGATATTCCTTTTTTTTATTATCAATTCTGTATATCCTACATCTCGGGATATAACAGTGTGTGACTGCACTTGCAGGTCCAGAATTGGACTAATGAGAGAACAAAGCTTTCATTTCCTTTTGTCTTTCACCGCATTCATTTCATTTTCTTTCACTGTTCTTTCTTTCTTTCTTTTTTCTTTTCTTTACCTTTTCTATATACATTTCATTTCACTTTGTTCTTTCTTTCTTTCTTTCTTTCTTTACCTTTTCTATATACATTTCATTTCATTTGCCTTTGTTCTTTCTTTCTTTCTTTCTTTCTTCTTTTCCTTTTCTATATACATTTCATTTCATTTGCTTTCACTGTTCTTTCTTTCTTTCTTCTTTCTTTTCTTTCTATATCATTTTTCATTTTTTCACTGTTCTTTTCTTTCCTTCTTCTTTTCCTTTTCCATTTCATTTCATTTCATTTCATTTCATTTCATTTTGCCTTTCACTTTTTTCTTTCTTTCTTTCTTTACATTCATTTCATTTGCCTTTCACTGTTTTCTCTTCTTTCTTTCTTTCTTTTCTTTCTTCTTCTTTTCTTTTCTTTTTCTATTTCATTTCATTTTTACTGTTTTTCTCTTTCTTTCTTCTTTCTTCTTTCTTTCTCTTCTTTTTTATACAGTTCCTTCCTTTGTCTTTTGTATACTTTCCTTTCTATTTTCACTTTACCTGTTCTTTATTTACTTATTTATTTCCTTTGCATTTTGAAGGGTCCAAAGACATTCTGTTGAAGACATGAAGTGACCACATCGTCGTCTGAGACAGACTTCCAAACAAGTGAAAATAGAAAGTGTTCTATCTATTTTAAGTATTGTAGAATATTATCACCAGTTTCTAAGTTTATTCTTTTAATAAAGGGTTGTCTAAATTTTATATACGGAGGTTCAATGATTTATATCTTTTCTATATCATTGTCAGTATGAAGTATTTTTGTATTATCAACTAAAATGTTTCTACATGTTGCTGTAATTATTGTAAATTTGTGTCAATATATATATATTTTGAAAAGAGAAATAAAGGAAAGAAAGTATTGAATGGATAAAATAGGATATTTTAATTAATATAACTTACACGGTGTTTCGGTCAGGAGTTTATCCATGTGTACATTAATCAATCTATTATTATTGTTCTGTAATTAAGCCACAAACGAATGTGATTATGTCACAAAGAATAAAAATAATAATCGATTGAATAATGTACACATGGATAAACTCCTAATCGAAACACGTGTAAGTTATATTAATTAGAATATCTTATTTTATCCATTCAATACTTTCTTTCCTTTATTTCTCTTTTCAACATACCGTCGGATTCACTTCCATTTTCATTTTACACACACACACACACACACACACACACACACACACCACACATATATATATTATATATATATATAATATATATATATATATATATAGAGAGAGAGAGAGAGAGAGATACGAGCGTGAGTCAAAAGGTAATGTCATTTTATTTAGGACAGGTATAATTACCAACACAGGAACATGTATCATACAGCAAAATGAAGCTGGTCCTCTGTGGATCATATCCCTACTTCTCCACATAGGTGAGTTAAAAAGTAATGCCATTTTGTTTAGTACATGTATAATTACCAACACAGAAATATGTATCATACAGCAAAATGAATCTGGTCCTCTGTGGATCTCATCACTACTTCTCCATATAGTCACCTTTTGTTTCAATAGCAATGTTCCACCTTCGAACGAGAGCATGTAACCCTGTCCCGTAAAATTCTGCCAATTCTTCTCTAAGCCATTTCTTCACTACAGATTTCACTTCCTCGTCACTGGAATAATGTTTGCCTCTCAAAACCTCTTTCATGGGACCGAGGAGATGACTGAAAGCACTAAATATGGGGAGTATGGAGGATAAGGTAAAGTTGTCCACCCGAATGAGGCGATGTTTATCCCTTGTCCTGATGATTGTGTGTGGATGAAGTATTGTCATGCAGAAAGAGGATATTGTCGATTGGCAAGTTGGGTCTTACTTGTTGGATTCTTGCTCTGGGCCTCGTTAGGATCTCAAGTAGGTTTATAAAAACTAGCAAATATATGCACCCTCCGGGTGCAAGTATTTAAGTTTTAATGTAATAAAATATTGTATCAAATTAGAAAGGCTAATGAAACTAAATAAGAATACAGATAAAAAGATTTGCAACAGAGGGAGTATAATAAAAGATTTGAAACAGAGGGAGTATAATAAAAAATGGAACAACTGAAACTTACTCTTCCATCACTCTCGTCTTTCATTGTTATTTTTTCTAATTTAAGTATTTAGTTATAAGAGGAAGTAAAGAATAAAATGGGTTATTTTATCTTGTTAATGGATTTCATTTAAGATTCGTTGAAGAGATTTTTGCTTGTATTCATTAAAATAAAACCAAACAGTTAGAAATCAATAATACTAAGCACCTATTTATTAAATTCGATTTTTTAATATTAATATGCAAATTAGCCTTCCCGTTCACACTGTAAACCGCTATTTTGTTGTATATATAAATATAATTGCATGTTGTCAATATGTAGACATAGTTAACAGTATTAATAATGTAAGACAATTTTATTAATAATTGAGGTTAAATAAAAAATAAAATCATGGAGAATGTGATGTCAATAACTAAGAGAATTGTGACTTGAGTAGGAATATAGTTTCGGTTACAGACAGAAAAACACATAATCTCCATTATAATAAGATAATTACATGAAATAAAAAAATAGCATTACATTTTGACTCACCCTCGTAAATAGATAGATAGATAGATAGATAGATAACTTACGGCAAAAATATAAATCTTTGATGAGGATAAGCTGGATGCCTGGTTTACAGTCAAATCCAATGTGCTTGATAATAACATTTTTGAGGGGACCACATGGTATACGAAATTTGTCAGTACTTTTAGTGTAGACCGGAAGCAGGACATCTACCAACAACACCATTAGGGCTTCCGGTGGAGCGGTGTCGGACAATAATTCATATTTTATGGTGGCTGCAACCTACAGCAGAAATACGAGGGGAATAATAATATGGATTATTAATCTATAAATATAAAAATGGTAGTTTGGTATGTATGCATGTGGATATGTCCGGAGTAAAACACTAAAAGAAAACAATTAATCACAAAGTAAATATTCATGCACATTCACTATCATCAGAGCTTTCTTTTTGAGCAAAAATAATGAAGATTTTATTTATAGCCGTGTAGATAATTAAAAGTTAGAATTTGAATAGTAGGCGTAAGGAAAGTCCTGGGTAGAGTTCGTGATTAAAACATAAACAAATCAATAACGAAAGAACATACCAATCAATGGATCTGCGAGACTAACTTTTTTCATCCCCCCTCTACTCAGGTAACGCTGTGTAGCCGTTTCTAGTACACAGATGAAGAGCAGTTAGTGTGCATGTATGTATGTATATATGTATGTATGTGTATATGTATGTATGCCCTGATGAAACTACGAAAATAAAACAATTAGCAACAATGTATATACATATATATTATATAATATATATATATATATATATATATATATATATATATATATATATATATATATGTGTGTGTGTGTGTGTGTGTGTGTGTGTGATGGTATCCAAAAACTCGTTGTAAGGGATGATTCTACATGGGATCTTCAAAATCTCACTGTATAATTATTGCATGTTTTAGAAGGCGCAAGGATTTTTATGAATCCCTAAAGAGAGCTCAATGTATAATAATCTATTTTAGATTAAATACAGAGCAATATTTACCTTTGAAAGGAAGAAAAAAAATCAATAAACCGCCATTCTGTTATATATATATATATAATATTATATAATAATATTATAATATATAATATTATATATATTATAATATTATATATATATATATATAAGCAAACTCGTCGGGGCGGCCTAAAGTCGGTATCAGCCAATCAGCGAGGGAGTCTATCCCCTTTTCACTAGTGCTAGACCAAGGAGATTGTTTTTTAGTCTGAGGTGGAGCGTCACGCCTACCATTAGCTCCTTACTTTACTGCACAGATACCTGTGCGACTCATACGCTGAGTTGGCGAGGGCCGGTATCGAACTAGGAACCTTGTGGTTTCTAGCCGATATATATATATATATATATAATATATATATATATATATATATATTAGCTAACACCAGTTTTTGCTTTTTGTGCAAATATTATGACGATTTGATTTACATTCGAAGATATTTAGACATTAAAATATACATAGAAATAGCATTGAAATTCTACTTAAAAATGTCCAGCATTTGTAAATCTCTAAAGTAAACATATCAATACACCAGAGGTTTTTTGTTTTTTTGGCCCTTCCTGTACTCAGACGAATCTGGGTAGTCGCTTTTGATATTAAAATAATTCATAAATCTATACAAATCACTCTATATGTTGATACATACATATTTTAAGTTTTAACATAATGAAATTAGAAAGACTAACGAAATCAAATAAGAACGCGTATAAAAGATTACACTTATTTTAATTATATTTTAATTGGTTTCTATATAAAATCATTCATAGGTTTGGTTTTAATACCTTTGAGAATAAAACAATATTAGAGACCAATAATAGCAAATAATTATTTATTAAACCTGGTTTTGTTAAAACCACGATGGAAATTAACCAAACCACATAGGTTAGTAAACCTTTATTTTTTAGTGATATATAAAAGACATTGCAGATTTTAAACGCTCTAATAACATGCAAATCTAACTCCGAGGTCGTTAATAAATAAGATTTATTCGATTCTATGTATTAAAGATTTTGACTATGAATTAAATTTTCTTTGATAAACTTACTCAATTCCTGAGGGTATTGTGACGTAGTTTAAGTTACAGACATACACCGAATCTCCATAAAAATATTAATAATAATAATAATAATAATAATAATATAATAATATATATATATATATATATATATATATATATATATATATATATATATATATATATATATATATAAATATAAGGTATCCAAAAACTGGTAGTAAGGGATGAATCTTCAAGGGATTTTCAAAATCAGACTGTATAATTATTGCATGTTTTACTAGATGCAAATACAGAGATATTTATAAATCCCTAAAGATAGCTCAATGTATAATAATCTTTTTAAGATTAAATACAGAGCAATATTTACCTTTGAAAGGAAGGACAACGGTTTTTGGAGTTTTTTCCTTCCTTTCAAAAGTATATATATATATATATATATATATATATATATATATATATATATATATATATATAATATATGTAGTATATTAGTAAAATGAAAAAACACAGGTTTATATATATAAATGAAAAAAAACACAGGTTTATATATATATATTAAGAAAATTGAAAAAAAACAGGTTTAAATAAATTTATTACCTTTCCTTATATCAACAAATGCCCTGTAGAAGGTCTAATTAATAAATCGAAACACTGCAGCCTCGACTAATAAACTTAGCACTCAATTTATTTAAGTCTGTGTCTTTTCAATTTTCTTAATATACTACATACAGTCGGATTCACTTCCATCTCTTCACACACACACACACACACACACACACACATATATATATATATATAATATATATATATATATATATATATATATATATATATATACTAGGCTAATACCAAAAGGTATCAAAAGCGCTGGAGATGCAGGGGAACTTTTCCTGTGGTTATCTGTAACACTATTGTATTTGTTGTGCATACACCTACGTATGCATCATTGCCAACCCCAGTCTATATATATATATATATATTATATAATATATATATATATATATATATATATATAATTACATTATTGATAAACAGAAGTTTTACATTTATATAATATTTGAATATTACATTAATTTTTCATTACTTCCAGGTATTGATTTTGGTGATCCTCATAATGCCGTGGAGAATCAGTTCATTTTGTAGTATGATCCAGATCCAGATCACTGGACTATTTTCTGTGGGCTTACCTGAAAGATCGGCTATACACAGGCAGGCCCCACACGACAGCGGAACTGAAAGAAAGCATCCGTAGAGAGATAACAGTTATTGCAGTTGATATGATAAACCACACTTTACATGATATGAGAAATCGAGCTCTCGAAAGTTTTCGTCATGATGGTAACCATCTTAAAAACATAATATTCAAATCTTAGATTCCATGTAAAACTCCTGTGAATCATTTATGTAATAAATATACTTAGTACTCTGTGTTGCTTTTGTAATCTAAAAAATTAGCATTTAAAATGTGTCTTATCATTATGGTCCACCCTGCATATATATATATATAAATGAAAAAAAAAACACTTTTGGTTTTCATCAAATGATAATTAAAAAAAAAAATTTGAACTTATTAAAAAAAACATTAATATATATTAGAGCACATAATCTATTTTATTATGTTTTTATATAATACAGTGCTATTTTCATATTGAAAAAACAAACAGAACAAAACAAAGAAATATGATGTTGAGGGGGGTGGTTGGAAAGGATGAATGACATCTCAAAGTAAAAACTGATTTGATATACAAGGAAATTGAGTTATGAGCGGAACGAAATTAGCTCGTACGTCAAAGTACTGTTGTATAACAATTTATTTTATAGGATTTCTCAATATCTTGGAGACCTTAGCTTTGAGTTATCATCTTGCAACACCTACTAGTTAAAAATCAGACCGCCCAAATCGTTCAAGATGAAATGCAAGAATATAAATCCTGGGTATCTGGTGTTGCTTATCCGCAGAATTTTATTTCTGATGAGTGTCACCACTGCAGCTAAATAATGGACCATTTCGTTTTATTAGAAAAAAGAAACAAAAGAAAATGCTATACTACAAGACATGAAAAGTACATGCCGAAAAACTGCAAAAAATAAAAGAAAAAAGAAAGAAAGAAAGAGTATGAGAAAGATATAGAGAGGGGGCCATAACGCTAATCTGTTTCAATCGAATATAATGAAATGAAGACAAGAAAGTAAAAAAAAAGTTTAGGTGAGAGAGAGAGAGAGAGAGAGAGAGAGAGAAGAGAGAGAGAGAGAGAGAGAGAGAGAGAGAGAGATAATAATTAAATTATCACACTGTGGCATATCCTCAGGTTCTCGTAGTTTCAAAGATTTTCAATATTAATATATATATATATATTTATTTTGAGGATATGTGTTAATTGAAGTCATACCTAATTTTGAAAATTAATTAATTAATAATTAATGAATTTAGGCAGGCATATATGTTCAAATGTAAGGCTAAACAAATCGAGAAAATGTTAATCCCTGAATGTACATTTCGACCTATTTGGTCTCATCAGCAAGGTTATATACATAATAGGTCGATGAGACCTAATAGGTCAAAATTTACATTCAGGGATTGACATTTTTTCGATTTGATTTGCCTTACATTTGAACATATATGCCTGCCTAAATTCATTAATTATTAACTAATTAATTTTCAAAATTAGGTATGACTTCAATTAAAGCACATATCCTCCAAAAATTCGGCTAAAAAGCCATATCAAATAAACACATTTTGTTTACTCTCATATATATATATATATATATATATATATATATATATATATATATATATATATATATATATATTAATTGAATGTAAGGAAATGAATCTGATGTATATAAGGGTGAGATAATATGAAAATTACACAGATGTTGTTCAATAAGTTTTTTTTTATTATATTGATATTGCAATATTCGATCTCACATCTAGCTGACTAAAATATCATAAACTTTCGTTTAAATAACATATTCAGACAAACATTTTTTAACCAACTTCTGTTAAATTTTCATATTATTTGACTCAAGATACAAGAGTTACTTCCCTTGACCAAAGATTTTTATAAAAATCAATTACTAAGATTTATTAAAATACTAGCAAATATATGCACCCTCCGGGTTGCAAGTAATTTAAATTTAATGTAATAAATATCTGTCAATATTAGAAAGCTATGAAACTAAATAAGAATGCAGATAAAAAATTTGAAACAGAGGAGTATAATCGAAGAAATACAACAAGTGAAACTTACATTCTTCATCACTCCGTCTTTCATTGTTATTTTCTAATTTAAGAGTATTTAGTAAAAGTGAAGTAAAAGTTATTTTTTCTTTTAATGGATTTCATTAAGATTATTGAAAGTTTTTTTGCTTATATTGATTAAAATAAAACAAACAGTTAAAATCAATAATACCTCATTTTATTAAAAATCCATTTTTTAATATCAATATCAAATTAGCCTTCCCGTTCCACTTAAACCGCTATTTTGTTGTATATATAATTAATTCATTTTTAGTATTAATATGGTCTCTTGGCTTCGGCCTCTGACCATTCTATAATTAATCGAACCATCCCCCCAGCAACACCGTGCCCCCTTGATTGGGGAATTGCGACGGATCGACGCAATTTTCTCCGCCCACCTGATCTCGGCTTGTGGTGGTCCCACATAAATGCCTTGTGCCTGACCCGTACAAGGGGTCTTAAAATATCATGTAAATTGGTTAACAGTTTAATAATGTAAAACAATTTTATTAATTTCTTTAAAAAATAAAATCATGGAGAATTATGTAAATAAGAAAGGGAATTGCTGACTTGAGAAATAATATAGTTTCGATACAGACACAAAGACACACTTCTCCAATAATAAGATTTCTCTTCCTTGTCAAAATCCGTTACATCTGATCATGAACATGATACTGCTCTTTGAGAATTTTGTTTAAAATCTAAAATATTCCTTTTTCTTAAAAGTCCGATATGAATTAGTCCCAGCTCAAAATGGAATACAATTTCATTAAAAAAATATTAATATAATATGCTTTGAAAAATATTCTTAACAGTTCAATATATTGCAATATCAGCATAATGAAAAACTTTATTTAAACAACATCTGTGTGATTTTCATGTTATCTTACAATTATATAATATATATATATATATATATATATATATATATATATATATATATATATATATATTTGAGATGTATGTTAGTATTTGTATCCGTTGTTGGAAATACATATACCAGGTTTGGCATAGGTGTGAACTTATTATATTATACTAATGTTGTTACCATAAAATGTTAGTTAAGGAATAAATATAAGAAAACTCTGTAGTTTTTTTTATACTAAAATACATCTCAAATATATATACGCACCAGAAGCAGACGGAGACGCAAAATCTACAGCATACACACACACACACACACACACACACACACATATATATATATATATATATATATATATATATATATATAACCTTGTTTGGATTCAAGAAATTTTTGTGGAACTCGAAGGCCTTAATAATGTAATCAGGAGCCAGCACGGACGAGAAGCTTCTCGAGTTCGAGAATGTTCCAAAGTTCGACAAGAAACACATAAAGAAAGCCGGAATGTACCTCGACCGAAACGTTGAGTATATAACAATAAAGATGAGGACAACGGTCCGAAAAATTTCAAAATATACAAAATTCAGACAAACAGTATTGGCGATATTATTCAACAACTGCTGCCATACTATCACATCTAACCTCGATAGCGTGGCAAGGTATAATAAAGCACGGCCCTCAAAGCCTTCATCCTTGTGCCTCAAAGCCTCATCCTTCAAGCACGGCCCTCAAAGCCCTCATCCTTTCAAAGCCCTCATCCTTCAAGCACGACCTCAAAGCCTTCATCCTTCAAGCAAAGCCCTCATCCTTCAAGCACGGCCCTCAAAGCCTTCATCCTTCAAGCACGGCCCTCAAAGCCCTCATCCTTCAAGCAGCCTCAAGCCCTCATCCTTCAAGCACGGCCCTCAAAGCCCTCATCCTTCAAGCACGGCCCTCAAAGCCTCATCCTTCAAGCACGGCCCTCAAAGTCATCCTTCAAGCACGACCTCAAAGCCTTCCTTCAAGCACGGCCCTTCAAAGCCCTTCATCCTTCAAGCACGGCCCTCAAAGCCTCATCCTTCAAGCACGCCCTCAAAGCCCTCATCCTTCAAGCACGACACTCAAGCCTTCATCTTAAAGCACGGCCCTCAAGCCCTCATCCTTCAAGCACGGCCTCAAAGCCTTCATCCTTCAGCACGGCCTCAAAATCCTTCAAGCTCAAACCTCATCCTTCAAGCACGGCCCTCAAAGCCCTCATCCTTCAAGCACGACCCTCAAAGCCTTCATCCTTCAAGCACGGCCCTCAAAGTCATCCTTCAAGCACGGCCCTAAAGCCTTCATCCTTCAAGCACCCTCAAAGCCCTCATCCTTCAAGCACGGCCCTCCTTCATCCTTCAAGCACGGCCCTCAAAGCCTTCATCTTTCATCCTTCAAGCACGGCCCTCAAAGCCTTCATCCTTCCATCCTTCAAAGCACTCATCCTTCAAGCAGCCCTTCATCCTTCAAGCATCAAAGCCCTCATCCTTCAAGCACGACCCTCAAAGCCTTCATCCTTCAAGCACGGCCCTCAAAGCCTCATCCTTCAAGCACGCCCTCAAAGCCTTCATCCTTCAAGCACGGGCCTTCCAAAGAAGCACGGCCCTCAAAGCCCTCATCCTTCAAGCACGACCTCAAAGCATCCTTCAAGCACGCCCTCAAAGCCTTCATCCTTCAAGCACGGCCTCAAAGCCTTCATCCTTCAGCACGCCCTCAAAGCCTTCAAAGCCCCTTCAAGCACGGCCCTCAAAGCCTCATCCTTCAAGCACGACCTCAAAGCCTTCATCCTTCAAATCCTTCAAGCACGGCCCTCAAAGCATCCTTCAAGCACGCAGCCCTTCATCCTTCAAGCACGGCCCATCCCTTCAAAGCCTTCAGCTTCAAGCACCCTCAAGCCTTCATCCTTCAAGCACCCCTCAAGCCCTCACTTCATCCTTCAAGCACGACCCTCAAGCCTCATCCTTCAAGCACGCCCTCAAAGCCTTCATCCTTCAAGCACGGCCCTCAAAGCCTTCATCCTTTCAATCATCTTCAAGCACGACCTCAAAGCCTTCATCCTTCAGCACGGCCCTCAAAGCATCCTTCAAGCACGGCCCTCAAAGGAATCCTTCAAGCACCTCAAAGCCTTCATCCTTCAAGCAATCCTTCAAGCACGGCCCTCAAAGCTTCAAGCATCCTTCAAGCCCTTCAAAAGCCTTCATCCTTCGCACGGCCTTCATCCTTCAAGGCCTTCATCCTTCAAGCAGCCCTCAAAGCCTTCATCCTTCATCCTTCAAGCACGACCCTCAAAGCATCCTTCAAGCACGGCCCTCAAAGCCGTTCAAGCACGCCTTCCCTTCAAGCCTTCATCCTTTCCAGTCACCCCCAAACCCCCTTTTTTGAGTTTGTTTTAATAAGAAAAATTCCACTGTATTACAAAAAACAAAAAAATCATGATAAAATGGAATGCAATGAATTATGTGTTGTATTATGTTTTAATATTTATTGTTTTTTATAAATCTATTAATAATGGAGATTCGCTTCCTTTTTTTCTGTAACAAAAACTACGTCACATTACCCAAAATCGTCATAACATAGAATAAATACATTACTCAAAATTTGAACATGCAGCATTAGACAGTCCTCATTGTTTTTTAAAACAAGTTTTAATAAATACATGACTGATATTATATATCGATATATAGTTTGTTTTATCTTAATACATATTTAAAGTTTACATTTCAAATTGTTTTATTTTTTAATCCTTTAATGAATTTGGTGATTTTAATTACTTAGGGTACAAACTCGCTGACATTGAATTTTTAACTCCCACCCCTTCGGCAATATGTTTCAAAAATCTAATTTTATATCGCCGGGAGTGTGTTTTTATTTTGCAATAATAATAATTTTCTTTGGCATTTCAGTCTCCAAATGTATTACACATTTGGAGACTGAAATGTTTTTAGTCAACTTATTAACATAAGCTCGCTCGTACTTCAAATTTTAATTAACAAAAATGACATTAGAATAAATAAAATTTACATGCAAGTAAAAATTATTATACAGTGGTACCCTGACTTACGAATTTAATTGGTTCCGCTCTTAACGCAGTTTCCTCGTATATCAAATCAATTTACCCAGTAAAATAAACTGAAAGGCCATTAATTCGTTCCAGCATACCAAAAACACTCTCATTTTTTAGGGTTTTTTAAGAAAAATAGTACTACATTGTATTAAAACGTAATAAAATAGAATGTAATGAATTATATGCTGTAATATGCTTTAATGTTTATTGTTTTTTTATAAATAATATTTTTCTTCCACATGATAAATTTGGAAATTTGTTGACATAAGCGTATCTGAATTTTGAATTTTTGCTCACAATACAACGCAAAAAAGTTACAGCTCGTAACTCGAAAAAACAATAACTCGTAAGTCGGGAGACTCGTAAGTCAAGGCAGCACTGTATAAAGATATTAAACACCTGAACCAATAAGTAATGTGCACTCTTGAACTTTCTCGACCCTTTTGTTTTGAAGGAGCGGTGTTCAGTAAAATTGTATACCTTTAAAAAAAAAGACTATCAAGCAATAGATGGTTTGAAAAATGCTTTATAGTGAGCTATATCAGTTAGTGTTAGGTAACCTAACGAGTTGCTAAAGAGTTGCTTCCCTTCATCATTAAGGGAATGACGGGAACCCGGATATGGAATTCTGCCATGTTACTTTGGACTGGGGTTTTGGACAGGACAGACGTACGTCAGCGCCTTGAACTAGTGAACTGTTAGTTAGCACAGTTGGGCTAGTTAGTCACTTTTAGGGTAGAACCATAGCACAAAAGACCGACCTGATACGTGAGCACATGTATCATACACACAGCGCCCATGTGACGATCATGCACAGGACACACACACAGCTGAACTGTTATCCAAAACCATCCGACTGTATTCCCTGTCAGTGATAACAAATAAAACAGATATTGTTATTGTTAAACATATTTCAACTGTTTTTAATATCAATTTTGTATATCCTACATTTCGGGATGTAACAGTTAGAATTTTCTCATTTTTCCATCGTAAGTTGTAAAATTTCGGAACATTCTGTCGTAAACTGGAGAAAGGGAAGTTTGTGTTGTAACTCTTTTTAAAGTAAAATACGCTTATTGGTGGGTCTGTTATGTAGTAGAGTCTAATGAAAGTTTTATTGAAAGGTAAAAGTATAATTGATAATTATTCACGATATATCCGGGTTAACGGATATATTATGAAGTTGGTAGTAAGGTATATTATCGCAGTAGTAGCTGGTGCGTCGAGTAGCATTACCTCTTACGAGCAGTCGTGGTAGTAGTCTGGCTAGTAGGCTAGTAGGCGCTTGTACCACCACAGTGTCGAATATTTATAGAGGACACTATCCAATCAGATTATAGTGAGCGTGTACCTAGGTATTTACATATTCATTACATCACTTCACATCCAAAGTGTGAGCGTGTACCTAGGTATTTACATATTCATTACATCATGTATATATATATATATATATATATATATATATATATATATGTATATCTCCGGGTTAAGGGATATATTATGAAGTTGGTGGTAAGGTATATTATCGCAGTAGTAGCTGGTGCGTCGAGTAGCAGTACCTCTTACAAGCAGTCGTGGTGGTAGTCTGACTAGTAGGCTAGTAGTCGCTTGTACCACCACAGTGTCGAATATTTATAGAGGACACTATCCAATCAGATCATAGTGAGCGTGTACCTAGGTATTTACATAATCATTTCATCACTTCGCATCCAAAGTATGCGGGTGTGACACAAGGTATTTTTAATGTGTGACCACCCACGAGCCGAGACTCATGGGATGATAGGTGCAAAAAATGCGTTTGATCTCGTCGGCATTCCTCCTTAAGAGGGCACCCCAGGCACTGTGCAGTAGACCCATCCCTGTCCCTTTAAATAAAGGGGGCAGGTATTGCTTGCGGGGGTAGCCTCCTTGGATCAAATGCTGTTTAATCACTTAACCGGTTCAGGTTCGAAGCCACTGGACATCCGATATAAACCAGGTGAGTATTATCGGGGTAGACTGACAAAACAACAATTGTTACGTAGTGCCTTTTCTTGGACGGCACTAAATATCTATATATGTTGCATACTTCTCCTTTACTTCTTATTCTTGTCGTCTATTCTTCTGGCCGGATCTGGTATATCTTCTAAGGTCTCGTCTGGTCTTCTATTGAGGATTCCGGGTCTGGTTCTGTTGGGGATCATTTCTTATCAGAAGCCTTGTGCTATTGTTAGCTTTTAGTAATAACAACAAGACTTCGATTTACGATGATGTTACTTTATTCGTAGTTTCCCCAGACCAGACAACTGCGCAGTCAGCTCACATCTTGCTAGCTTCGCTTCTATGTTCTAACTCCAACTGACTGGGTTGCTTACACCTTAAACCGGAAGGGGTCTTTCTATTGCCTTCCGTTCTCACGTTCCATCCCCAGAACGCAAGGTCAGAGTGAGGTCAAACGCTGTCACTCACTCTCAAGGCCATCAGTTGCACTAATATGATTTCAACACTATTGTCATAATCATTAGGTATCTAAATGATTATGTAACACAATGTGTTTTCGGAGGGATATGCTACAAGACAAGATTGGTTTGTTTTGTTTTGTTTTACGGCATATCAACCTCAGTGGGTCATTTAATGCCGATAAAGTTTTGAAATAAATCAATTAATGGATAAAACAATTTTTTATAAATACATTTTTCTATTTAACCCATAGATGGGACCCTAACAGGTACTACCACTCCGGGTCAGAGTGGACCAGGGAGCAATGGTGATCAAGGGGTGCTCTACATTCCCCAAACCTCCAAAACTAGAACCTCACCATCAGATAGAGTTTAACGTCATTCCCAGGACATGTAGACCCTCAGTCACCGCCTTCTAGCACCCATATGATAAAAAGGGGTTGGGACTTGCCATAAGGACAATAGGGTTGGGGCAATCATATAGGTGCTAGGGCTAGACGTGACCAGCCGATTGATCAGAGAGGGCTTCTCTGACCGCCCGTCAAGCCCAAGATAGGGCCAAAGCGGAGTATTGCAAGTCATGGACTGCTCAGCCACCTGGGTTCTATTCTTAAGCATCACGAGTCGCCACCCACAGCCAACAGGTGGCCCCATTGGGTGAGTCTTACCCCTCTACAGAGGTGTAGTCGGTGCATTCTAACGCCCCAGCCGACAGGGCAGCTAGTGTTTGTTGTTGTAGTAATGATCACTAATTAGGACTGACCCTATTCTAGTAGCGACCATCTCAATTTTTTTTTCCAGTTCTTTTTTTTACAAAACAACAAACCCATCTATCACTTAATGGTATTATTTTTAAGGTATGAAATATACTGAACACCGTTCCTACAAAACAAAAAACCTAGTGTTTGTTGTAGCAATGTGTGGAGGAAGATCACTAATTATGACTGACCCTATTCTAGTAGCGTCTATCTCAATTTTTTTTTTTTTTTTTTACGTAATACTTTTTTGGTACGATCAACTGCCACTCGCTCGAGTCCAGCCTATTAGCCACACCACAGATTTTTATGAAAACAAAAAAATACAACCGGACAAACGACTACATATATTGATGAAAACAAAAGTACGACCACGATGAAAATCTTATTTTACTTTTAAAACGTAATATTTTTTGATCGTAACAAAAACGTATTTTACCCTTTAAAACGTAATATTTTTTGATCGTAACAAAAACATATGCCATTCGTTCAGTAAAGTTGCCTCCTTCACTTGATTCTGGGGGCGTTGGTTTACCACGATGGTACAACTCAAACCAATCATTAAAAGACTCAATAGCATCCAAACAGGCTTTTATGCATAAATGTTCTCGAACAGCATTGCTATCATCAGGACCAAGTTCTCGGGAGCCAAACTCTCTGTATCTGTTTTGGTAAACAATGTCAACAGAATCTACAGGCAGCTTTTCAAATACTTGACGAGCAGCAGCAGATTTATTTGTAGCTAAAAACGTAATATTTTTTGATCGTAACAAAAACGTGTTACCCTTTTTTTTACATAGTTTAAAAAACAAAACAAAACAAAACAAAACAAATCAAACCCATCTATCACCTAATGGCATTATTTTTTAAGGTATGAAATATACTGAACACCGTTCCTACAAAACAAAAAGTCCGAGAAAGTTAAAGAGAGCCGATTAATGAAGGATATAAATTGTTTACTTGATTGTGGTGTAATTCTGTTGTCAATGCCACATCATCGCCGATAACAGGTTCACGGATAAGCAGGTCAAATACCAATTCGTATCGAAATGTAAAATTCATAAGTTGTAATTCTTGGATGAATATTTTTTTCAAGTGTTCGTGAACGCACTCTATGTCGTTCGTTTCATATTTGTATATCAGTCCAACCTTTAAGGGGGCAAGGATATTGACTGGTGTAAATAAATAGAAAAAAAAGGTTATCATACTTAGTGATTTGTATTGTTACATAGTACTGCGAATTCTCGTAATAACTGTTAACAGGGTTTGCCCGCGGTCGACCGACTACAGAAAGGTATCAGCAGATTGTAACACACTCCACTGGTTCAGCCTGCAACCGAGCAACCTCGGGAACCGAAACTTAAAAAAAAAAAAAAAACAGTCGAGCAAAACACAAACATTTTCTACACTTTAGCTATGAATGACAAACTCTTTTCCGCAAAAGAAATATTAGCCCGACCAAGACAGATTTTACGACACAGTAGTAACTAGTTACAAACTCCCCCACGACGCCCCAGAAAAAAATCACCTTTTTATGCCAACTGGAGAGGAGGGTTCTAGGAAGGGTGAGTCCACACGGTAGCTACGCCACTACCCGCTCACCCTTATCTTAAAATTAATTTTTACAATAATTCATAGTTAGCCTACGAATTATGTATGAAGTGTAGTTAGAATTTTAAATTGAAGTTCGTTGAAGATTCAAAATCGGGGGTTGGGGTGTAAATGGAAAGTTACCGCTAACCATTATAATTATTATTAGCAGGTAATAACCTATATTTTAGCCCCACACACCCCGAAACCCGCCCATACCAAAGGTGTTTGAAAGGAAATTAGGTTTAGTTAGCAGTTGCAAGCCGTCAGTCAGAAGGAGCAGATGTTAGGGTCTTCGCTCTAAGATGCCGACGTCTCACCGTGTGGTTAGAACCCGTTTGGGCCCTGGGGTTTAATAAAGAATAAAAAAAACCCACAAAGTCTTGCTTCGTTATTAACAAACAAGAAACGCTGAGACACCCAGCCAAGAGAAGAAATCAGCCTAGAGAAGGAAATGAGCAGTTACCCATCAAAAGAAGGAATCAGCCCTGAGGAAGATAGCGGCCAACAAAGTAGGAACAATCAGAAAAGTAAGAGTCCATAATCTTCTCTACTCTCCCTCGACGTTTATATACTCGAAATAAACAGGTGTATAACAATATTTTTTAGATTTTTTAAAAATATTGGCTGGGATAAGGTGACTGGTCTCTTTCTCAAAATCCCAGAGAATTTTATGCTTCTCATAAAAAAATGGACTTTCTTGTCGATTTCGACACATGGGGGTTCA
>CM042158.1:30111585-30116585 GCA_023376005.1 Doryteuthis pealeii | reverse complement strand
GAAGCATTGTTATATAAAGTATATCATTATTTATATTTTTGAAAGCAATTACAATGCGTATATCGTATAAAATGCGATAATTATTGATATTTTCAATAATCATCGCATTTTATATGACAAACAAACCCGGCGAATAAAGTGCGCCACATGAAACACCGTACAGCTGTTTCAACTTTATAAAGTCTCATCAGCGGTGTATACCTACGATTTCCCCCCGACAGAAATCGAAATCGGGAACCCAGCGTGCAGAGTCAGAAACTCTACCTCTGGGCCACCTTATTGCTTATAATGGCAATTATAAGAATATCATCCTTTATATTTTATTGTTTTCGTGCTTCTTTGGACATCTTAGCGTTTCTCATGTCAACCTTTAAAATTTAAAGCCTGAAAGTCTACTCACCATATTTGCATATTTGAGGGAATTCGATATTCTGAAACAAAAACGAATTACCAATAAAAACTTTGTAGGTACATAAAATAACATTGTCCCCCTTATGGAATTGTCCGTTGGTATTGTTAGATATCAAGTTCTTTTTTAAACTCATGTTTTTTAAGCACATTGATTAAATTATATTTTTTTTACATCTAAGTAACCCATAGTTAAAAATGTGTTTTAAATATGTGTTTGAAAATTGAGTTAAAAATACGTTGTTTGACCTTTAAAACTCCGCTTGAGAAATTGACCTTGTGTCACATCTTACTCTTGCAGTGAGGTTGGCACACACACACACACACACACACACACACACACACACACATATATATATATGTGTATGTATGTATGTATGTATTCAATAAAGCCTAAAGAGAAAATGGAACAAATATGAAAAAAAATAAAAAATAAAAATTGAATTATGTGTAAAATAATAAAAATAATGAAACTACACGTACTAGATATAGAAATATGATATATTGGTGTGTATAATATATTGTAAAACATGACCATTGTTTGTGTACCTGAACAGTCAACATTCGCATGATGCCGAGCGGGTCCCCCTGGTTGACTTTTTGACGAAGTTCTGTCATCTGAGCCACACGTTTATTTTTATTTGTTACATTTTTCATGATTAGTGTATTGTAGTAATGCCAAATTCGGGGTCTGATTGTTTTCTGTGCTCCTTTCCCAGATGTGACCTGGTATTCTCACAAAAAGAACACATTACAGTAGACCACAAAATAAAAATAATAAAGAACAGCTGGTAGAATACGTATTAGGGTGAATTTTTTTCAGCGAATTAAAAAAAAGCGCTCAAAACATCTGCAAATATTATCAAATTGTTTAATGAAAATATATTGGTACCTCCACTTATAAGTGCCCCAACTTACGAGATTTTGGACAATTTTTTGCTTAGTGTTGAGATCAAAAACTTTAGGTACAATCGACCTTTAGATATGTTATGTTTATAAGTTCACAAAATCATTTAACATGGCCAGGAGCATAGAATAATACCTGTACACCATCTATGGTTAGCGGAATGAGAACAGGATACCCCCGTGGACTAAATAAAGGGTTAGGTTCAACGTTCCGTGATGGCTCCCGATTACAAAAATAAGGTTCCCGAGTCCGAAAACGTTCCCGAGTCCGACAAGAAATACCTGAAGAAGGCCGGAGGGCACATCGACCGAAACGTTGTCCAGATAACAATGAAAATGATGACAATAGTCCGAATAATATTAATAATACTGCATATAAGTTTCTCTGGGATCGTGTTTCTCTGGGATCCGGTTGGGCATATTTTCTCATTGGTAATTTTAAGTATTAAATGTTCTTTATCAAATCCTAGTAGTTCGGGTTGTATACGTTGTTCATGTACAGCAGTTTTTTTTCTTCAAATGTCTCAACGTTATATAGGAAAGTAAATTAAAAAAAAAGATCCATTCACTAATTACTTTCAGAATTCAAGGTGTGTCAAAAAAGTAGCAAGTGGTACTTACCAAGATTGAAATGATGAATGAATTGAACGTTATTTTTTTTCAGAATAAAAGGTGTGTCAAAAAGTACAAAAAATCTCGATACCTCTTGACACACTTTTATATATATATATATATATATATATATATATATATATATATATATATATATATATATAAGAGTCTCAAGGAATCCCATCGTATGTGCGTGTCGACGCACAACTCGGGAAATATGTCATTCAGATTTGAAATCTTGCATATTCTTCAATATGCTTATAACTAAGAAACACACAAACTTTGATCATTGATTTTCCCTGATAAATGAGGTAATTAATTGATTAACGAAAAATCAAAAGATTTGTGGAACTCTTCATAATTCTTCATAAGTAAGTACAGAAAGACCCGCTGTAGTTTAACCCATCCACCCTATAATTGAACTTGTCCAGGTGAATATAATTCGCCGTACGCTACCTAGTTTCAGATCTTTTGACAGTAACTGCCCGGAATGGACCACGAAGCCACAAAAGTTTCCCCACTTGATTCCAGGGGGACCATCTTCCCCGACAGCACTTGCCCCTTTGCCTAAAAAGTGCAGGACTGGGTTTATTCCCTGTGCCTTATGCCACGCAGAAAGAGGAATGCCAATGTAATTTTATGGAATTTTTAGACCCAGTTTGTAGCTCATTCACATTAAACGAACTTGTCACATTTAGCTTGATGGGCATTCAAATATTGTCTAAGATCCTTTACAACTGAATATCGAGTTTGATCATTGTTAATTGCCCTATACTTGTGACACATCCTAACAGTGGTGTACAATTCGGGTAAATACCAAGTCTGACTTCTGTAGCCGTAAGCCTATTTTGTCATGTACAATATTATTACACCCGCTATATTTAAATATAACTCATTTCAATATAATCCTTTTTTGAAATTTTTCTGTTTTGCAACTTAGTATTAATTGTAAAAAAAACTTAGTTCTCCACGCGAAGGATGTGACACGCGATCACAAATATAGGGAATCTAGCAAGGATTAAATTCATTATTTAGAAGTGATGGATCGGCGAAACTGTCTTGCTCAAAATTATCTTGCGAAAATCACAAAATAACCATTACACCACGATGGGACACCCTCAATATTTACCCAACACATTTGTCATGGGTAGGATTTACACCGTAACGGGATTCATTACTTATTCACCCGAATCGCTTCCCACAAGTAGGATGTGACTAAAGTTCACATATGTAGGGCATGCAGCGAGAATTGAACTCATTTTACACCGGTCATGGACCGGGTACTTCTGCTAATATATATATATATATATATATATATATATATATATATATATATATATGTGAAAGTACGCAAACAGTTTGTTTGATATGGCTATGCCAACAATTTTGGGGAGAATAGGTGCTTAATTGAAGTCATGCCTAATTTGAAAATTAATTAGTTGATAATTAATGAATTAGGCGAATATATCTGTTTAAATGTAAAGCGTAAACAAATCGAAAAAAATTCATTCTCTGTATGTACATTTCGGCCTATTATGCTTCATCAGCAGAGTTATAGACTGGAAGCCGCTTTGTATGTGATTCGAACCCTAATTGTTTACGCTTTACATTTAAACGGATATATTCGCCTAATTCATTAATTATCAACTAATAAATTTTCAAATTAGGTATGACTTCAATTAAGCACATATTCCCCCACCAATATATATATATATATATATATATATATATATATATATATATATTCAAAACAAGACCTATGTTGGTACCCAATTGCAAGGATTTCTTCCCCCCACCACCATAATAGCTCTATTATCTACTCATACAAATGTATTTGCGTTGTGCATTACTTTACCGCACAGATCCCTGTGCTACTCATACGCTGAGTTGACGAGCACCGGTATCGAACTAGGAATCTTGTGGTTTCTAGCCGAACGCTCTACCGACTGAGCTAAACCGGCAGTAATAAATGTACGTTTTTCATGAAAAGAGAATATATTCATTTCTTTAATCGAAATAATAATTATTTTGTATTTATTTTGATTTGAATCAGTACTCAATTGCTTGTACGCATAGAAAAATAAGCTAATTTCATAACAACTTAATTCCTTTTTTAAGTTTAGGTTGAAAAATCCATGTGCTCCCAAACTTTTGGGCGGTAGTATATTTTACAATGTTCCATAAAGTTCGTGTGTACTTTAAATTTTTCTAAATCTTAAAGTGCACTAGGACTTTGTAGACACCATATATATATATATATATATATATATATATATATATATATATATTATATATATATATAAATTTATATATATATATATATATTTATATATATATAATTTATGTATATATATATATAAATTTATATATATATATATATATATATATATATAATATATTATATATATAGTGTGAGATGGTCACTGTTTCAGCTTTTGCTGGAATGGTGTACCAAAGGCAGTATCATTGGTAGAGTGCTCAATATAAAATAGAGCTGATATATAATAAGATAAATATATAAAGGTTTTGCATATCTACTTATTAGGTGACAAAGGAAATATTCACTTTGTCACCTAATAAATAGATATGTAAATCCTTTATATATATATATATATATATATATATATATATATATATATATATATATATACATATATATTAGTCTGGTAGATAAGAATTTGGACCGGGAAAAAATATTACCAAGCTAAAATTGATTTTTTTAGGGTATTCTCTTTTGAAATTTGAAAACTCCTCTTTTTTACCCTCCTGGGAATATTTTTTTTTATTGGGCTGCGGAGTATGCAAACCAGATTTAAAATGTGGAAGGCGAAGTAAAAATAATATTTGTTATAACAAACATATTAAAAAAATATAGAAATGAAAAAGGATTATTGTTCTAATTGTCTCCTTTGATAAAATAATCACAATCAAAAAGATAATTCTCATACCGTTTTCCCTCCTCAGAAGAAACACTTCGCATTCATCTTCTAATTATTGTGCAGTCTGGATGGTATTTATTCAATCAGTACCTCGACAATCCCAGCAAGCTCTAATGCACATAAACCGATGTTTCC
>CM042158.1:30086585-30109085 GCA_023376005.1 Doryteuthis pealeii | reverse complement strand
ACAGGTGATGAAAAATATGTATTATCTTTTAGCCTATCATTGCACTACGACCAGGATGCGCCACAAGAACAACTCGTTGGTATTTTTTCATAGAAACCAATTATTTCATCCACGTCTGTCTGTTCCAGCTTTTCAATCAAACAGCCTTGTACCATTTTTCGAAAATTATCCTGGAGCAAACCACGTCTACTGCTCTCATCAGGTCCTACACTAACACGATCAGCATCTACTGGTGGATATACAGAATCAATAATCTTGCTCATCAAGGCTGCATGTACCAAGAAGTGTGCTCGAAAAACTCAAGTTGTTGTCTGAGGATGACTTCCATCAAATGAAAAAAGGTTTGTTCAGAAAAAAACTATTTTTCTAATTAAATATTCAACTTGCAGAACGTAATTTTTGCTTCTTAATGTTACGTAATCGCCGCCCAGCACCTATATTTGTGGCCTTGTGCCAGACTTAGAAAAGAACCTTTGGAAAAATGTACTACCGATTATCTTATATTGCTGGGTGGTCTTTTTGGAATCACCGAAAAAGTAGTTAGGAAAGATAACATCTTTTTAACGAGAGAAACGAGACGATAAGTCTATGATTAGGAAAACCCCAGTCTTTTGGGCTACAGAGAAGTCTTTGATCTTAGGCTTCGTGAACTCTGTGTGACCAGTGAGAATAGAAGGAATCGAACCTTCGATTTGGTCCAGAAAGTGGTCGAAAATTCTAGAGAAAGAATCTTCTGGAAGATTATTTAGAAATGCTATTTAAGAGACCCGTGAATAGAATCACGAGGATCAGTTGGAGTCTGCGAGCAGATCAGTTAGGGTCCGGACCAAAGGCAGTTAGAGCCAGGAGGCCGTGCGTGGCAGTTGGCAGTTGATGAACTGATGTCGCTAAATACTAAACCTGAGATGTAATATTTTACACTGGACGAAGTTGAAAAACATATTTTAAGTGTGAAGCCTGTAATTGGAAACGAAGTTAAGAGCATCACTAAAAACACATTTAAGGAAGCCGACAATCTCCTCTCTCTCAAAAGTTATAGGAAGTTTGGAATATAATAAACTTCTGAGAAGTAAAACCCGGTGTTATTAGTTTGCTCTATTTACAACGAAAGAGACCGTTTTATGAATGGGAACTCCTGCCACAAACAAAATAGTAAAATATATTATCGTAAAGGGGACGACCACTGACGCCCGTGGAGAAAGTCAATTGGCCGTAACGAAGAAGCACGCGGCCGTGAAACGTGATACCTTTCCCTTGACCAAAAGAAGTGGAGGAGGATTTTGGGCTAAGAAGGGACTGACTGCTACAGCTAGATCTGCGTTTGTAAACAAACACCGTACATACGAAGATACGAATTGTAGTGCCGAAAAAGGAAAGGCACTACGTTAAATACTAACTGGTCCCACTACGTTGCATATTAAGAATTAAGGCCGCTACATTACATTAAGACTGGAAGATTCTGGTTATTCATTAAGAATTCGCAAGTATTCAACATAAACAAACACTGTATGACAGTCATTATGCACAATAACTAATTATATAACTGAAAGATTGTTTGATCTTTCATACTTAATGTCTGGCCAGAAGGGCTTGTTTACTTTTCTCCTCTGATCTCCAAAATATATTTTATTTTGATTCAAATATAGTGTGTTATTTTGATTTATCTATTTATCTACTAATAAATGAGATTCGCTTCCGGTTTTTATCTGTAACAAAAATTACGTCACTGCTTACATCACATTACCCAAAATCATAACATAGAATAACATTTATTCTACGATTTTTTAGCATGTTCAAATTTTGAGTGTATTTATTCAATAAATACACTCAAAACTTGAACATGCAACATTAGACAATCCTCGTTGTTTTTTAAAACAAGTTTTAATAAATACATGACTGGTATTATATATCTATATATAGTTTGTTTTATTTTAATACATATTTAAAGTTTACATTTCAAATTGTTTTATTTTTCAATCCTTTAATGAATTTGATGATTTTATTTACTTTGGGTAAAAACTCGCTGACATTGAATTTTTTACTCCCACCCCTCAGACAATATGTTTCAAAAATCTATTTTACATCGCCCGGGGGGGGGGGTTATTTTGTACTAGTTTCTATAATGTATATATAATACAGTTTTTCTTTTGTGATTTATTTAAATCCCATAAAGATTTCTTGATTTTTCAGATTTAATGTCTGGCCAGAAGGGTTTGTTTTCTTTTTTTTTCTTTGATCTCCAAAATATTTCTTTAAAAAAAATAAACCAACTCATTCTGACATATGCTCAGATAATGGTTATAAAAACGTTCCCCATACAAGAGAGGAGTTCTCATATCCTTTAGCTCATAAAATCCCGCTTCCAATGATACCAAATATGGCTTGGTAACTTTTTTCCGGTACACCTCTTTTTGAAGCTAAATAGACCAGACTGTATATATTGTTCATCGAGTAATATATCATTGGAACACATTGCCAAATCAGATGAAAAAGAAGAATAGTGTGAAAAAAATGAAATTGAATTGGGTAGTTTCAGAAATAATGGTAAGAATGAGCAGAATGAGACACAGGGTCATTTTCTTAAGCGGAGGTTAACAGGTTTGGATTGAGTGTTTTTCTTCTCCTAGACTGGTTTCCTATTTTTGGTTAATAGTCTAAACACCCATTTCCTAAGTGTATTATCGCCATGTGAAATGCAAACAGACTCGTCCAGAATTTGATCTCAAGTCGACGAGTCCATTTCCTACGACTTTAACCATAACACCACGCGCCTCCAAATATTTATATTGTATATGTTTTGTGCAGATATTTTTTCTTAAATACTTTCTTAAGCTGGAAAAAGAATTGAATGATGGAAGATACCAACGTAAGCATAACTAATGCATAGTCTGGGCACCAATAGATAAGAAGGAGTTTGTAATTTGATATAAAATAAAAAAATCAATTACTTACCTGAACGACGTTTAGCAATGCGAGTACACCAAATAAATATATCAGCGACATTGTCACCGGCCTTACTGTGTAATTGGAGTGGTACCGATGCATATTGCTGGCAAAAATCTTTTTTGTTTGTTTGTTTTTGTTTTTGTTAATCTGTCATCGTTGGAGAAAGAAGATGTTGTGTTGACGTTGTTTTCCCTACTTATATAGATGTGAATTCGTAAAAGTCTTTTAAAATGTGATCCATCATCTGCGGTGGGAACAGGTGGCTGTGTTGTTGTTGCTGTTGTTGTTGTTGTTGTTGTTGTTGTTGTTCTTATTCTTCTTCTTCTTCTTCTTCTTATTATTATTATTATTATTATTATTATTATTATTATTATTATTATTGTTTCAGTGTAGATCTGTTGTTTTTGTGGACGTTCTTCTTCTTCTTCTTCTTCTTCTTCTTCTTCTTCTTCTTCTTCTTCTTCTTCTTCTTATGAGTTTTCACATCAGTGTTAGCTGATGGTCTTTCACTGGAGTCTGAGTGACAGCAAGTCTCCTCAGGTCTCCAGGACTCTTCTGAGTATTCTGGCAGATTGCAGCAGTGCAGTGTTCTGAATGGTTTCAATCCTTCCTCTGATATCCAAACTTTCCAAGCCCTTTTCTAATCCTTTTGGGACTGTTCCAAGTGCACCAACTACAATTGGTATCACTTTCACTTTCATATTCCATAACTTTTTCAGTTCTCTGGCAAGGTCCAGATATTTGTCTATTTTTTCATTTTCCTTTAACTTCACCCTGTGATCTGCTGGCACTGCAAAATCCACCAGTTGACAAGTTCTTTCTTTTTTGTTAATCAACACTAGGTCTGGTCTTTCTTGCTGGGATAAGTGATCCGTTTTAATTTCAAAGTCCCAGAGAATTTTGTGCGTTTCGTTCTCAAGAACATATTCTGGTTTATGCATATACCATTTTGTTGTGTGGTCAAAATTTAATTTCTTGCATAATTCCCAGTGGATCACCTTCACAACCCAGTCGTGTCTAGTTTTGTATTCTCGTTGTGCTAGTTTGCTACATTCGCAGAGTATATGGTTAACAGTCTCATCTCTATTACCGCAAAGTCTACATTTACTATTCTGTTGGGTCTTATCAATTTTTGCTTTGATGTAGTTTGTTCTTATTGCATTATTTTGTGCAGCAATTATAAGTGATTCTGTTTCTCTATTGAGGTTTCCCTTTCTTAACCATGTCCAAGTCTTTTCATGTGCAACCTCTTCTATTTGTCGTTTGAAGCGTCCGTATAATTGTTTTTCTTCCCATTTTTGTTTTCTAGTCTTTATTATTATTATTATTATTATTATTATTATTATTATTATTATTATTGTTGTTGTTGTTTCAGTGTAGATCTGTTGTTTTGGTGGACGTTTTGGTAATTTGTTATTTTTCTTCTTTTTCTGAACTAGTAAGGAACGGTAAATCATTTTACTTTCTGTGTTATTGTATATTCTTTTAAAGCCAAATATATCATTAATAAAAAACAAAAAAAGAAAAAAAAAAGAAAAGAAAACTAACAAAACAGTCGTGAATTGACGTGTTCGTATTCATTCATTGCTTTAGGACTGAGGGGTTGTGGGTTGGTGATGATTATATAATAAGTACCGTGGGTTAGACAACCGCTTCTGTTAAATGGCACCCATCAAGGTGGGAGTGAGACACATTGTTAATGGTTCTGCAATAGAATAGAATTCCTTCCCTTGTTTCTCTTTTCCATTTTTTCAACGTGAGCATGGTAGAATTTTCAATGCCAAATTCCATCTCTGTATCTTGGATTTGTATTCTTGTGGTCTCTGCAAGGGTTTCCTGCCCTTTTTCATTTTTGGCAATATCTTGATATCATCCATATATATACAAGATGTGTCAAAAAAGTATTGAACCTTTTTTGTACTTTTTTGACACACCTTGTATTCTGAAAAAGTTACGTTCCATTCATTCTTCATTTCTATCTTGGTAAATACAGCTTCAAACTTGCAACTTTTATGACACACTTAGTATTCGGAAGGAAAATAACGATCCGTTCATTTTTCATTTCTATCTTGGTAAATACGGCTTCAAACTCGGCACTTTTATGACATACCTTGTATAATTACCCAAACCCTCTGCACGAACAGGATGTGACACAAGGTCAATTTCTTAACTGTGTTTAATTAGAATTTTCGATGTCAAATTCCATTTCTATATCTTGGATTTATATTTTTATAGTCTCTATAAGGGTTACCTGCCCTTTTTCATTTTTGGCAATATCTTGATATCATCCATATATATAAAAGATGTGTCAAAAATGAATTGAACCTTTTTTGTACTTTTTGACACACCTTATATTCGGAAAAGATTAAGTTCTATTCATTCTTCATTTCTATCTTGGTAAATACAGCTTCAAACTCGGCACTTTTATGACACACCTTGTATTCGGAAAGAAAAAAACGATCCGTTCATTTTTCATTTCCATCTTGGTAAATACGGCTCTAAACTCGATACATTTATGACACACCTTGTATATAATTACCCAAACCCTTCGCACGAACAGGATGTGACACAAGGTCAATTTCTTAACTGTGTTTAATTAGAATTTTCGATTTGTCAAATTCCATTTCTATATCTTGGATTTGTATTCTTATAGTCTCTATAAGGGTGACCTGCCCTTTTTCATTTTTGGCAAAATCTTTCATTTCTATCTTGGTAAATACGGCTTCAAACTCGACACCTTTATGACACACCTTGTATAATTACCCAAACCTTCCGCACGAACAGAATGTGACACAAGGTCAATTTCCTAACTGTGTTTAATTTTTTCCTTCGCCTAGACCAGTGGCCATTTCAATGTTAAAGTCTGCCTTACTATTTACCAAATAGTTTGGATTGATACCTTTCCCTAGAGCATTAGCATAAAAATGCAAATTGCCTCATCCGGGATTTGAACTCGTATCGCCGTGTCCGTATATATAATGGGAATTTATCATTTCTTTTGCTTTCGTAAATTTGTAGACTCAGTACATTTTCTAATTATGTAATATAGTGACATCATTGCTATAACAAATAGCAGTGACGAGAGGAAGTCTCCCATGAAGATGCCTCCCTCTGGTAGGGTTTGAACTCCTTTTGTAAATTTCACCTTCCGTAGTTTTCGTGGTGAAGTTCATGACATTGTGGGATATCTTTGTTACATTTTTAGGCCTTCAATTATCCAAGTTTGTGAAACCGTAGTTTTTTTGTAGTCTATTATTATTATTATTATTATTATTATTATTATTATTATTGTTATTATTATTATTCCTTTTGAGTTTTCACATCAGCATTAGCTGATGGTCTTTCACTGGAGTCTGAGTGACAGCAAGTCTCCTCAGGTCTCCAGGACTCTTCTGAGTATTCTGGCAGATTGCAGCAGTGGAGTGTTCTGAATGGTTTCAATCCTTCCTATTATTATTATATCACTCTTTGAAAGTTTTTTTTACACCAGCGTATGCTGATGGTATTTTACTGGAGTCTTTCTAAACTTTTAGAGACTGTTCCAAGTGCCCCAACTACAATTGCTATCACTTTCAACTTCATAGTCCACAGTTTGTTCAATTCCCTAGCAAGGTCCAGGTATCTGTCAATATTTTTGGTTTCTTTCATCTTTACCCGTGGGTCTGCTGCAACTGCAAACTCTACCAGTTGATAAGTTTTCTTTTTCTTCTTACTCAACACTAGGTCTGGTCTCCTGGCTGGACCATCCGTCGTTATTCAGAGTCCAGAGAAATATATGTTTCATTCTCAACAACAGATTCTGGTTTATGCATATACCATTAGTTTCTTGCACATTCCAGTGGCCTTGTAGTCTCGTTAGGCTAGATTCCTGAATTCACTTAATATATCTCTGTATTCACACATCCTACATTATCATTATTATTATTTATCCTTTTGAGTTTTCACATCAGCATTAGCTGATGGTCTTTCACTGGAATTGAGTGACAGCAATCTCCTCAGGTCTCCAGGACTCTTCTGAATATTCTGGCAGATGCAGCAGTGCAGTGTTCTGAATGGTTTCAATCTTCCTCTGATTCCCAGACTTTCCAGACCCTGTCAATCCTTTTGGTACTTCCAAGTGCACCACTACAATTGGTATCACTTTGATTTCATATTCCATACTTTTTCAGTTCTCTGGCAAGGTCCAGATATTTGTCTATTTTTTCAAATTTTTCCTTCAGTTCCTCACCCTGTATTCTGCTGGCATATCAATTAACATCACAATGACCTGGCTATATGATAGCAAAAACCCCCAAGACCAGTCTCTTGAAAGGTTTTCCTTTTCTTTTGTGAATTTATAGTCAACCACAGGACGAAACTCTGGGTTTCTCTATAAAGCTGTGATAAAGGTAGTACCGTTTTTTCTGATGGTACTAAAGTCCCAGAGAATTTTTATTGAACGATATATATATCGTATCGGTCAGAGAGCAGAGTCTGGTATTACTCGGCTTATTTATACCTATTTTATTCTATGCTAATAGAAGTGCACAAAAGATTCACCATTATTTGTTTTGATGCAATAAACAAATCACCAAGTGGAAATCACCCTTCCAACACACATACTGATCTTTGATGCTATTTGCTATTGTTGTGTATTTTTGCTAGGCTTTTGTGCTACGACAGCCAAGATAGTGTATTATCATCATAGGGAGAGCAAGATGCAAAGGATGTAAAAAAGATTTCTGAGATTATATAGGACACTATAAATAGTAAACTTAATGATTTTGGATTCTTTAATGCAACATCTCGTGCACGATAAGATTCAAGAGGAGGGAAGAAATACTTTGAAGGTAGAACCTGTCGCTACACTGTACGCCTTCAGAAAAGTTGAATCACTTCTCACTAAATGTACAAAAGTTTATGGTTATGCTTACTTTATGATTGTATATACTTGTCTTCCTTTAATATAAATGGTTGTATTTTTATGTTGAAATCTATTTATGTGTGTTTCCTATGGATATGTCTGATGTGTGGATATCGGAGAATGGGAATCACAGGCTTCCGAGTATGTTGAAATTTATTTCTCAATGACTGTTTTCTTATGAATTAGTTGCCTATATGACGTGTTTTTGTGCCACAAATGTCATGTCAATAAGATAGATGTAGGTATTCATGAGAAAGAGTTTCCTCGGTGAGATCCTGAGGAGTATATTTTGTCTTGTACAATCAACTCAGATTCCAGTGTCAAAATGTATCCATATACAGCTATCTAGGTGTACTACCGACTCAAGAGACTTATAAAGAGGAGTGAAGAGGTAACACTAGGTAGAGATTAAGCTGATGAGGCGGAATAGAATGTCGGTGGATTATACGAGTATTATCATCTATAAGTGAAACTTAGCGAATCCTAATACTGATCATACGCAGATCAATTACAAGGTCAAATGGGATATTTGTGTACGGAGAGGATAGTCCAATAAGTGGGTATGGCACTATTGGACGAGTGAGGACAAACCCCATAGAATTGTATAGGTTGAACGATCGAGGAGCACAAACTCGTGAATTTCAATCCAGTCAGTGACTGGAGAAGCTCTCTTCGAGACGAGACCGCAACGAACCTCGTCTAGCGCGTTAAGTAAGGGTTAAAGTGGGATGTGTCGCATGCCATAGGATAAGACCAGAACCTATCGATGGACTAGACTTAAGACCTAACGTAAGAAAATAGAAAACTCCATATTCCTAATCTGGATAGGAGTTATTCACAGTTGTGCAACCGCAGACCATACAGGGTAAATAGAATGAATCACTGATACTCAGAGAAACGGGATCGGTTTTTGACAGCATAACCTGACCCCTTTTCCTATGGGAGACTGGAACAAGAGCTGTATAGGACAATTGAAGTTTTGTGGCAGAAAGTCGTATTTAGCAATATGTAGCAGTGGGCAACTTGGAAAGGGATGGTCTCATAAAAGAGGTGTTTATGAAAGGAGCTTTTCACATTTAAATGGTATTTGATTCCCATGCACGACACACTTACTGGAATGTATAAAAAAATTACTTTGTCTAAAGAGTTGATTATATCAATTATTAACCACTCTCATAATGCACATGAGAATAGGATTATGAACAGTACTCCAGATTACAGATGCAATTGACGATGGTCTACTTCAAGCATGAATCCATCCCTCGAGCTTGTGTAGCCTTATTCACTACCACCGATAATTGATTTCGTGCTAGGAACGCCAGTACTCTTATAGCTTAATCAGCCTAGACAGGCAAGGGGCAATGCACTGGTATTTTTCGAGAAGCAGAAAAACTACCGTTAGACTGTTACTTGACATGATCAAACCTTGTAGACATCCAAGTGAGAAAGAAAACATCATCAAGTAGAATATATGAGTAAGCATGATAGATGTGATAAATACTTTACAAGTAGTAGAATAAATAATAATATATATTAATTATAATTATATAAATATAAATAATTATAAATAATAATATAATATAATAATATTATATAGATCTACAAAAAGATAATTAACTAAGGATGATTATTCACTAAGAAATACTTGGAACTACATATGTCCTGAGGATTATGCGAGCCCAATTAAAAAGTAGTATTCTGGGTTCAAATGCAAGTGATATATCATGCCAAAGACATTGTTCGAATTATTGAACAGAGTCTCATACCTCTGCGGAGAGAGTAGAAATATAATACATGACTGTATGAGGTGAAAATTATTAACTTATACAAAGGCAGTTACATCTAATATCCCTACCTAAATGCGTAGATGGCATTTCATGGGAAAGTAATAACTTTTTCCTTACTACGTCTATAACTATAGCTATTATTTGTATATAAGCATGATGTCACTAATATTAATTTACAATATATTAGATAAATAATGTACTGGTCTACAATTTACGAAAAGTACAAATAGATAATAATTGATAAATCCCATTATATCATATTAACGGGTCAAGCCGCAGGAGTGAAATGAATGCTGAAAGATAATCAATAAAATTCACCGGATGAGGCAAATTGTATTTGCTAATATTTATTTATTTGATCTAATATGCTATCTATGTGATATAAGATTTATACTAATACCAACACTCCTCTGGTAATAGTAAACGGCACAGATTTCGTGATTATACGAGATGTCGCTTAAAATTTTAGCAAGCGGATTTTGATTTGCAAAAACTCACGTAGTCTGACGAGCGGTTACAAGAAAACTAAAAATGACAACACAGTTAGGAAAATTGACAACTTTGTTTTGAGCAAAATGTTGTCAGCAACACTTAGGTCGCAGTTCATTTTCTGCTTAGAGAATGTAGTGCGTACGTTAAAGCGGAGGACCTAGGGTTTGGCGGCTATAAATGAGGCAGCTGTCTTGAGTTGGCACGTTATGGGTCACAGAAGGAATGTGGTCTGATGGCGTAAGTTTCGATTTTCGGAGTCATCGATTAGCGTCGGCCATAGGTAGGCTGCTAAAATTGGCTATACGAGTTCTGCAAACGCTGCATGAGAAGGTCGATTATTACCTAACCAAGCAGTAGAAAAACAAGTGTCCTGTAGGTAATAGAATCTATTTCATATTATGTATAACAATAATATATAAATGAAATTAAAGTGAGTATCTAAGGTATCACTACACCTTATCGATACGTTCCTCGAGTCGTGCGTTTATGTACCTATGACTACCTTGCTAATAACCATATACCCAACAAAACTTGAGGTTCCCTGAATATTAGTAATAATATATTATTCAAATGAATAATGAGATTATTTATAGACAATAATATATCGTATAATTATTATCTTATAAAATTAATGTGTGATGCGTGATGTCGATGTGTTTTTAATATATAATGAAAATTGTAGATACTGTCATTTGTTATGATATCAACAATGCTCCTGTGTTATTAGTGCGAAAAGGGTTAATTAGCGCCGTCACCGCCCCTATCTATACAAGGTGGTTCCATATGTAATCGCAGTCTTCTCAGTCTCCCGTCTCATCTTCTTCACCACAGATCGGTGATCAATGAAATCTACTTCTGCGTAGACGAGATTCCCTTCTCTTTGTTCTTTTATCCGAATTTGATTACTTTTACAATGTGTTGCATATCACTATATTCAACCTTAGTTGTATGCCTCCAATAGTTTTTTGTACTATTTTGTCCACTTCAGTCATTCTTGATATAGTGTTTGTATACTAATTGACAGTGTAATTAGTGCTTGCAAGATTAGTGAGATGATTTCGAGAATTTGCATAGACATTGAGTAGTTTCTATGACTATCTCTTAACCATATCTTCTTATGTCTTTTCCATGTGCGGCAGATCACTTTACTATTATATGGTGTGTCAAGAAAGTACAAAAAATAGTGAATAGTGCTAATATTCATATATGGTGATGTTTCTCTCTGACCCCATTCATTTTCGGTTTTCAAGATTTATATTTATTATTTTATATATTTATATTTGTCGTTGTCACAGGATTGTGTCATATCTTGTATCTTGAGTTTATTATGAGCTCTGCTCGAGAAGTCATATTTGCAGTATCATTCCGGAAATATGGTCCGCCAGCTGATGAAAATTAACAGTATCCACTTATTATGATTGTATTAATATTTATGAGAACCGTATCCCACATGATAGCAACCAACACAAACAACGGGTCAATAAGTTACACCCTCAGGTTTTGTTGAGCTCTATATTTTCTTTGATCCGAGTCAATTATCACAAAGTTTGCTGTAATCGTTATATAATTAGAACAGCTAGTTCTTTATATAGAAAGAGTGTGGGAAAGGCTTCTCTGTGGTAGTTCATCATACTCCTCCTTGTGATTGAGATTTTCTGTTCTTTGAAACTGATTCATTTTTCTTCTGAGAGTATTCCGAGTAGGGTGTAAGAGGTTTATTTAGTATATTTTGCTAATTAACCTCTTATGCTATCGTGAGTGAATGGCCAGGCGTATCTCTTTCACTTCTTGATAAGAACATGTGCACCAGCTCACTGGTTGTCTACGCCCGGTAATTACCAGCATTACCTCATGATCAATGAAACAAGTTGAACCCGTGATTCGTTATTTTTCCCTACCGTAATAACAAGTGTCCGTCGTTATATACTAGTTTCGCAAAGTCCTTTGAAAGCTGCTACTCTTTCGTTATCCCGTCCAAATAGAATTTAACGTGAAGAATGCGTTGCTAACAGTGGCTCACACATAGGTTTAAATCGACTCGAATGTATCATTTTCTTTCCCTAATCTCAGACCATTTAGGAAAGAGTTCAGGGATGCGTCTAAATTATCAATGCTACACAAAAAGTGTTTCCAACTATCACGACATATTATGCTTTCTAGCTTGCACGCCGACTTCTATCCCATAATGTAGGTCTTTAATCCTTATCCTCTCTAACTTTTCGATGTTGCATGCCCTGCTAGCATGCCCACTCGTCGTTACCCACGTTCTGTTTCTGCATCGATACGTAGGTCAATGGTGGACTTGACGCCAAAGATCAGAAGATCCAGTGACGAGACGTTAATCTTGTACCGAAGTTTATAGCACCTTCAGTACTTACTAAAAAGAATTAATTTCAAATCATAGAAATACTCCTGATAAAGTAGCCTGATTTTTGAGTAACTGGCTTACGCTTCGGGCTGCTATTTAAAGTGAGTAATAAATGAAATAAGTATTTCCTACCCCAATGGCTACGTCTCTATCAGATATTTTGTATATAATTACTTAAAAGAGTAATAGAGTAACAAAGAACGGAGGTAGCAAGAGAAATGGCAGGAGGTTAGTTTTCCTGGAGTGCAAATATACTTAAAGTGAGTCTTATAAATGTTAATAGATAATAACAACTTATGATAATATAGACACAATAATAACTGATATTCAAAATGTTTTTTGCATCATTCGCAACGATTTCTGTCCCTCCCATCTTTCTGTTGTGTAAGATATAGAGGTGATGTTGGCAAATTTTATGGCGCAAACACCTGTTGTTAGAACATCATAGAAGTTAAGCTGGGGCGTTCCTCTAGTTCTTGAATACCGAACAAGACTAAGTGCAACTAAAAATCTTTTTAATAAATTGTTAATTATGTTTAATTTCGAGGTTCTTAGGAAAAGAGACTGAAAGTACTAACCTTCTAATCACAATCAGACCCAAGGGTGCATATATAACCGACTATACACGGTGTTCCACTTCACCTATAAAAAAATGCCACGAAATGGAATAGAGTAGACTTGTACAGATACGAACAGATCGTTTATTCAGACTTCACTATCTTCATGCCATCGAACTGATTCAGTTTATGCTTTTCACCTTTTGACTCACAATTGTTGCTAGTGTGGATAGTGGGGTGTTTTGCATTGTATTCAATACTCAGTTTTATCCTCCACATGAATCCGCATAAACTACGTAGTTACATCGATATTGAAAGAGAAACAAAAAAACAAAAACAAGTAAACGAAACAAAAAACAAAAATTTGACACTACTACCTCGTCTCTTGTAGACGGAAGGCTGCCAACCAGTTTAATTCGTATAAAACTTTATATCATCTTCTCAACCAGAACCCAATGGCAAATTTTTGTTGTTGTTTCCTTGTGTTAAAAAGAAAATAGTCCCGAATAATGGTCTTATGCCAGGCACGGTAGCTTGAATACATGACTTAGTTCGTACCTAACTAACATGTGTCTCCGGCTTAGTTGCCTCTAATTCGATGCCTTTCGCGCCACGTTGTGTCCCTTTGATCCCGCGGAACTGGGATCGAGGCAACTTGGTTGGAGAGTCTTTGTGGCGGGTCTGAAGATTCAGTGGAATGGGCTGCCGTAGTTATTGGCAACTCTAAGAACGAGGCAACATAACTTTAAAATTAACAACGGTTTTATTAGTATATATAACGGAGAGGAATATGTTTTGTACACTATGTCGAAGAGAAAAGACACGACGAGGAGCTTTGTCTGGCGTTTTGTTCTATGCTAATTAGAATTGAGTAATTCAGCAAATTTTGACTGGACTGTGTCAGTTCTATCATAGAAGGTTTTTTTTCTTGACGGCAAGTTTATTTCTTCTAGTGGGAAAGATTTATTATTTCAGCGATTTCAGTGGTTCTTCCCTCTGGCTCTCTCCTGTCTAACTGAATTTTTTAACAATTCAGAGCGTCTTTTTTATTATAGAAAAATGTGTAGTTATTCCGCAAGCGTGACAAGATTAACCAGTGCTATCCGCCAACCCCTCAAATAAGTCTACATCTTCATTTCTGCAGACACCTTTGCCTATATATGTAAATACAATAAGTAAAATCAAAAATTTATACAATATTTTGATTTTCCTATTTTAACAAATCCATTTCCTTGAACAAACAAAATAGCTTTTACACTTTTCCTTTTTCGTTAAAAATTAGTTGATGGCAACCGAAAAAGAACTCGCAGTGTTTACCCGAGAACTTACAGCAGGAATTCAATGTGGCGATATACCACAATAATATACTTTTCTTTTCCAAAATTTTTGAACATTCAACACCGTTTTGTCATGCTTGATCCTTTTACGGTAAGAAGGGGGATGAAAGGTGTGGGTTAAGCTACTCTTGTTGTGTGAGTTCAATTCAGGAGTCCTAACATGTGTTTGCGGGTACTCTTATAATTCCAGTAGCAGTAATTTCGAATAAAAGAAGACGAGAACAACAACTGAGATTAAGAAACATATATTCAAAGGATACAAAAGGTTGCAAAACTTGTGGTGTTTGCTGCCAGACTTATCTTGCTGAGTTTGAGGTGAGGGAATATGGTAAAGTGAGCGCTTGTAGCCCACTGGTTGGACTCAAACTCATAAGTGACTTTCGTCAAGGAGTTTAATTTCGGTGCAATATCCTCTATATTGGCCGATTCGCCTCTCTTGTGCCAGTGGAGATAATCTAACTATGATTTTTCCGATTGTCCCGTCAGTCCAGGAATACACTGCGGTTTGGTGGATGGAAGAAGTCGCACAGGCAGACTGTTAAGTTGTAAAAAAAATAGATCCAGCAAGCTAAAGTTCAAAACCTGGACTGGGCTGTTCGTTTTTTTCACTTCACCCTAATGTCCTTGGAATTGTGTGAGTTTTATACACAAATAATTACGATATTATTTTTATTTGATAAAGAAAAAACAAATTTAAGAGTAAACAAGTATTTTTTTATTTAAGTTAATTTCATATGTACATTCGTTGAAGCAAAAATGACATTCCTGTCGAATTTTATTGGACTGCAATAAAATTCCAACAATGTGGAAAAATAAGAATCCCTTAGGTGTTGATATGAAAATAAAGAGCCACTTTGATCAATGAGTAATATATATATATATATATATATATATATATATATATATATATATTATAGATATACTTATAGTATATATATATTGGAGTATTGTAAAAAAACAGGAAGTTGTCAAAAGAATTATACACATGATGTAGTTTTTCCAAGCTAAGAAAATTTTATGACCAATTAATATTTAGTGGGGTATCCCATTAGCATGAGATGTAGTGATTTTCTTTTACTTTTCACGCCAAGACATTCTGTTGATGATAATATCCAGTTTCTTATTTAATTGTTATGGAAAAACGTCAATAGACACTAGGGAAACTAATGAGTAGTCCTAAGATATTTTTAACGAAATGAAATTTAAGTGGTATCTAAAGACATAGTTGTAACACTCTTGTAAATGGATTGTATAATATCTTAAATTGTTCGTGAAGCATACTATATATATATATATATATAGTATTTTAATAATATGTGTGTGTGTGTGTGTGTGTGTGTGTGTGTGTGTGAATTAAAAAGGCCTTAAATACCAGGAGTATCGTGATTATGGATATTTTAATAAACAGAGCAAATTTATTTGTGAATAAAAAGGCCTTAAATACCAGTGGTCCATAATCACGATACCCCTGGTTTTTAAATCCTTTTTATTCCCAAATAAATTTGCTCTGTCTATTAAAATTAAACATTGAGCATTCAAACGGAACCTGAACTCTGCAACAAACTACTTTAGATAATAGGACCAGCTTAGAATCACCAGAATAACCAAGAAACTCTGTACCCCACCATATATATATATATATATAATATATATATATATATATATATATATATGTTTGTACGAGGAATAATGTGTAAAAATCCGCAGATGTGAAGTTTTTATTTTACTTCCATATATATATATATATATATATAATATATATAATATATATTATATTTTCGCTTGAAGGCAATTACAATGCATATATCGCATAAAATTCGATACTTTCTTATCGAAAATGAACTTGACAAAAATGAACTTGCCGGAATTAACACTTGTCAAGTTCTTTTCAATAAGAAAGTACCGAATTATATGCGATATATGCATTGTAATTGCCTTCAAGCGAAAATATAATATATACTTTATTTAACAATGCTTCTAAAAAAACAAACATCCAAAATCTTATATATATATATATATATATATATATATATATATATATTATATATATATACTATTGAAAAAAAAAACAGACAGTGAAATAACAACATTTTTTATCATTGCCACTAATTTTGATGAACATTTGGCCAAGGTACAAATAAAAAGTAATTATTTTCATTGATTAATGTTGTCAATATTCCTTTTAGTTCAAGCGAAAGTTGTCATTTTCTGAAAATGAAAATTCATAGAAATACAAAAAAAAAAAAAGAAAAAAAATTATCTGATAATATTGCTTTATCTTGAACTGATATCTTATTTGTGTTATTCCTTTGAATATTCTTTATCTTGAACTGTTTCATTCTTTGTGGTTATTCCTTTGCTAATATCTTTATCTTGAACTGATATCATTATTTTGTGGTTATTCCTTTGCAAATATCTTTATCTTGAACTGATATCATTATTTGTGGTTATTCCTTTGCTAATATCTTTATCTTGAACTGATATCATTATTGTGGTTATTCCTTTGCTAATATCTTTATCTTGAAACTGATATCATTATTTGTTTATTCATTCTGTTAATATCTTTATTTCTTGAACTGATATCATTATTTGTGGTTATTCCTTTGTTAATATCTTTATCTTGAACTGATATCCATTATTTGTGGTTATTCTTTGTTATCTTGAACTGATATCATTATTTGTGGTTATCTTTGTTAATATTTATCTTGAACTGATATCATTATTTGTGGTTATTTCATTTGTTAAATATCTTATCTTGAACTGATATCATTATTTGTGGTTATTCCTTTGTTTAATATCTTTTATCTTGAACTGATATCATTATTTGTGTTATTCCTTTGTTAATATTTTATCTTGAACTGATATCATTATTTGTGGTTATTCCTTTGTTAATATCTTTATCTTGAACTGATATCATTATTTGTGGGTTATCTTGAACTGATATCATTATTGTGGTTATTCCTTTGCTAATATCTAGTAAGCAGTCGTCTGAGTTTGAAAACGTTTAAATTGTGACATACAATGATTGGGGACTGTCATTGCATGATATTGCAATGGCAACTGAATCGCTATCATGGCATTCTTCAGAAAATCAGAAATCATTACCAAAAAGATGGCCGTGAGGGCATGAATAAAAAAATCACTGCATCAGAGGCTAATGGATACCCATGTAGATATTAAGTGATCATTTAGTTTTCCTATCTTGGAATAAACTATATCATAATATCTTTTACTAGGTCAGCTGTCTGTTTTGGTCCAATACTATAAATATATATATATATATATATATATATATATATATATATATGTATATATATATATATATATATATATATATATATATATAAGTATGTCCTTAAAGTCCACGTGCAACTTAAAGTTGTTAGTTTTAAAGTGCACACTGACTATATGGACACCCTATATATTATAATATATATATATATATATATATATATATATATATATATATATATTATATGATATCGCCGTGACTTAATAATTATATATATTATTTAAATTGACTAATTACACGAGATATGTTGGTAGAGAATATGTTCTAATTGTTAATTAATTTGGAAGAATTTACCAGATCCCGAGCCTGAGGTTGTAGAACCGAGCACATGAACCAACTGTAATACGGATTTTTAAAAAGTGATAGTTTTCTTAAAATATACATAGCTCGTTCATTTTTTAACTATCTGTCGCTGTCTATCAAATCTGTTCGTTAATTTATATATGTCCATTTATTATAATATTAAGATCTTTAAAGAAAAGGGAATAATATTTTTAAGTAGAGGTTTGCTAGAATACATAAAATACCACCTCTTTGAGAAAATAAGAATAAAAATGATATTTATTAAAGCATTCAAGATATTTATAGAAATAAAAAAGCAATATGTACAGAGTATGTATCTACCAACCCTGGCATATGAGCAGGGTGTGGCACAAGGTCAATTTTAAGAGGAGTTTAATAGGTTTTAATTCAGAATTTTCCTTGACCGGTTGTCATACCAAGTTTAAAGAGACCACTCTACCTTAATATTTACCCATTAACTGGAGGAGAATTGTTGGATTCACACCTTTCCAATTATAGTTAGCACATCTGGGAAATGAAACTGTCTCGTCCAGGATTTGAACTCGCTGTCACCGTGTTCACATTTTCTATGACGATAAAGAATAACACAGCGGGGGGAATTGGCCCCCCCCCCACCCATTTCCAAATATGTACAGAGATAGAGACAGACAGCTGGAGTGTCCATTAATCAACATCTCTCAAAATTATCATAGGCATAAGGATAGGGAATAATTATACTTCAATCTATCTCAAGCCTTGACGGTTTCTATCTATCCATCTGTCATATATATATATATATATATATATATAATATGGTGTGTGTGGGCTGTTGTGTTGTGTATATATATATGTGGTGTATATATATATAGTATATGTTATATATATATATAATATATATATATTATATATATCCAGTTTTGTTTGATGTCTGTCTGTTTTGATTTGTGTCTGTCTATAGCTTGGTAATTTTCCTATCTATTATCTATCTATATCTAAAAAAAATAAGTAAAGTCACGGGGCGGCTTAAAGTCGTATCAGCCAGACAGCGAGGGAGTTCTAATCCCCTTTCAATAGCGCTGAGACAAGGAGATGTTTTAGCATGCTGAGGTGGAGATCGGCCAGCACTACCATCGCTCCTTACTTTACTGCGAAGATTTCCCGTGTGCTACTCATACGCTGAGTTGGCGGGGACCGGTATCGAACTAGGAACCTTGTGGTTTCTAGCCGAAGCGGCTCTAACCACTGAGGCTAACGCGGCCCTTATTATCTATATATCCTATATAGTATCTATATCTATATATATTCTATATATAATATATCTAAGCTATTCGTTTCTTTTATCTCTAAGCTTCGTCTCTACCTATATATCTATATTCTAAGTTTCCATTATTTCTATCTATCTATATCTAGCCTTCTCATTTTATCTATCAATCTAATATCTTAAATTTCTTTGTTTCTATCTTATAATCTATTATCTATCCTATCTATCTATTCTATCTATCTAGCCTTGCTTCATTTCTATCGTATCATTCTAATATCTAAACTTCTTTATTTCTATCTATCAATCTAATCTATCTATCTAAGCTTATTGATTATTGTCTATCAATCAAGAGTCCAATCAATCATTTTATCTATCTATGCTTATCTATCTATTTCTCTCTAATAAGCTTGTTCCTTTTCTATCTATTCTAGTTATCTTTAAGCTTCTTGATTTCTGTCTATCTGTCTGCTGTCTGTCTTATCTATTTTTTCTAAGCTTGTTCATTTCTATCTATATATCTAAGCTTATCGAATGTCTGTCACTGTCTGTCTGTATCTATCTATAATATAGTATTAAGATTCCTTTTATTTATATACTATCGATCTATATCTAAACTTTCTTTATTCCTATCATATCTATTCTGATAGATAAGATAGCTTAGCTCAACTATCTGATTTACTGTTATTCAATCAGTCAATCAATCAATCAATCATCTATTATAAATCTAAGCTTGTTCATTATCTATCTATAATATCTATCGATCTAAACTTCTTGTATTCTGTCTGCCTTCCCTATCTATCTATCTATCTATCTATCTATTATAACTAGTATATCTATATATATATAGTATATATATTTATATATATATATTATATATATATATATTTTATATCAATCTAAGCTTCTTACATATCTCTATATCCTATCTATCTTATCTATCCTTGCCCTGTTGATATCGTTTTTGCCTGATTCTCCAAATCCTATTTACACTTCGTTTGGGGAAGTCAGTGCCGTATTTCTCACTGCTTAACAAATGTCATGTTGAGCCTCGGTAGAATGCAGATTTTCTAGGTTAGTATATTCTTCAACCTAATCTCGTACAACCATCACCCATTGCTGAAATATTGTGGGCAGAAAAAATATAAATATCAGCGTGTTATTATATAGTATATACATATATATATAATATATAATATATATATAATATATATAGTATATATATTGTAATTGTATTCGCATGCAGTTTAATATAATCTATAAATAGTGTAAAATTTATTTTAAATGAAAATCTATTTGATGGCATATAAGACTCCATATCGCCCCAGGTTTGCTTTTTGGTTCTTAATATAAATGGAGCTTGAGTAAAGTACAGAAGAAATCTGTAGAGTAATTGCGGTCAATGTGCAAACATGATCCTCGGAGTTCGTTCATATGTATGGAGCCATAAGATATTTTTGAGCCATTTTTAATTTTTTTGGAAAAAGAAAGAGGAGATTTCTATTTTTTGCATCATATTGTTTTTGTTACACACACCACACGACACACACGGCACACCGCACACAAACACAACACACACACAAATGTATTAGATAATGCCAAACTTGTTGATTGTGGAATCAAGATACGCAAGGCAGATGTGCAAGCTAACATAATTCTAACGAGTTTACCTCACATAAGAAAATAACTTGCACGGAATTAGTCCCTTTTGAAAAATTGTTAATGAAATTAAACCTTCGTATTCTTGATCTATCAGCTAAAAGTTCTGCCAATCTTTCTTGCATATATATAGTATATATATATATAATATATTATTATGAATACATTAGTACAGATGATAGACACATTTATTTCGAACATTTCCTTACCGTCCTCAGTGAGAATTTTACTAATTTCGAAAAAACCTCAAGCCCGGTCTTATTGGTTGGTGTGAGCTCTTCGAATTAGTAAAGATCAGACAGGAACAGTAAAGGGAAATCGGTAATTTAATCTTATATCTGTAACAAGGTATCGGTTCATTTATTATAATATTCCGTATATATATAATAATATATATATAATAATAGTATATCATATATGTGTGTGTGTTGTGTGTGTGTGGTGTGTGTGTGCATGTTGTATGTTATAAGTATATATGTATATATATATGTATATATATATTAATATATATGTATAATTTTAATATGTATAGTATTTGAATTTTATATGTAACTATAATGTATGTATATATATGGTATATGTTATATGTAATATATATATATGTAATATATATTTATTATATATGTGTGTGGTGTGTCTGTGTGTATATATATTGTATATATCGTATATAGATATATATGAATATATGAATATATAGTGTATAAATTAATTGTTAGTATATAATTATATGCAATACTATATGAATTATATAATTGTATGTATATTTATATGAATCTATATGATTATATGTATGTATAATTTATATGAATATATATATTATATATATATTTAATATGAATATATATATGAGTATGTAAATTATATGAATATATATATATAATATATATTATATATATATAGATATATATATATATATATATTATATACTATTAGTCACGAATTATTCTATAGCGCTGTTAGTGAAACCTAAGCTGGTTAGTTTTTCGGACCCTAGCAAATTTTGGTCTACTTTATGGATTGAGCATTTTACATATCTAATGTCCTTCGGCCCTTTTTTATTTCTTTTGTCATTCAACACGATACCTGTCGTATTTTTTCAGACAGTAACGGGCTTATTTTTAGCTATTTCTTTTTAATATTTTCCCAGATATCAGCTGGTACATTTTTCTATTTAACAAAACCGAACCATCCGTTTTTTTTTAACAGCTTCAGATTATATATATATATATATATATATATATAGTATTATATAATATATATATATATATATCTATGTGTGTGTGTGTGTGTGGTGTGTAGTTAAAGATATGTGGACAAGGAAAACTCAGACAAAGTGTAATGTAGGAGATATATTGCTCGCTATATTAAGCTAGCTTCATCAGTCTTTTTGAGGTCGTTATTTGGATCGAATTAAAGATCATACTAGTGTTTTATTTCCACTTTTCTCTTTCTATAAAACACTTATATGATGCTTTAATAATAATAATAATAATAATAATAATAATATATAATATATATTATATATAGTAGTATATATTAGATATATATATAATAGGTAATTATATTATGAGAAGAGCTAAATACACACGTGGGTGTGTTATGATATGGCTTTATTTAAG
>CM042158.1:30056984-30086485 GCA_023376005.1 Doryteuthis pealeii | reverse complement strand
GTCGACGGCATTGCTAACCCTCCAGCCGACAGGGCAGCGTGTTTGTTGTTTGTAGTAATGTGTAAGTAAAGTCAAGATAAGTCACCGGGGCAGCCTAAAGTCGGTATCAGCCAATCAGCGAGGGGAGTCCGTCCTTTTCACTTGCGCTAGACCAAGGAGATTATTCTAAACCGTCAGCTCCTTACTTTACCGCACAGATCCTTGTGCTACTCATACGCTGAGTTGGCGAAGACCGGTATCGAACTAGGAACCTTGTGGTTTCTAGCCGAATGCTCTACCGACTGAGCTAACCCGGCCCATAAAAGGAATGTGTAATGATCACTAATTAGGACTGACCCTATTCTAGTAGCGACCATCTCAAATTTTTTTTTTTTTTACAAAACAACACCCATCTATCATTTAATGGTATTATTTTTAAGGTATGAAATATACTGAAACACCGTTCCCTACAAAACAAAAAACTAGTGTTTGTTGTAGCAATGTGTGGAGGATGATCACTAATTAGGACTGACGCTATTCTAGTAGCGTCTATTCTCAGTTTTTTTTTTTGTTTTGTTTTTTTTTACGGTAATACTTTTTTGGTACGATCAACTGCCACTCGCTCGAGTCCAGCCTATTAGCCACACTCACAGATTTTTATGAAAACAAAAAAATACAACCAGGACAAACGACCACATATATTGATGAAAACAAAAGTACGACCCCGATGAAAATCTTATTTTACTTTTAAAACGTAATATTTTTTGATCGTAACAAAACGTATTTTTACTTTAAAACGTAATATTTTTGATCGTAACAAAAACATATGCCATTCGTTCAGTAAAAGTTGCCTCCTTCACTTGATTCTGGGGGGGGGGGGGGTTTTACCCACGATGGTACAACTCAAACCAATCATTAAAAGACTCAATAGCAATCCAAACAGGCTTTTATGCATAAATGTTCTCGAACAGCATTGCTATCATCAGGACCAAGTTCTCGGGAGCCAAACTCTCTGTATCTGTTTTGGTAAACAATGTCAACAGAATCTACAGGCAGCTTTTCAAATACTTGACGAGCAGCAGCAGATTTATTTGTAGCCAAAAACGTAATATTTTTTGATCGTAACAAAAACGTCTTACCCTTTTTTTTACATGGTTTAAAAACAAAACAAATCAAACCCATCTATCACCTAATGGCATTATTTTTTAAGGTATGAAATATACTGAACACCGTTCCTACAAAACAAAAAGTCCGAGAAAGTTAAAGAGAGCCGATTAATGAAGGATATAAATTGTTTACTTGGTTGTGGTGTAATTCTGTTGTCAATGCCACATCATCGCCGATAACAGGTTCACGGATAAGCAGGTCAAATACCAATTCGTATCGAAATGTAAAATTCATAAGTTGTAATTCTTGGATGAATATTTTTTCAAGTGTTCGTGAACGCACTCTATGTCGTTCGTTTCATATTTGTATATCAGTCCAACCTTTAAGGGGGCAAGGATATTGACTGGTGTAAATAAATAGAAAAAAAAGGTTATCATACTTAGTGATTTGTATTGTTACATAGTACTGCGAATTCTCGTAATAACTGTTAACAGGGTTTGCCCGCGGTCGACCGACTACAGAAAGGTATCAGCAGATTGTAACACACTCCACTGGTTCAGCCTGCAACCGAGCAACCTCGGGAACCGAAACTTAAAAAAAAAAAAAAAAACAGTCGAGCAAAACACAAAATTTTTCTACACTTTAGTTATGAATGACAAACTCTTTTCCGCAAAAGAAATATTAGCCCGACCAAGACAGATTTTACTACACAGTAGTAACTAGTTACAAACTCCCCCACGACGCCCCAGAAAAAATCACCTTTTTATGCCAACTGGAGAGGAGGGTTCTAGGAAGGGTGAGTCCACACGGTAGCTACGCCACTACCCGCTCACCCTTATCTTAAAATTAATTTTTACAATAATTCATAGTTAGCCTACGAATTATGTATGAAGTGTAGTTAGAATTTTAAATTGAAGTTCGTTGAAGATTCAAAATCGGGGGTTGGGGTGTAAATGGAAAGTTACCGCTAACCATTATAATTATTATTAGCAGGTAATAACCAATATTTTAGCCCCACACACCCCGAAACCCGTCCATACCAAAGGTGTTTGAAAGGAAATTAGGTTTAGTTAGCAGTTGCAAGCCGTCAGTCAGAAGGAGCAGATGTTAGGGTCTTCGCTCTAAGATGCCGACGTCTCACCGTGTGGTTAGAACCCGTTTGGACCCTGGGTTTTAATAAAGAATAAAAAAACCCACAAAGTCATGCTTCGTTATTAACAAACAAGAAACGCTGAGACACCCAGCCAAGAGAAGAAATCAGCCTAGAGAAGGAAATGAGCAGACACCCATCAAAAGAAGGAATCAGCCCTGAGGAAGATAGCGGACAACAAAGTGAGAACACGCAGAAAAGTAAGAGTCCATACTCTTCTCTACTCTCCCTCGACGTTTATATACTCGAAATAAACAGGTGTATAACAATATTTTTTAGATTTTTAAAAATATTGGCTGGGATAAGGTGACTGGTCTCTTTCTCAAAATCCCAGAGAATTTTATGCTTCTCATAAAAAAATGGACTTTCTTGTCAATTTCGACACATGGGGGTTCGTTCAATGAACAACCTTCACAGTGTTTTGATTATTACAAAAAATCCAGATTTATCTAAAAAAAACAACAGATTTATTGAAAAAACAATTAAGATTTATTGAAAAAAAAAGAAAGAAAAAAAAAGAGAAAAGTAAAAAAAGAAAGAATATATATATATATATATATATTATATATATATATATATATATATATATATATATATATATCCTTGATGACACTTTTTGGAGGGTCATGATATTGAGAATGGGAAACGTAGTGCATATGACAACGAAGTTGATCTGAGTATTCCCTTCTAGCTTACCTGCAAATCTTCGGTCACGGTTCATACAGCTTTTCTCACCTGAAATATAGAATATAAGTATCTATAAATACAGCTATACATAATATAAATGAAAATATGATGGGTTGACCCTTCGTGTTTGTGCCTATCACTCTGAAAAGGACAATCTGTTTATGTCTTATTTTAAATCTTCGAGCAAAAATCGTTATGTTTGATCAAACTTGACCGTCTTAATCAACTTGAAAGGGAACTCCCTTAAGGATAGCCGCCTCACTATTTCTATTACGTTGAAATAGACAAACGTATAAAATAAACAATTGAATTGTTTATGTTATAGGAGGCAGGTGACTCTTTTATGGGGTGCTGCTTCCAGGATTTTTTTTTTAAACTAGCTGACACTTATTAGCGAGTTTGATTCTCACTGAGCGCCTTTAATATCTGGCCTTTTGCCAAACTAAGTTAAATACACAGATAACTTTTTTTTATCGCCGTCGGTGCCAACAAATTATTTCCCTTTATGTGTTGATTTCCCGCTAAAAATATTGGTAAACGTGATTCTGATAAACTCTTAATATTCCTCAGACATATTTTGTTTTGGTATCGGGTGCGTTTTTATTTTAATTTTATTTATTTATTTATTTATTTTTGCATAATCTTTTTTTCCCTGGTCACCTGATCAATATCGATTAAACTAGTTCAGGTTTTTGTAAATTATTGATAATAAAAAAGAAGAAAGTATTCCGAGGTTGTTCGATTTCCTAATAGAATGAATATTTGATTTAGCTCAACCGGTAGTAATTGTCGTGTTCTAATCGTTAGCAAGCTATGCTTCTCATGAGTTAGATTCTAACTGGTTTCCCTATATTTCTGGCGTTGTGCGGTATCTAAACATTGCATCGTAAATTTAACGTTCTGCATTAATGTAAAGAAGACAAAGAATAAATCCATCTCGTCAACGTCTTGCTGTTGGATAATATGGTGAAATTATCTTTCAAATATTTGTCAGGCAGGATAAACTGATATGCATTGAGTATAGATGGACAGCCAGAAACAACACCTTTAAAAAAGAAAAGAAATAACGGACAAATGAATGAAAAAGAAAATATAAAGAAAGAAAGAAAGAAAGAAAGAAAGAAAGGAAATTGAATGATAAGAAAACTCAAAAGAAACAGAACGAAATTAACAACGAAAATAAAAATAAAATTTAAAAGAAGGCAAAAAAAGAAGCAAAGAAACAAAGTGAAAGTGAAAGAAAACTGAAATAAAAACAAAAACAAAGAAGAGAGAGAGAGAGAGAGAGAGAGAGAGAGAGAGAGAGAGAGAGAGAGAGAGAGAGAGAGAGAGAGAGAGAGGTAGATTAAAGAAAGAAAGGCAGGAAGAAAGATACAGAAAGAAAATTGAATGATAAATTACGAGAAAAATCATAAGAAACCAATCGAATAAAAACGAAGAGAATTATATGAAATTTGAAAAGAACCAAATAAAAGAAACAAAGAAACAAAAACACAAAGGGAAATAAAGAGAGAGAGAGAGAGAGAGAGAGAGAGAGAGAGAGAGAAAGAGAGAGAGAGGAAATATTAAAGAAAGACAGAAAGACAGAAAGAAAGAAAGAAAGAAAAAAAGAAAGACAGACAGACAGACAGAAAGAAAGAAATGGAAAATGTAAGAACATTTAAAAGAATAACCAATAGAATGAAAGAAAGAAAAATATGAAAGGTAGAAAACATAAAAGGCAGAAAGATTAAAAGAAAAACATACTAAGAAAAATAAGGAAAGAATTTAAAAGAGAACGGAAAGAAAATTATAGAAAAAAAGAAAGAAAAGAAAGAAAGAAAGAAAGAAAGAGAAAAACAATATTTGAAATTGTACCATTTTTCCTGCAACAACCTGTGTGTATATATTCGAATTATAAATTCTTGAAATCCGTTAACTGAATTTTCATTTGGAGCACGCAATATCATATATATATATATATATATATATATATATATATATATATATATATATATATATGTATGGAATTTGATAATTTGCTTTTGAAGCATTGTTATATAAAGTATATCATTATTTATATTTTTGAAGGCAATTACAATGCATATATCGTATAAAATGCGATAATTATTGATATTTTCAATAATCATCGCATTTTATATGACAAACAAACCCAGCGAATAAAGTGCGCCACATGAAACACCGTACAGCTGTTTCAACTTTATAAAGTCTCATCAGCGGTGTATAACTACGATTTCCCCCCGACAGAAATCGAAACCGGGAACCCAGCGCGCAGAGTCAGAAACTCTACCTCTGAGCCACCTTATTGCTTATAATGGCAATTATAAGAATATTATCCTTTATATTATTATTGTTTTCGTGCTTCTTTGGACATCCTAGCGTTTTTCATGTCAACCTTAAACAATTAAAAGCCTGAAAGTTGTACTCACCATATTTGCATATTTGAGGGAATTCGATATTCTGAAACAAAAACGAATTACTAATAAAAACTTTGTAGGTACATAGAATAACATTGTCCCCCTTTTGGAATTGTCCGTTGGTATTGTTAGATATCAAGTTCTTTTTTAAACTCATGTTTTTTAAACACATTGATTAAATTATATTTTTTTACATCTAATTAACCCTTAGTTAAAAATGTGTTTTAAATATGTGTTTGAAAATTGAGTTAAAAATACGTTGTTTGACCTTTTAAACTCCGCTTGAGAAATTGACCTTGTGTCACATCTTACTCTTGCAGTGAGGTTGGTACACACACACACACACACACACACATATATATATATATATGTGTGTATGTATGTATGTATGTATGTATTCAATAAAGCCTAAAGAGAAAATGGAACAAATATGAAAAAAAATAAAAAATAAAAATTGAATTATGTGTAAAATAATAAAAATAATGAAACTACACGTACTAGAAATAGAAATATGATATATTGATCTCTATAATATATTGTAAAACATGACCATTGTTTGTGTACCTGAACAGTCAACATTCGCATGATGCCGAGCGGGTCCCCCTGGTTGACTTTTTGACGAAGTTCTGTCTTCTGAGCCCCACGTTTATTTGTATTTGTTACATTTTTCATGATTAGTGTATTGTGGTAATGCCAAATTCGGGGGTTGATTGTTTTCTGTGCTCCTGTCCCAGGTGTGACCTGGTATTCTCACAAAAAGAACACATTACAGTAGACCACAAAATAAAAATAATAAAGAACAGCTGGTAGAATAGGTATTAGGGTGAATTTTTTTCAGCGAATTAAAAAAAACACTAAAAAATCTGCAAATATTATCAAATTGTTTAATGAAAATATTGTGAATCGTCTAATGACTAAAAAGAAAACCTAACTGATGTCTATTTCGGGAGTTACGTGAGAGAAATGATAAGGGGAGATACAAAGAGGGGAACGGAAAATTTAACAGAGAGAGAAAGGGTGGGTGTTGAAAGAGAAGAAAAAGAGAGGTAGAAAAAGAGAGTTACGGAAGGAGAAAATTGATAAATGGGACATACACAGAGAAGAACTAAGAATCAAATGAAGATAGAGAGATAGAGAGATAGAGAGATAGAGATAGATAGATAGATAGAGAGAGAGAGAGAGAGAGAGAGAGAGAGAGAGAGAGAGAGAGAGAGAGAAATTAAGAAAGTAGAAAGGGAACAAAAAAGGCGTCCTATTGCGTCGGGGTGGCCTAATATTGAATGTTTACTATTTGGATTTACCTGGTTTGACCTTTACCATTTCTTGATTGAATGCTGAACTGAATTGTATAAGTGCCCCAACTTACGAGATTTCGGAATGAGAACAGGATACCCCGTGGACTGAATAAAGGGTTAGGTTCAACGTTCCGTGATGGCTCCCGATTACAAAAATAAGGTTCCCGAGTCCGAAAACGTTCCCGAGTCCGACAAGAAATACCTGAAGAAGGCCGGAGGGCACATCGACCGAAACGTTGTCCAGATAACAATGAAAATGATGACAATAGTCCGAATAATATTAATAATACTGCATATAAGTTTCTCTGGGATCGTGTTCTCTGGGATCCGGTTGGGCATATTTTCTCATTGATAATTTTAAGTATTAAATGTTCTTTATCAAATCCTAGTAGTTCGGGTTGTATACGTTGTTCATGTACAGCAGTTTTTTTCTTCAAATGTCTCAACGTTATATAGGAAAGTAAATTAAAAAAAAAGATCCATTCACTAATTACTTTCAGAATTCAAGGTGTGTCAAAAAAGTAGCAAGTGGTACTTACCAAGATTGAAATGATGAATGAATTGAACGTTATTTTTTTTTTCAGAATAAAAGGTGTGTCAAAAAGTACAAAAAATCTCGATACCTCTTGACACACTTTTATATATATATATATATATATATATATATATATATATATAAGAGTCTCAATGAATCCCATCGTATGTGCGTGTCGACGCACAACTCAGGAAATATGTCATTCAGATTTGAAATCTTGCATATTCTTCAATATGCTTATAACTAAGAAACACACAAACTTTGATCATTGATTTTCCCTGATAAATGAGGTAATTAATTGATTAACGAAAAATCAAAAGATTTGTGGAACTCTTCATAATTCTTCATAAGTAAGTACAGAAAGACCCGCTGTAGTTTAACCCATCCACCCTATAATTGAACTTGTCCAGGTGAATATAATTCGCCGTACGCTACCTAGTTTCAGATCTTTTGACAGTAACTGCCCGGAATGGACCACGAAGCCACAAAAGTTTCCCCACTTGATTCCAGGGGGACCATCTTCCCCCGACAGCACTTGCCCCTTTGCCTAAAAAGTGCAGGACTGGGTTTATTCCCTGTGCCTTATGCCACGCAGAAAGAGGAATGCCAATGTAATTTTATGGAATTTTTAGACCCAGTTTGTAGCTCATTCACATTAAACGAACCTGTCACATTTGGCTTGATCGGTAGTCAAATATTGTCTAAGATCCTTTACAACTGAATATCGAGTTTGTTCATTGTTAGTTGCCCTATACTTGTGACACATCCTACCAGTGGCGTACAATTCGGGTAAATACCAAGTCGTGGCGTACAATTCGGGTAAATACCAAGTCGTGGCGTACAATTCGGGTAAATACCAAGTCTGCCCGTACAATTCGGGTAAATACCAAGTCTGCCACACCCTAGAATATGAAAGTAACTCAATAGTACTAAGTGGACTTTTATATACTGTGATAATTATAGTTATAAAGGGCATCGTCTTGCTCTACTCGTATTTTCACAAACATTATTTGTGAAAATGCATTAAAAAAATAAAGATGAAAAATATTCTTTCGAAGTAGGTAACTATGGCACAGTCTAATGGTTAATCTAAAGGATTCGTCGTTGAGCCTTAAACTGAATAAACTATATCCGCCCATTCGTTTGTCATGAAGGATTCGTCGGTCGGGAAGGATTTTCATATACGAAGCCGATATCTATAAAATCTTGATGTCTAAGTCTAGGAAAATTTACTCAGATATAAACGTTGAGCTGACAAAATTGATTAAATTAAGTATTTATCAAACATGTTTGCCACGAGTATATACTCGTGGCAAACATGTTGGATAAATATTTAAAAAGAATCATTGTATGGGGCATACATCGAGGATCAAACACCCTATTCAGTAATAATGGGTCTGAAACTCTTGTCTTGCTACCCGTTATCTAGCGAAAATTATAACTAATAACTCAAAGGAGTCATTCAGCATTAAAATCCCGTGTACTCATTAAACAGTATAAAAATTTAGTGTTTGACTCTTACTGATTAAGTGATATAATTCAATTAAAAATCAATCGACTTGTGAAACGCTTCCGGTACAAAAGGTAATTCTTAGTATAATCTCTGACACTCCTCTTTATTGGGGCCATATTCTGCCATTAACCCTGCTGAACAGCTATTCAACGCAATACGTCTTACCCGTAGTAAACGGGCTAGGAAAATACTTACCCTGCCTTTACCTTTAGATAAATCTTGGTTAGAAACCTATTCTATCAAGTATATTATTATAGCCAGCAAGTTTAAATATCAAAGATTCCATCAGTGAAATTTAAATGTAATATTTTTTCAAAAATTATTGTTGTAATTTTGTACTTTTTGTAAAATAGTTTTAGGGAGAACAAACAAAATCTCAATCAACAAATTTTATAAGGAAATGAAAAAAATTGTAATTTTAAAAATTTTGATTTTCTAAAATGCTTACCTTTTAATTGTAAGAACATTTTTTTCTTAATTATGTATATGAATATAAAGACTAAGAACCAAATATATTCTTGTTTAGCACTAGTTAATATGAACAAAATTGACCCACGTTTTGAATATGCCAATTCAACATTCCAACAGTCTCTGTTAATTCAGTACTAAATGTTAAAAAAAGCTTCATTTTTTTGGTAACTAAAAAAGATCATGATAATCTTTAAGATGAATTTATACCTTTTACTTGAAGCACTATTCTAAATATACCCCACCTCTCTCACAAAAACGGAAAGACGAAAAAAGTACATTTTCTTACATTGTAACTCAATATGAAAAATAAATTTGGTTCAAACCAATTACGAGTTCAGGGTAAAATTTTTTATATTTTAAATGTAGGTATTTACCTAACCCATTCGCCACGGGTAGAATGTGAAAGAAAGTCGCAAATATAATGCGTCCACTGAGGATCCACATCGCTGGGTAAGATTTGACAAAAGTTCGCAAGTGTGGGGCATCCAGCCAGGATCAAACTCGCAACAGCAGTAATGGATATTGTCTTTTGAGTCGAGTTATACTTCAGAAATTGTCATTGGGAAATAAAATCTCAAATATAATTTAACATTTTTTTTAATCCAGTAGTAATTGTAAGAAAAATGCTTAATTTTTCGTAACTAAAAAAGAAACATGAAAATCTTTCCGACCAATGGGTACCTTTATTTGAAGTACTATTTTAAATGTAAACCCCGAAAAAAAAAGTTTATTTTTCATTCTTTTTTATTGTTACATTTTTATGGGGTAAAAAATAAAATAAATTAAATTAATACATTTTCTAACATTTTAACTCATTAAAAAATGGTTCAAACCACTGAGGAGTTTAGGGTATTTTTTTTTTTTTTTTACATATTTTGAATTTAGGTATTTACATAACCCTTTGCCACGGGTAGGATGTGACACCAAAGTCGCAAGTATAAGGCATCCTCTGAGGATCGACCTCACTATTTAGTAGTAATGCATTTGCGAGACTAGTTTGCTAACAATTACACTATAATGGGGCGCCCTTATTCTTTACACAAACTGTACTCCACGCGAAGGATGTGACACGCGATCACAAATATAGGGATTAAATTCATTATTTAGAAGTGATGGATCGGCGAGACTGTCTTGCTCAAAATTATCTTGCGAAAGTCACAAAATAACCATTACACCACGATGGGACACCCTCAATATTTACCCAACACATTTTTCATGGGTAGGATTTACACAGTAATGGGATTCATTACTTATTCACCCGAATCGCTTCCCACAGGTAAGATGTGACTAAAGTTCACATGTGTAGGGCATGCAGCGAGAATTGAACTCATTTTACTCCGGTCATGGACCGGGTACTTCTGCTAGTATATATATATATATATATATATATATATATATATATATATATATATATATATATGAAAGTACGCAAACAGTTTGTTTGATATGGCTATGCCGACAATTTTTTTGGGAATATGTGCTTAATTGAAGTCATACCTAATTTGAAAATTAATTAGTTGATAATTAATGAATTCGGCGAATATATATGTTTAAATGTAAAGCTATTATTATTATTAAATGAAATGAAATAATAATAGAAAAATTATTATTTATTTCATTTCATTTGTTTATTTAAAAATAATAATAGTTTGAATCGTGTACACAGATAAACTGACCGAAGCACATGTGTAAGTGATATTGATTAAATTCATCTTTTATTATCCATTCTGTATTTTCTTTTCTTTATTTATTCTTCCTCATATCGTCGGATTCAATTCCAATTGCATTTTTACACACACACACACACACACACACACACACATACACATACACACACACACACACACACACATACACACGCATATATATATATATATATATATATATAATATATATATATATATATATATATATATATATATATATATTAGTCTGGTAGATAAGAATTTGGACCGGGAAAATTATTACCAAGCTAAAATTGATTTTTTTTAAGAGAATTCTCTTTTGAAATTTGAAAACTCCTCTTTTTTACCCTCCTGCGAAGAATTTTTTTTTATTGGGTTGGGGAGTATGCAAATCAGATTTCAAATGTGGAAGGTGAAGTAAAAATAATATTTCACCCTTGTTAGTTGTTATTACAAACATATTAAAAAATACAGAAATGAAACAGTACATCACACGAAAATAATCACCCAGAAATAGGATTATTATTCTAATTGTCTCTTTTGATAAAACAATCACAATCAAAAAGATGATTCTCATGCCGTTTTCCCTCCTCAGAAGAAACACTTAAATAAGGTAAGTTAATCTTCGCATTCCTCTTCTAATTCTTGTGCAGTCTGGATGGTGTTTATTATTATTATTCTGTATGCAAATTTGGAGATTCTCAAATTTTCTGATGTGGTCCATTGTGAAAATATTTTGTTCTTACATAAACTATTCCACAATAAAATGCCTGTTTCTGTTCAGAATGCTTTTGCAGTTGACTTCACCCATGCTCATGTCACTCGTGCTGACCAATCTGGTTTGGTTAATTTCCCTATCATCAACACGTTAGTTTTGGGCATAATTCGATTCGTTTTAATGCAATTAATTCTTGGAATACTGTTCAGTCGTTATTTTTTTTGATAAAAAAAAAAAGATAAAGCTTGTTTCAGTTAATTATTTTGTCCTTAAAACACTTTTGAAAAATCATTTTATTGCCTCTTATAAACAACGGATTTGCATTTAGATTCTCCACACGGCTATTTGTCTCATGCATATATGTATATGTTTACGTTGTGTGTTTCATGTATTGTTTCCTGTGAGCGTCCAAGGGTGGTCATGTCCTGGGATTAGCTTTACGCTATTAGGCATGGCCTCCCTTCAATAGTAGTTTAAACCAATAAAGTTTTTCTTTTACTTATATATTTTTTTGATAATTTGTACTACTATTGATTAATAAATTTCTTATTATTATTATCTTATTCTTCTTCTTATTATTATTCAATCAGTACCTCGACAATCCTTGCAATCTGTAATGCACATAAACCGATGTTTCCGGCATTAGCACAGTTTTGTACTGTAAGGACTCTTTGTGGAACTCTTGCACCTTCATCTTACACACTTAATTAAAAAAGCTGTGGAACATAAAGACTGTTAGCTCACGCTGGCGTGAAAAACTCACAAGGAGTGATGATCCACTGGGAATTATGCAAAAAATTAAATTTTGACCATACAACAAATTGGTATATGCATAAACCAGAATCTGTTCTTGAGAACGAAACGCATAAAATTCTCTGGGACTTTGAAATAAAAACGGATCACCTTATCCCAGCAAGAAGACCAGACCTAGTGTTGATAAACAAAAAAGAAAGAACTTGTCAACTAGTGGATTTTGCAGTGCCAGCAGATCACAGGGTGAAGCTAAAGGAAAATGAAAAAATGGACAAATATCTGGACCTTGCCAGAGAACTGTATAAATTATGGAATATGAATGTGAAAGTGATACCAATTGTAGTTGGTGCACTTGGAACAGTCCCAAAAGGATTGGAAAAAGGTTTGAAATGTTTGGAAATCAGAGGAAGGATTGAAACCATTTAGAACACTGCACTGCTGCAATCTGCCAGAATGCTCAGAAGAATCCTGGAGACCTGAGGAGACTTGCTGTCACTCAGACTCCAGTGAAAGACCATCAGCTAATGCTGATGTGAAAACTCAAAAAGAGCAAATAACAATAATAATAATGATAATAATGTCCTGGGTATGACGTTGAACGGCATTTAGTGGTGAAGTTCCAATTCTAGAGTATTGGGAAGTGTGAAGTACCCCTTCATCGCCTTTACTCCCAGATCCACCCGGAGTGGTAGTACCTCTTAGTGTCCCATCTATGAGTTGAACAGATCAAAAATGATTCCTACAAAAAGTACACCTGTAAAGCCAAATTGATTACCAACTGATGTTTGACATTTTGATAATTTGGTTAAAGACAAATCATTTACCCACAGACTATTCCCATATAAATGATATATACAAACAAATATTTGGCATTAAATAACGCATAGTGTTGGTATACCATTACACCAAAGTAAACCAAGAAGAGTCCTGGAGACTTGCTGTCACTCAGCCTACTGTGAACCACCAGCTACGGCATTAGCATAGTTTTGTACTGTAAGGAATCTTTGTGGAACTCTTGCACTTGTACCTTACACACTTAAGTAGTTCTTCAGGATCTGTCATGATGAACCAAACTACTGTTTTTTTTAACATTTTCCTACTCCAGCTACATGGTTGAATTTGGCAATGAGGTAAACTCTTCCAAATCCTCACTTGAAAATGCAGCATGCAACAGAAGAATTCTGCTCATTCAGTTAGAGGAAGTTGTTCAGACTGTAAAATCTTTGATATTGCAGTGTACACCATGTACTTGACGTACCTGAGAGAGTCCAACGTGTCACATAGCTTTTCTCCAAACATTTTCACAAAAACCTGTGATCCTCCAGATGCAAATTGGGCATGAGAATCTGTTTCATCCGCAAAAGCAATACAAGACAGGATCTCCTTTGATTTTTAACAAGTTTGATTATTTCACATTTTCCATGCCCAAATACATCTAATATTGTTTCACATCTGCCCCATGTGTGGATGACCAGCAAGTTTTGCAGTATGTCCATTGTAAGTAAAGTTGAGCACTCCTAGAATTGTTGAAATATCTGGTTACTGCAAATATATTCAGCCTCCGTCTTACAGCCACAAGATGCAAATTCCAGTTTCCAGTTCTTTCACCACGGATGGAGTGTTTCAATGTACTTAATATAAGTCAACCATAGCTTTGCTGTTCCGGATCTGTCACTGAGTATCAAATCATGTTTCAAGCGAGCGAGCGAGCGAGCGAGAGAGAGACAGACAGATAGACAGACAGAGACAGACAGACAGACAGACAGACAGAGAGAGAGAGAGAGACAGATAGAGACAGAGAGAGAGAGAGAGAGAGAGAGAGAGAGAGATAGATAGAGACAGGACAGACAGAGACAGACAGAGGGATATATATATATATATATATATATATATATATATATATTATAATATAGAGAGAGAGAGAGAGAGAGAGAGAGAGAGAGCTGTTGATTTGGTTATGCCATCACAGAAGGGTAAGACTCCCCCAATGCATCTGATTCCTCATCACAATTGCAGTAATACTAGTTGTTTTTGTTTACATACATACATACATAACATAAATATGTATAGATATTATCTTTTATTCAACAAATTCTAACAGGTGATGAAAAATATGTATTATCTTTTAGCCTATCCTTTCACTACGACCAGGACGCGCCACAAGAACAATTCGTTGGTATTTTTTCATAGAAACCAATTATTTCATCCACGTCTGTCTGTTCCAGCTTTTCAATCAAACAGCCTTGTACCATTTTTCGAAAATTATCCTGGAGCAAACCACGTCTACTGCTCTCATTAGGTCCTACACTAACACGATCAGCATCTACTGGTGGAAATACTGAATCAATAATCTTGCTTATCAAGGCTGCATGTACCAAGAAGTGTGCTCGAAAAACTCAAGTTGTTGTCTGAGGATGACTTCCATCAAATGAAAAAAGGTTTGTTCAGAAAAAAACTATTTTTCTAATTAAATATTCAACTTGCAGAACGTAATTTTTGCTTCTTAATGTTACGTAATCGCCGCCCAGCACCTATATTTGTGGCCTTGTGCCAGACTTAGAAAAGAACCTTTGGAAAAATGTACTACCGATTATCTTATATTGCTGGGTGGTCTTTTTGGAATCACCGAAAAAGTAGTTAGGAAAGATAATATCTTTTTAACGAGAGAAACGAGACGATAAGTCTATGATTAGGAAAAACCCAGTCTCTTGGGCTACAGAGAAGTCTTTGATCTTAGGCTTCGTGAACTCTGTGTGACCAGTGAGAATAGAAGGAATCGAACCTTCGATTTGGTCCAGAAGGTGGTCGAAAATTCTAGAGAAAGAATCTTCTGGAAGATTATTTAGAAATGCTATTTAAGAGACCCGTGAATAGAATCACGAGGATCAGTTGGAGTCTGCGAGCAGATCAGTTAGGGTCCGGGACCAGAGGCAGTTAGAGCCAGGAGGCCGTGCGTGGCAGTTGGCAGTTGATGAACTGATGTCGCTAAATACTAAACCTGAGATGTAATATTTTACACTGGACGAAGTTGAAAACATATTTTAAGTGTGAAGCCTGATAATTGGAACGAAGTTAAGAGCATCACTAAAAACATATTTAAGGAAGCCGACAATCTCTCTCTCTCAAAAGTTATAGGAAGTTTGGAATATAATAAACTTCTGAGAAGTAAACCCGGTGTTATTAGTTTGCTCTATTTACAACGAAAGAGACCATTTTATGAATGGGAACTCTGCCACAAACAAAATAGTAAAATATATTATCGTAAAGGGGACGACCACTGGACGCCCGTGGAGAAAGTCAATTGGCCGTAACGAAGAAGCACGCGGCCGTGAAACGTGATACCTTTCCCTTGACCAAAAGAAGTGGAGGAGGATTTTGGGGCTAAGAAGGGACTGACTGCTACAGCTAGATCTGCATTTGTAAACAAACACCGTACGTACGAAGATACGAATTGTAGTGCCGAGAAAGGAAAGGCACTACGTTAAATACTAACTGGTCCCACTACGTTGCATATTAAGAATTAAGGCCGCTACATTACATTAAGACTGGAAGATTCTGGTTATTCATTAAGAATTCGCAAGTATTCAACATAAACAAACACTGTATGACAGTCATTATGCACAATAACTAATTATATAACTGAAAGATTTTTTGATCTTTCATACTTAATGTCTGGCCAGAAGGGCTTGTTTACTTTTCTCCTCTGATCTCCAAAATGTATTTTATTTTGATTCAAATATAGTGTGTTATTTTCATTTATCTATTAATAATGAAGATTCGCTTTCGGTTTTTGTCTGTAACAAAAATTACGTCACTGCTTACATCATATTACCCAAAATCATAACATAGAATAACATTTATTCTACGATTTTTTAGCATGTTCAAATTTTGAGTGTATTTATTCAATAAATACACTCAAAATTTGAACATGCAGCATTAGAAAGTCCTCGTTGTTTTTTAAAACAAGTTTTAATAAATACATGACTGGTATTATATATCTATATATAGTTTGTTTTATTTTAATACATATTTAAAGTTTACATTTCAAATTGTTTTATTTTTCAATCCTTTAATGAATTTGATGATTTTATTTACTTTGGGTAAAAACTCGCTGACATTGAATTTTTTACTCCCACCCCTCAGACAATATGTTTCAAAAATCTATTTTACATCGCCCGGGGGTATTTTTTTTATTTTGTACTAGTTTCTATAATGTATATATTATACAGCTTTTCTTTTGTGATTTATTTAAATCCCATAAAGATTTCTTGATCTTTCAGATTTAATGTCTGGCCAGAAGGGTTTGTTTTCTTTTTTTTCTTTGATCTCCAAAATATTTCTTAAAAAAAATATAAACCAACTCATTCTGACACATGCTCAGATAATGGTTATAAAAAAAGTTCCCTATACAAGAGAGGAGTTCTCATTTCCTTTAGCTCATAAAACCCCGCTTCCAATGATACCAAATATGGCTTGGTAACTTTTTTCCGGTACACCTCTTTTTGAAGCTAAATAGACCAGACTGTATATATTGTTCATCGAGTAATATATCATTGGAACACATTGCCAAATCAGATGAAAAAGAAGAATAGTGTGAAAAAAATGAAATTGAATTGGGTAGTTTCAGAAATAATGGTAAGAATGAGCAGAATGAGACACAGGGTCATTTTCTTAAGCGGAGGTTAACAGGTTTGGATTGAGTGTTTTTTCTTCTCCTAGACTGGTTTCCTGTTTTTGGTTAATAGTCTAAATACCCATTTCCTAAGTGTATTACCGCCATGTGAAATGCAAACAGGCTCGTCCAGAATTTGAACTCAAGTCGACGAGTCCATTTCCTACGACTTTAACCATAACACCACGCGCCTCCAAATATTTATATTGTATATGTTTTGTGCAGATATTTTTTCTTAAATACTTTCTTAAGCTGGAAAAAGAATTGAATGATGGAAGATACCAACGTAAGCATAACTAATGCATAGTCTGGGCACCAATAGATAAGAAGGAGTTTGTAATTTGATATAAAATAAAAAAAATCAATTACTTACCTGAACGACGTTTAGCAATGCGAGTACACCAAATAAATATATCAGCGACATTGTCACCGGCCTTACTGTGTAATTGGAGTGGTACCGATGCATATTGCTGGCAAAAATCTTTTTTGTTTGTTTGTTTTTGTTTTTGTTAATCTGTCATCGTTGGAGAAAGAAGAGGATGTTGTGTTGACTTTGTTTTCTCTACTTATATAGATGTGAATTCGTAAAAGTCTTTTAAAATGTGATCCATCATCTGCGGTGGGAACAGGTGGCTGTGTTGTTGTTGTTGGTGTTGTTGTTGTTGTTCTTCTTCTTCTTCTTCTTCTTCTTCTTCTTCTTCTTCTTCTTCTTATTATTATTATTATTATTATTATTATTATTATTATTGTTTCAGTGTAGATCTGTTGTTTTTGTGGACGTTCTTCTTTTTCTTCTTCTTATGAGTTTTCACATCAGTGTTAGCTGATGGGCTTTCACTGGAGTCTGAGTGACAGCAAGTCTCCTCAGGTCTTCAGGACTCTTCTGAGTATTCTGGCAGATTGCAGCAGTGCAGTGTTCTGAATGGTTACAATCCTTCCTCTGATATCCAAACTTTCCAAACCCTTTTCTAATCCTTTTGGGACTGTTCCAAGTGCACCAACTACAATTGGTATCACTTTGACTTTCATATTCCATAACTTTTTCAGTTCTCTAGCAAAGTCCAGATATTTGTCAATTTTTTCATTTTCCTTTAACTTCACCCTGTGATCCGCTGGCACTGCAAAATCCACCAGTTGACAAGTTCTTTCTTTTTTGTTAATCAACACTAGGTCTGGTCTTCTTGCTGGGATAAGGTGATCCGTTTTAATTTCAAAGTCCCAGAGAATTTTGTGCGTTTCGTTCTCAAGAACAGATTTTCTGGTTTATGCATATACCATTTTTGTTGTGTGGTCAAAATTTAATTTCTTGCATAATTCCCAGTGGATCACCTTCCCAACCCAGTCGTGTCTAGTTTTGTATTCTCGTTGTGCTAGTTTGCTACATTCGCAGAGTATATGGTTAACAGTCTCATCTCTATTACCGCAAAGTCTACATTTACTATTTGTTGGGTCTTATCAATTTTCGCTTTGATGTAGTTTGTTCCTTATGGCATTATTTTGTGCAGCAATTATAAGTGATTCTGTTTCTCTTTTGAGGTTTCCCTTTCTTAACCATGTCCAAGTCTTTCCATGTGCAACCTCATCTATTTGTCGTTTGAAGCGTCCATATAATTGTTTTTCTTCCCATTTTTGTTTTCTAGTCTTTGTCGTTTTTCTGTTTGTCCATCTGCCGTTTCTACTATTGTTGGTCGCCATAAGTAATTTGTCTGCTCTTCCTTGTGTAATCTTCAAGTTGTTGGATTGTGGTTCTACGCATTCCTCTATGTTGGCAAGACCTCTTCCCCTTCCTTCTTGACACATACAATCTATCTCTATCATATTATTATTATTATTATTATTATTATTATTATTATTATTATTATTGTTTCAGTTCTTCTTCTTCTTCCTTCTTCTTCTTCTTCTTCTTCTTCTTATTATTATTATTATTATTATTCATGTAGATTCATTATTATTATTTTATTATTTTATTATTATTATTATTATTATTATTATTGTTTTTGTTGTTTCAGTGTAGATCTGTTGTTTTGGTGAACGTTTTGGTAGATTGTTATTTTTTCTTCTTTTTCTGAACTAGTAAGGAACGGTAAATCATTTTACTTTCTGTGTTATTGTATATTCTTTTAAAGCCAAATATATCAACAACAAAAAAACAAAACAAAAGAAAAGAAAACTAACAAAACAGTCGTGAATTGACGTGTTCGTATTCATTCATTGCTTTAGGACTGAGGGGTTGTGGGTTGGTGACGATTATATAATAAGGTACTTATTATATAATCGTCACCAACCCACATCCCCTCAGTGGGTTAGACAACCGCTTCTGTTAAATGGCAACCAGCAAGGTGGGAGTGAGACACATTGTTAATGGTTCTGCAATAGAATAGAATTCCTTCCCTTGTTTCTCCTTTCCATTTTTCAACGTGAGCATGGTAGAATTTTCAATGCCAAATTCCATCTCTGTATCTTGGATTTGTATTCTTGTGGTCTCTACAAGGGTTACCTGCCCTTTTTCATTTTTGGCAATATCTTGATATCATCCATATATATACAAGATCCGTCAAAAAAGTATTGAACCTTTTTATACTTTTTTGACACATCTTGTATTCTGAAAAAATTACGTTCTATTCATTCTTCATTTCTATCTTGGTAAATACAGCTTCAAACTTGCAACTTTTATGACACACTTAGTATTCGGAAGTAAAATAACGATTCGTTCATTTTTCATTTCCATCTTGGTAAATACGGGTTCAAACTCGATACATTTATGACATACCTTGTATGATTACACAAACCCTCCGCACGAACAGGATGTGACACAAGGTCAATTTCTTAACAGTGTTTAATTAGAATTTTCGATGTCAAATTCCATTTCTATATCTTGGATTTGTATTCTTATAGTCTCTATAAGGGTTACCTGCCCTTTTTCATTTTTGGCAAAATCTTGATCAAGATGTGTCAAAAAAGTATTGAACCTTTTTTGTACTTTTTGACACACCTTGTATTCTGAAAAGATTAACGTTCCATTCATTGTTCATTTCTATATTGGTAAATACAGCTTCAAACCCGGTACTTTTATGACACACCTTGTATTCGGAAAGAAAAAAACGATCCGTACATTTTTCATTTCCATCTTGGTAAATATGGCTTCAAACTCGACACCTTTATGACACACCTTGTATAATTACCCAAACCCTTCGCACGAACAGGATGTGACACAAGGTTAATTTCCTAACTGTGTTTAATTTTTTCCTTCGTCTACACCAGTGGCCATATCAATGTTAAAGTCTGCCTTACTATTTACCAATAGTTGGATTAATACCTTTCCCTAGAGCATTAGCATAAAATGCAAATTGCCTCATCCGGGATTTGAACTCGTATCGCCGTGTCCGTATATATAATGGGATTTATCATTTCTTTTGCTTTCGTAAATTTGTAGACTCAGTACATTTTCTAATTATGTAATATAGTGACATCATTGCTATAACAAATAGCAGTGACGAGAGGAAGTCTCCAATGAAGATGCCTCCCTCTGGTAGGGTTTGAACTCCTTTTGTAAATTTCACCTTCCGTGGTTTTCGTAGTGAAGTTCATGACATTGTGGATATCTTTGTTACATTTTTAGGCATTCAATTATCCAAGTTTGCGAAACCGTAGTTTTTTTGTAGTCTATTATTATTATTATTATTATTATTATTATTATTATTATTATTATTACATCACTCTTTGAAAGTTTTTCACACCAGCGTATGCTGATGGTATTTTACTGGAGTCTTTCTAAACTTTTAGAGACTGTTACAATTGCTATCACTTTCAACTTCATAGTCCACAGTTTGTTCAATTCTCTAGCAAGGTCCAGGTATCTGTCAATATTTTTGGTTTCTTTCATCTTTACCCGTGATCTGCAACTGCAAACTCTACCAGTTGATAAGTTTTCTTTTTCTTCTTACTCAACACTAGGTCTGGTCTCCTGGCTGGGACCATCCATCGTTATCTCAGAGTCCCAGAGAAATATATGTTTCATTCTCAAGAACAGATTCTGGTTTATGCATATACCATTAGTTTCTTGCACAATTCCCAGTGGCCTTGTAGTCTCGTTAGGCTAGATTCCTGAATTCACTTAATATATCTCTGTATTCACACATCCTACATTATCATTATTATTATTTACTCCTTTTGAGTTTTCACATCAGCATTAGCTGATGGTCTTTCACTGGAATCTGAGTGACAGCAATTCTCCTCAGGTCTCCAGGACTCTTCTGAATATTCTGGCAGATTGCAGCAGTGCAGTGTTCTGAATGGTTTCAATCCTTCCTCTGATTCCCAGACTTTCCAGACCCTGTTCCAATCCTTTTGGTACTGTTCCAAGTGCACCAACTACAATTGGTATCACTTTGACTTTCATATTCCATAACTTTTTCAGTTCTCTGGCAAGGTCCAGATATTTGTCCATTTTTTCATTTTCCTTCAGCTTCACCCTGTGATCTGCTGGCACTGCAAAACCCACCAGTTGACAAGTTCTTTCTTTTTTTGTTTATCAACACTAGGTCTGGTCTTCTTGCTGTGATAAGGTGATCCGTTTTTATTTCAAAGTCCCAGAGAATTTTATGCGTTTGGTTCTCAAGAACAGAGTCTGGTTTAGGCATATACCATTTTGTTGTATGGTCAAAATTAATTTTTTTGCATAATTCCCAGTGGATCACCTTCCCAACCCAGTCGTGTCTAGTTTTGTATTCTGGTTTGCTAGTTTGCTACATTCGCAAATTGATTATTTCTAGAACATAGCAGATCTAATAGTTTCTGATTTTTGACTAAATATACTTAGTTTTGATTTAATCCAACCGTCTTCGATAAATTCAAAGGGAACTCCTTTGAGGATGACCGCCTCACTGTCCTGAAGTTTAATCCTTTACTCCAAAATCTATTATTTATTTATTTATTTATTTTCTTTCTTTATTATTTGTTTTATTTATTTTTATTTTTATTTTATTTTACGGCATGTCAACCCTTGTTGATTTATTTTATGACGTTTTTGTTTTATGACGTTTTGTTCAAGTCATTATTGATGGGTAATGAAAATTCTTTTTTTTAACAATTCTTTTTAAACTATCAGTTACTACCACTCAGGATTAGGGGGACCTGGGTGCAAGGGCGATGAAGGGGTACTCTATACTCACCATAGCCTTCTACCATAAATAGTGTTTAGGGAGTGCCATAAGGGCAATAGAGGGGGGACAACCATATAAGTACCAGGGCCAACGTGATCAACCAGAGGAAGCTTCACCGACCGCCCGTCTAGCTTAAGTAAGGGTTAAAGTGGAGTGTTATAAGTCATGGACAACTCAGCCACTAGGATTCCATCCTTAAGTATCACTGATTACCACCCACAATATGTCCTATTGACGGGCGGTTTACCCCTCTGCAGAGGAATATTTGGCGTACTTTACAGCCTAGGGTGACAGGGTGGTTTATTTATTGGTTGATTCGCACTTAAGATTTTCAGTTTATTTCATTATTACCCTCCTAGCATAATATAACAGTTTCAGAATAATGCAATTGACAATGATCTTCACTGAATCATCGTTTGTAGCCTTTAATCATATGTTGGTGACCCAATATATATATCCCGCTAAGACAGGCATGGGCAACCTTTTTCGAGAAGCAGAAAAACTACGTTGAAGTTACTACAACCCTTGTCCCAACAGAAGACCATACAAGTAGAAATTTAGAAATGAAGTATATATATATATATATATATATATATATATATATATATATATGGTATTAAGATGTATATATAAATAACCTAGTCTAGTTTCACCATAAGTATCTTCAGGGTTAAATGCCATGAATTAATGAAGATATTGATTAATTACAGTCAATTGCGGAAGTGAATAATACAGTTATATTATTTTTACACATTATTCATTGCTGATATATATATATATATATATATATATATATATATATATATATATATATATATATATCAGCAATGAATAATGTGTAAGAATAATATAACTGTATTATTATTATTATTATTATTATTATTATTATTATTATACGCTCCCAATTTCGGTTGAGCGCTTTATTTAGAAGGGATTTGATTGCAAAACTCACCGTATTCGGCGTTCAGCTAAGACTCACTTTGTTTACAAAATTTGAGACCACTAGGTGAGTTCATTTCCGCTTAAAAATGTAGCGATTAAATAGCCTGCTATACGTGGCAGCTGACTGTGGCCGTATGGGTAAGAGGATTGGCGAGCGTAAGTTCGTTCGGGTCTCGAACTCGGCCATAGGTAGCTGCTAAAATGGTATAACTGCACTGATGAGAGGTGATACCTCGAAACAAGTGTCTGTAGTTTAATCTATCATATATATATATATATATATATATATATATATATATATCGAACTCACTCGTCGTGGTTTGCCATTCTACCTTGCTAACCATTACCCAACCTGAGGTTCTGATTATATATATATATATATATATATATATATATATATATATATGTGTGTGTGTGTGTGTGTGTGTTTATATATATGTATATGTATGTATATATATGTATAAATACCCCGCCCTCTCTCTCTCTCTCTCTCTCTCTCTCTCTCTCTCTCTCTCTCTCTCTCTCTCTCTGTTTATTTGTGTTTTTACAATTGGTTCAACATTTCCCTTTATGCTCCATAGTTTTTTTCATTTCCTTAGTATTTGATATAGTTTTTTCTAATGACAGTGTATTGTGTTGCAATTATGAGAGATTCAGTTTCTCTCTTAAGGTTTCTTCTTCTTAACCATTTTCATGTCTTTTCATGTGCGATCCTTCCATTTTGTCGGTTTCAAGTATCCATATAGGTGTTTTTTCCCATTTTCGGTTTTCAAGATTTATTTATTTATTTTTTTTTTTTGCTTGTCCAGGATTGTTCATTTGTTCTTGTTTACTCGTGGAGTCTTTTCTGTTCTTCCGGAAATGGTCCGCAGCTATGAATTAAGCAGTATATTTATTATTATTTGGGGACCGTTCCCAGGGCACCAACAACAACTGGGTCAAAGTTACCCTCAGGTTTTGTTTGGCTCTATATTCTTATCGTAGTTATCCAAGTTTGCTGAACTTTTAAGAATAGAGTATCTTATAAGGTGGAAGGTCTCTGTATCTATTTCCTTGATGAGATTTCTGCTTGAAATATTATTTTCTTCTGAGAGTATTCGGTAGGTGTAGATCATTATATTTGTCTCTTAACACTCTTTGCTCGTGATTGAACCAGCGACTCTTCTCTTGTGACCTTCACAGCTCTGTTCTCCTCCTCTCCCAGTTCCTCCACTCCTCCGTTTTCTGTTCCACCTCTCCTTCGTTTGATTTACGTCGTTGCTCGCTCTAGTTTATCGACTGAATGATCATTTTTTCTCCACTCCCTTTCGGAGGAGCAGACGTTTTATCTCCAACCTCTACCCATAATGCCTCAGGCGCTTCTATAAAGAGGCCTTTCCTTATCCTCTCTAACTTTTCGATGTTGCATGCCTGCCTACACCCACTCCTCGTTTACCCGTTCTGTTTCGATGTCTAAGGCAAGGTGGACTTGCACACAAAGCAAGTCCTAGCACGTTTTGTACGAGTTAAGTCTCTTCTCTTACTAAAGTATTTTAATCTGGAATAATGCCATTTTTATAACTGGCCCCCGGCCTGTTTAAGTTGAATATAAATGCTATAGTATATTAGATAATTTATATTTCTTAAAGAGTAAATACTAACCAGGTCAGCGGAAATGGAGGAGTTATTTCCTGTGCCAAATAAGAGAGTTTTAAGTTAATAGAAATAATAAAATTTGATATATATGATTTCAAATTTATTTGATGCAACGATTTCTGTCTTTTCTGTTTTAGAATAATGATTTATGTGGCGCCACCTGTTGTTAGAACATCATAAGTTATCTTTCTATCTGTACGAAAACTAATGCAAACTTTTAAATTGTTATGTTTATCGAGGTCTTAGGAAAGAGATAACTAAGTATTACCTTAATACATCAGACAGGGTAGCATATAAACCGACTTAGACGGTGTACTAATTCGGAAATAGTGCTGGAAGTCTTTATTGGTCACTATCTTCAGTTAATTCAGTTATCTTTCCTTTGGATCACAACGGCAGTGTGGATAGGGGGGATTTGCTGCATGGGCAACAGTTTATCCTCCACATGAACCCGCATACAACTACGTAGTTCAAAAAGAAAAAAAGAAAAAAAAACAAAAAACAAAGTAAACGAAAAAAAAAAAAAAAAAAACTTTGACACTACTCCATCGTCTCTCGTAGACGGAAGGCTGCCAAATAGTTAATTCGATAAAACTTCTTCTCAACAGAACCCAAATGGCAAATTTTTGTTGTTGTTTTCCTTGTGTAAAAGAAAATAGTCCCAATATGGTCTTATGCCAGGCACGGTACTTGATAACATGACTTAGTTTCGTGACTAACTACATGTGTCTCCGGCTAGTTGCTCTATCGATGCCTTTCGCGCCCACGTTGTGTCCCTTTGATCCGCGGAACTGGGATCGAGGCAACTTGGTTGGAGAGTCTTTGTGGCGGGTCTGAAGATCAGTGGAAATGGGCTGCCGTAGTTATTGGCAACTCTAAGAACGAGGCAACATAACTTTAAAATTAACAACGGTTTTATTAGTATATATAACGGAGAGGAATATGTTTTGTACACTATGTCGAAGAGAAAAGACACGACGAGGAGCTTTGTCTGGCGTTTTGTTCTATGCTAATTAGAATTGAGTAATTCAGCAAATTTTGACTGGACTGTGTCAGTTCTATCATAGAAGGTTTTTTTTCTTGACGGCAAGGTTTATTTCTTCTAGTGGGAAAGATTTATTATTTCAGCGATTTCAGTGGTTCTTCCCTCTGGCTCTCTCCTGTCTAACTGAATTTTTTAACAATTCAGAGCGTCTTTTTTATTATAGAAAAATGTGTAGTTATTCCGCAAGCGTGACAAGATTAACCAGTGCTATCCGCCAACCCCTCAAATAAGTCTACATCTTCATTTCTGCAGACACCTTTGCCTATATATGTAAATACAATAAGTAAAATCAAAATTTATACAATATTTTGATTTTCCTATTTTAACAAATCCATTTCCTTGAACAAACAAAATAGCTTTTACACTTTTCCTTTTTCGTTAAAAATTAGTTGATGGCACCGAAAAAGAACTCGCAGTGTTACACCGAGAACTTACAGCAAGGAATTCAATGTGGCGATATACCACAATAATATACTTTTCTTTTCCAAAAATTTGTTGAACATTCAACACCGTTTGTCATGCTTGGATTCCTTTTACGGTAAGAAGGGGGATGAAAGTGTGGGTTAAGCTACTCTTGTTGTTGTGAGTTCAATTCAGGAGTCCTAACATGTGTTTGCGGGTACTCTTATAATTCCCAGTAGGCAAGTAATTTCGAATAAAAGAAGACGAGAACAACAACTGAAGATTAAGAAACATATATTCAAAGGATACAAAAAGGTTGCAAAACTTGTGGTGTTTGCTGCCAGACTTATCTTGCTGAGTTTGAGGTGAGGAATATGGTAAAGTGAGCGCTTGTAGCCCACTGGTTGACTACCAAACTCATAAGTGACTTTCGTCAAGGAGTTTAATTTCGGTGCCAATATCCTATATTGGCGATTCGCTCTCTTGTGCCAGTGGGAGATAATCTAACTATGATTTTTTCCGATTGTCCCGTCAGTCCAGGAATACACTGCGGTTTGGTGGATGGAAGAAAGTCGCACAGGCAGACTGTTAAGGTTGTAAAAAAATAGATCCAGCAAGCTAAGTTCAAAACCTGGACTGGGCTGTTCGTTTTTTCACTTCACCCTAATGTCCTTGGAATTGTGTGAGTTTTATACACAAATAATTACGATAATTATTTTTATTTGATAAAAGAAAACAACAAATTTTAAAGTAAAAACAAGTATTTTTTTATTTAAGTTAATTTCATATGTACATTCGTTGAAGCAAAAATGACATTCCTGTCGAATTTTATTGGACTGCATAAAATTCCAACAATGTTGGAAAAATAAGAATCCCTTAGGTGTTGATATGAAAATAAAGAGCCACTTTGATCAATGAGAAATATATATATATATATATATATATATATATATATATATATATATATATATATTTAGATATAGATATATAGTATATATATATTGAGTATTGTAAAAAAAAAAGGAAGTTGTCAAAGAAATTATATTATGATGTAGTTTTTCCAAGCTAAGAAAATTTATGACCAATTAATATTTAGTGGGGTATCCATTAGCATGAGATGTAGTGATTTTCTTTTACTTTTTCAGCCAAGACATTCTGTTGATGATAATATCCAGTTTTCTTATTTAATTGTTATGGAAAACGTCAATAGACACTAGGGAGAACTAATGAGTAGTCCTAAGATATTTTAACGAAATGAAATTTAGTGGTATCTAAAGACATAGTTGTAACACTCTTGTAATGGATTGTATAATTCTTAAATTGTTCGTGAAGCATACTATATATATATATATATATATATATATATATATATATATGTGTTGTGTGTGTGTGTGTGTGTGTGTGTGTGTGTGTGTGAATAAAAAGGCCTTAAATACCAGGAGTATCGTGATTATGGATATTTTAATAAACAGAGCAAATTTATTTGTGAATAAAAAGGCCTTAAATACCAGTGGTCCATAATCACGATACCCCTGGTTTTTAAATCCTTTTTATTCCCAAATAAATTTGCTCTGTCTATTAAAATTAAACATTGAGCATTCAAACGGGACCTGAACTCTGCAACAAACTACTGTTAGAATAGGACCAGCTTAGAATCACCAGAATACCAAGAAACTCTGTACCCCACCAATATATATATATATATATATATATATATATATATATATATATATATATGTTTGTACGAGGAATAATGTGTAAAATCCGCAGATGTGGAAGTTTTATTTTTACTTCCATATATATATATATATATATATATATATATATATATATATTATATTTTCGCTTGAAGGCAATTACAATGCATATATCGCATAAAATTCGATACTTTCTTATCGAAAATGAACTTGACAAAAAATGAACTTGCCGGAATTACACTTGTCAAGTTCATTTTCAATAAGAAAGTACCGAATTATATGCGATATATGCATTGTAATTGCCTTCAAGCGAAAATATAATATATACTTTATTTAACAATGCTTCTAAAAAAACAAACATCCAAAAATCTTATATATATATATATATATATATATATATATATATATATATATACTATTGAAAAAAAAAAACAGACAGTGAAATAACAACATTTTTTATCATTGCCACTAATTTTGATGAACATTAAATGGCCAAGGTACAAATAAAAAGTAATTATTTTCATTGATTAATGTTGTCAATATTCCTTTAGTTCAAGCGAAAAGTTGTCATTTTCTGAAAATGAAATTCATAGAAATACAAAAAAAAAAAAAGAAAATTTCTTAGAATATTCTTTATCTTGAACTGATCTTTATCTTTGGGATATCATTATTTGTGGTTATTCCTTTGCTAATATCTTTATCTTGAACTGATATCATTATTTGTGGTTATTCCTTTGCTAATATCTTTCTTGAACTGATATCATTATTTGCTAATATCTTTATCTTGAACTGATATCATTATTTGTGGTTATTCCTTTGCTAATATCTTTATCTTGAACTGATATCATTATTTGTGGTTATTCCTTTGCTAATATCTTTATCTTGAACTGATATCATTATTTGTGGTTATTCCTTTGTTAATATTTTTATCTTGAACTGATATCATTATTTGTGGTTATTCTAATATCTTTATCTTGAACTGATATCATTATTTGTGGTTATTCCTTTTAATATCTTTATCTTGAACTGATATCATTATTTGTGGTTATTCCTTTGTTAATATTTTATCTTGAACTGATATCATTATTTGTGGTTATTCCTTTGTTAATATCTTTATCTTGAACTGATATCATTATTGTGGTTATTCCTTTGTTAATATCTTTATCTTGAACTGATATCATATTTGTGGTTATTCCTTTGCTAATATCTAGTAAGCAGTCGTCTGAGTTTGAAAACGTTTAAATTGTGACATACAATGATTGGGGACTGTCATTGCATGATATTGCAATGCAACTGAATCGCTATCATGGCATTCTTCAGAAAATCAGAAATCATTACCAAAAAGATGGCCGTGAGGGGCATGAATAAAAAAATCACTGCATCAGAGGCTAATGGATACCCATGTAGATATTAAGTGATCATTTAGTTTCCTATCTTGGAATAAACTATATCATAATATCTTTTACTAGGTCAGCTGTCTGTTTTGGTCCAATACTATATATATATATATATATATATATATATATATATGTATATATATATATATATATATATATATATATATATATAGTATGTCCTTAAAGTCCACGTGCAACTTAAAGTTGTTAGTTTTTAAAGTGCACACTGACTATATGGA
>CM042158.1:30044484-30049484 GCA_023376005.1 Doryteuthis pealeii | reverse complement strand
GAACCTTCTTTTCAAAGGTTTGCGAGTTCGAAAAAAAGGTTCGTGAGAATGCTGCCGAGTCCAATAAGAAATACTTGAAGAAGGCCAGAAGGGACGTTGTACAGATAACAATAAAAATGAGGACAATAGTCAGAATAATCCAAATAATACTGTTATTTTCTCATGTTTGAAGTAAGTGGTAAATACAGTGATGCATTGGCTTACAATTACCGCAACTTCCGAGATTTCCAATTTACGAGTTGTCACTCTGTCGGTATTTTGCTTTGTGTTGAGAGCTAAAATTTGAGGTACAAGCGAGCTTCAGATACGCCTGTTCTAATAGGTTCACGTTAGTGAACCTATTAGGATAAGCGTATAATATTTAAGTTTCCTAATTTATTGCGAAAAAGAAAAATATGTTTATAAAAATATAAACATTAAGATATATTACAGCACATTATTCATTACACACTATCTTATATTTTTATACAATACAGTGCTATTTTCTTATTAAAAAAAACATAACTACATAGGGGCTTCTTTTTTTTCTTTCTGTTGAGAATTAAAATTTGTGATAAGAGCCAGCTTCAGAGACTCTTATACTAATAGGTTCAATTGTTACGTACTGGGGTTTTCACAGTACCCAATCAACATATAACGTTGTATACCCTTCTTTCTTCTTACTCTGGTCGTCTTTTCTTCTGGCCGGCTTTGGTTCTCTCTTCTAACATCTTGGTCTGGTATATCTTCTAAAGTCTGGTCTTCTATTTAGGGATTCCGGGTCTGGTTTCTGTTAGGGATCACTCCTTATCAGAAGCCCTGTGTCATTGTTAGTTTTTAGGTAATAAACACAAGACTTCGATTTATGTTGATGTTACTTTATTTGTAAATCCCCAACAAGACATTCTGCGCAGATGAGACTTACATGTAACTAGCTCGGCTTCTAACTTCTAACTGACTTAAACTTACTATATCCTTAAACCGGAAGAGGGCCTTCTATGGGAGTTCCGGTTCTCACGATTTATCCTCGGAAAACAAGGTGAGAGTGAGGTCAAGCGCTGTCACTCACTCTCAAGGCCATCAGCTGCACTAATCGCCATTATGATTCTACACTACCTTAAGAAAACTATTAGGGATCCAATAATTATGTAACACAATGAAAACACTTATGTTTCGGAAATTTATTGCCAAAAAGAAGAAAAAACATTTCTTAATAAAAAATAAACATTAAAACATCTTACAGCACATAATTCATTACGTATATTTTACTGTTAATATAAAATACAGATTTATTTTTCTTATTCATAAAACGTAACAAAATGAATAGGGTGTTTTTTATGTGGAAAAATAAACCTTATTTGGTCATATTCCATTAGAGTATGTTGGTCAGTCTATGAACTTTTCAGTCGACTATTGTATATACAGAATATACATACAAATTGTATTGAAAACAAGACGAGGGTCGACTGAAAAGTTCATAGGATGAAACATATATACGATGACATCATATATGCTGTCGAAGACCTTTTATGAATGGGATCCAAGCACTGCAATACCGATGCTAAATCTGTGTTGACAGAAATGGGGGACTATATTGAAAAATAAACAACGTTTGGTCATATTCCATAAGAGTATCTTGGTCAGGCTATGAACTTTTCAGACGACCCTCGTATATATAGAATATAGATAAAAACAGTATTTATAATAGTACGAGGGTAGGCTGAAAAGTTAATAGGCTGAAATGTTCAGATAGTGACGTCATATCTGCTGCTGATTTCTTTTTGTTTGTACAAATGGGATCCAACCACTGCATTACTGATGGGAGAAATGCATGGACCGCAAAGGGGACTATGTTGAAAAATAGACATCATTTGGTCTTATTTCATTACAGTTTCTTGGTCAGCCTGAGAACTTTTCAGCCATCCATAGTAAAGGTAAAAATTGAGGAAAAGATTAAGTTGATATATTTATTTACCAAGCTTCGATTAGTAGTGACACAAGGCCGAATGCATGGAGCACTCTCTGAGATTTGAACTCATTAGTTCTGGTCTGCTAGTCTAGCTTGATAACCATTACACCATGGAAGGCACCCAGGATGAAGTTGATATAAGTTATACAACGTTAGATCTCAGTGTTTAAATCGACATTGGTGTCGTTCGTGTTAGATGAGATTTGAGAATACGCATCGCAACTGGACACACTATTTTGGACAGGAAGAGACACAAGGTTACTTTCTTAAACGGAGTTTAACAGGTCTGAATTAGGAGTTTTTCTTCTCCTAGATTGGGTTCCTTGCCAAGGTTAAAGAGCCCAGTCTACCTTACTATTTATCCATAGGTGGAGGGAGAATAGTTGGATTCATACCTTTCAAAAATGTATTACCGCTATGTGAAATGCAAACATACTTGTCCAGGATGTGCTTCTGGGGTCCATATATAATATTTTTGGCATTCATGCAAGCAAAATTGTAAAAGGTTGAATTAATGGGGAGTTATCTTTGCATGATAATAGGCCAAGATATCCCCCTGGAGGTTCCTGATTTGGTTTCTTTGTTTAATGGCATATAAACTTTTTGGAGTTATTTAATGCTAAAGCCATCCTTGTAGAATAACAGTAGTGGTACTATTTAACCTATTGTTGGGAGGAGAGTCTACCGGACAAATGGATGACTGACATTACATCCAAATTTAACATTTGACAAATTCATTGATTTTGTTATTTTCCGTTGTTTTTGTTTATATACATTTTGGTATGTTTTTAATTTTGATTTTTCCAAACTTTGTTTCTTTTGTACGCCAACCTCTTTGTAACTATTTCTACTTTCTTTGGTTATTTTGCGTATAGCATTTCTTTTTTTAAATTTCCTGTTAGGTTAAGATTAGTTATATATCAAGGAATAGGAATATCTAGATATGTGTTGATACAAACTTACCAAAATGGCAAACGATCTGATTTTTATGACAAAAGGCGGCAACAAAAATAAAATAAACAAAAAATAAAGAAATGACAAACTTAATGAGAAAGAAAAATATTGAAATGAATAAAAAATAAAAAGAAAAAAGAAAGATTATCACAAAGGTGAACGCGAGGCGAGGAACCATAAAAGCTTTTAATGACATATCAATCCCATGTCAATGTCAAAGCCATCCTTGTAGAAGAACAGTAGTGGGGCTATTTAATCCATAGATGTAAAAAAGAAAGAGTTTATACTTTTCCCAAGGATGTTAATCCGAAAGTAAACGTTATAGCGTGACTGGGGTTCGAACTCACTACGATTTGGCAGTCCAGCACGTTAACCACTGAGACTGAGATAGATAAATAGATAGATAGATAAATAGATATAAAAAAAGTAAAGTAAAGTCGACGGGGCAGCCTAAAGTCGGTATCAGCCAGTCAGCGAGGGAGTCTATCCCCTTTTCAATAGCGCTAGACCAAGGAGATTGTTTTTAGCATCTGAGGTGGAGTGCCACACCTACCATCAGCTCCTTACTTTACCGCACAGATCCCTGTGCTACTCATACGCTGAGTTTGCGAGGACCGGTATCGAACTAGGAACCTTGTGGTTTCTAGCCGAACGCTCTACCGACTGAGCTAATATCAACCTTCGTGGGTTCTTTAATGCCAAATCCAACCTCGTACAGGAACAGTAGTGATAATAATTCATAACTATGGAGATGAGAGGGTTCATACCTTTCCCAAGAGTATTATACCACAAGTGAATGTAATTGCGCAACTGGAGTTCGAAATCGCTTAGTACGATGTTGTAGTCCCATAGCTGTGGGTGATGAGGGGATTCATACCTTTCCCAAGAGTATTAGACAGAAAGTGAACATAATAGCACGACTGGAGTTCGAACTTATTTAGTACGATGTCACAGTCCCATGGCTGTGGGGATGAGGGGATTTATAGCTCTCCCTAGGTTATTAGTCCAAAAGTGAACGAAATGTCTTCTGCATAAATAACCCAACAAGGGTTGATATGCCGTAAAATCCAACTAACCAACCAATTTAAACATAATAATAATTTTTTTTAATGTCAAGGAGTTTTAAGCAGTAAGCTCAAACTAGCTTAATAGGATGTCGCAGTGCAGACTCCTAAAAAGGAAACGGCTGCTTTCTTGGTTTAGATAATTGCGTGTCTTCCTATTAACATCAGTTGTAACCACTCACTAGCACCTTATATCCAGGGATTACAATGCCGATTTTCAAGGCTGGCTATAATTCTTGACTTCAAACACTGGCATGATATAATCTACACTCAGTTATCAACACGTCTTTTAGCTTAATATAGGTCATCAAATTAATATAACAAAAAATGGTTTGGTTTCTTTGTATAAAGGCATATCAATAATCGTGGGTTATTTAATGCCAAATCCATCGTTGTAGAAGAACACTAGTTGAAGTATTGTAGTATTTAGCCCACAACTGACGGGGGAAAGGGTATTACACCTTTCTCAAGTGTTGCAAGATGGGTATATTATCCTGACTTTTGTGAGCTAGGACTACTAATGGAAGGGGGGGGAGAAATAAATAAATAAGAGATGATAAAGGTGTAAAAAACAGGATGAACGATGATTTGACCGTAGCGTGACCCCGAACTGAGAATTGAGTGGCAACCGGAAGTCGGGTGTTGACCAGAAGTCACGTGGTGACGTGGAACAACGAAGAAATGTATCGCTTTTTTTGTTTGCTTTCGGACGCCTAGGGGAACGGACGGTCTCTGGACCCTAGCATGGGGTCACAGTAGTTTAACAGTTTCTCTCTCTCTTTCTCTCTGCCTTTCTTCCTCTCTGGTACGAGCCCACTAGACCAGCACGATAATAAAGGCTAGCAGTTGTGACGACATATTTTTCGTGTTATAATTTCTATCAACACCATTTTAGCACTGTGAATTTGGAGGCACGTGGACGAGACCCGCTATATAATATATACGCCGCCGCCACCTTACAGTTATCGTTTCAGTACACCGGAAAAAAGGACAACGTTAATTTTATCATTTTGGTACCGTGAAAATATACCACA
>CM042158.1:30024484-30039484 GCA_023376005.1 Doryteuthis pealeii | reverse complement strand
TAATTTTTTTTCCAGAATACAAGGTGTGTCAAAAAAAGTACCAAGTTTAAAGCTGTATTTACCAATCTTGGTAAATACAGCTTTAAACTTGGTACATTTTTGACACACTTTGTATCCCGAAAAAAATTAATGAATGGAACGTGTTTTTTTTTTCAGAATACAAGGTGTGTCAAAAAGTACAAAAAATCTCGATACTTTTTTGACACACCTTGTATATATATTGATAAAAATCATTTTCTATATATTTGTCTTATTATATTTTATTTGTTACATATTTTTGTTTTTAATGTCGTTTTGATTATTATTATTTGTATGTTTCTCTTTCATTTGCTTTTTATAGTGCTTTATCTTTTATTAATTTGTTTTATTTTTTAATCATTGTTTTAAAAGATAACTTTTAATATATCATTGATTTATACCCTTAGTATATTTTCATTTAGCTTTTCTCATGGAAAATGAAGGATAAAATGTTTTAACCAACTCTCGGACAAAACGAGGGTGTGAATTTTATCGAACTCTTGTCCGAGAGTGGGTTCCACCAGAGGATTTGCGCGAAGTTTAATACGAACGGCTTCATCCAGAATTTGAACTGGGGTCACCGAGTTCATTTCTTATTACGATAACCGTTACATATCCGCGCCTCTTGCATGTTTGTACGATGATATGAATGAATGCGTATATCTAGTACAAAATCCGTACGTATTTAAGCATACATGGGTATTCATAGGTGCATGTCTATGTTTATTTTTGTCCGTGTGTTTTATGTAAATTGAATATTTACTCACCTGCCGTCTAAACTAGAAGAGACATCGCTAGTGGTGTCGTGAGCAGAATCCGGATAGTCATTTCTCTGGGGATGAGATTGTGGGTCCTTCCCACGTCTTTCTCGAATATTGGTCAAATTGTAAGAAACCATCTTTACATTGCTGTTCGAATATCTGGAAATATTATTCACAGGTAAAGAACAAATTTGTATTTTATGTTTTTTAGATTATTTATTTATTTATTACTTTTGACTGTGAAAATTTACAATTTTAATCTTTTTTTTAAATAAAGTTTAAATAAAAGGGGAGCTGTTATTGTGCATAATAATTTTGGTCATACTACTTATACACAAGCAAATAAAGCAATGATAATCTTATTATAATGGAGATTGTGTGTTTTTCAGTCTGTAACCGAAACTATATTACTACTCAAGTCACAATTCCCTTAATTATTTACGTCAAATTCTCCATGATTTCATTCTTTTAAACCTTCAGTTATTAATAAAATTGTTTTACATTATTAATACTGTTGACCATATCTACGTACTAATAACATGCAATTGTATTTATATATACAACAAAATAGCGGTTTACAGTTTGAACGAGAAGGCTAATTTGCATATTGATATTTAAAATTTTATTTTAATAAATATGTGCTTGGTATTATTGATTTCTAATTGTTTGGTTTTATCTTAAGAAATATAAACAAAAATCTCTCCAGTAAATCTTAAAATAAATTTATTTACAAGAAGAAATAACTGTAATATTATCCTTTACTTCCTATTTTAACTAAATAGTTAAATTAGGAAAATTTACCAATGAAAGAGGGGAGTAATGAAAAATGAAGGAATAGTTAGTTTCAAAGTTGTTCTATTTTTCGATTATACAGGGGTATAATCGAAAAATAGAACAACTTTGAAACTAACTATTCCTTCATTTTGTTGCAGATCTTTTTATCTGCAGATCTTTTTATCTGCATTCTTAGTCAGTTTCATTAGCCTTTCTAATTTAATATGATATTTTATTATATCAAAACTTAAATACTTGCACCCGGAGGGTGCATATATTTGCTAGTTTTTATAAAGTCACTTTCTTTATATTGTTTTACTGTTACAAATTTTAAAATTTAGTTGAAAGTTCAAGTTAAACAAAGTCGGTTGTCTCTTTCAAGAAATGAACTCTGACTATTCATAGGAATATAAATGGATTACCATTGAATTTATTAATGTCTACATCCTTCATTTAGTTAATAATATTTTTTTAACGATTAAAAATTACTTTAAAGAAATTTTAAATAATAACTTTAAAAATTTTAATTTCTTAAAAACTTTTTAAACATTACTTTAAAATCACACTTTTTAATTATCATTGAATTTATGTCTACATGAATTAATTCATGCAAAATGTTTTCGGATGATATCTATACTAGCTATCTCCACACTCAACGGCAAGCCTCTTAAGTTGTAGATTTATATTTGAATTGTCCAAGTTTATATTACCATTATCAAGATCCTATATTTGGCACCGTCACAAGATAATAATTGGCACCTTAAAAAGATTAGATTTGGAGCCTTATCAAGATTAGATTTGATACCCAATATTAAAATTATAATATCACACCAAAAATACTTACTGTCAAGTAATAAGATCACCGGGTTCTGACAGGTCGTCAAAGTTAATGATTGATTGATTGATTGACTTGAACGGCAGGTCAACCAGTCCAAGTTTATTTGTGTCTAGAGTCTAGAGAATCGCGGTCAATGAACGTTCATATCTACATTTTTGGTTAATTATTTCTTTAAATTTTTTTTAACACAATCTTATCAAATAGGAATGATTTTTAATAGATTTATTTGACCCATAGTTGAAATCACATCAATATTATTCACAGGAATTAATTCATGCAAAATGTTTTCGGATGATATCTGTATATATATAGAACAATTTACACGGATAGCAAAGGCATGGTCGGCCACAAATAGATTATCAGTCATATGGAGGTCCGATTTCCCTGACAAGCTAAAGCGACAGTTCTTCCAAGCTGTGGTTGTGTCGGTGCTGCTATATGGCTGCACCACCTGGACACTAACAAAACGTCTTGAGAATAAGATAGATGGGAGCTGCACAAGAATGTTGCGCGCAGTCTTGAACAAGTCATGGAAGCAGCACCCCACAAGGAAACAGGACCTACATTGACCAGCTATGTGAGGATGCTGGCTGCTACGCAGAGGAGCTCCCAGGTGAAATGAATGATAGGGAAGGTTGGCGAAAGATTGTCATGGATACCCGTGCTGTATGCGCGACATGATGATAATGATGATGATACCCAAAATGGGCCTAAAATGCTTTTTTGACAAAATGACTTTAGCCCCCCCCCATACAGAAAATAATTTACCAAAAATCAGGGAATTATCGGATTTTAATGAAATTTTCAGTGTTTATTTATCAATGAATGATCTTTATAATGCATTATTTATTTTATTTCAAAACTTTCTCATTTTTTTCAGGTCACATAATTTTCACACACCCCCCCCCCCATGTTGGGGGCGTAACATTTTATTCGAGTTGGTCTTTCAGGTTACAGTATAAATAAAGAGATAAAAGACCGAAGTTATGAATAGAAACAAAAAAAATTACGGTGGCTTTTCTATGAGAAAATAAGTACCGGAAATAGAAAAATAAAATGTAAAATAATAAATACTTAGTTTTTGGAGATTTCTTTTTTACTCATTTCGATAATTATTTAATTTTATAAAAGAAAAAATTATACATCGATATTTTTTCTGCTTAAAAAGGGGAGGGCTACATTTTCAATCGAGTTTTTCTTAAAAAAGTATACTTTTCAGCAATAAAATAAGGTTTGCATTAAATAGATATTCATTATTAGAATCTAAAAATATAACATTTTAAACTTAACATCAGGCTTTTCATATTTTTAATGAATTTTATATATTAATTTTTCATAGCAAAAATACTAAATTAAAGTTTTGAAATAAAACAACTGATGCATTATAAAATTCATTAATTGATAAATCAATAGTGAAATTTTCATTAAAATCGGATAATTACCTGATTTTTGGTAATTTTTTTCCTTCTCAAATGTTATTTTAAAATTGTAAAGAAGCGCCTAAAACCATTGAAAAAGAGGCAGAATGGCGGATCGCGTCGAAATTGACCAAAGCAAATGGTTTTAAAACTACTAAAAATAAACTGCATATGTAATGATATTTTTATTTTTTTTATGATCGTCATTATGTTACTACTTATTATTTTAGACAAACGTTTGACCTTAAATAATAGATTTAATTAATTTTAATTAGTTTTAAAAAAGCTAGCAGCCGACAAAATTGGGTATCTCTAATCTTTGCATATATAAAGAACAGTTGTGTGAATGTATGTCCGGAGGAAACTATGAAAATTAAACAATTAACGACAAAGTAAATATAGGTACACATTCACTATCACCAAATCTTGCTTTCTGAGCAAAAATAATGAATATTTAACTTATATTCGTGAAGATAATTAAAAAATAAAATTTAAATGATTACCGCATGGAATTTTTTTGTTTTTCCATTTAATATTGTAAGTACTATACATTATCTTTTCTTTTCAGAGTTTCTGGATCAATGCAAGGTCTATTTTTATGTGGGGGTTAAATAGGGCATCCTGCGGGGATACAACTTACGATTCATTAATGATGGATCTGCGAGAATTAAAAAATCTTACTCAGGTGACCGCCTGGTAGTCGCTTCTAGTTTTTAATACGTCTCATAGGGCCATATACCCCGCTACCTCATAGGGTGTGTCAGGTTTATACTGCACTTTGAATATCGGGTAGCTAAACTGGAATATATCCCAACTCTGAGAGAGTTATTTGTTGTCGAAACTCTGGGTGTTTTCTGGTCATATCTCTGGTAGATTTCAAACAACCGAAAACTAGCACTTAATGCAATTGTTCCGTAAGAGGCATTTTTTATCAGTTATTCTGTCAAAATAGACCTACACGATATTTATTAAGTAGAAGCTTACCTGATATATATACTTAATAAGAACAAATGAATAAAAAATTAAAATAAATAAAATTTTAATTTAAAAAAAGCAAAATGAAAGGAAAGTTAAAAAAGAATATCTCAGGAGAACTGAAAAATTTAGAAACGAAACTTAACAGCAGAAATCTGATCAAAGAAAATATCTGGGCCTTGCCACAGGACCAAAAATGGACAAAAGAAGAACTCAGACAGATAGACCAAAGGAAGAAAATTAATGACCATGAGAGAATGATAGAATGAATTGTCAGAAAGGAAGAAGAGGTCTGAACTGAGGAACTTGCTGTCAACTGAAGAAACTACTTAAAGAATAGTAAAACAGAAGAAAACAAAAATAAGAAAAATAATATAATAATAATAAAATAATAAAATAATTGCAACTGAATCACTTATAATTGCTGCACAAAATAATGCCATAAGGACAAACTATATCAAAGCGAACATTAATAAGACCCAACAAAATAATAAATGCAGACTTTGCAGTAATAGAATGAGACTGTAAACCATGTTCTCTGCGAATGTAGCAAACGAGCACAACCAGAATACAAAACTAGACACGACTGGGTTGGGAAGGTGATCCACTGGGAATTATGCAAAAAAATTAATTTTGACCATACAACAAAATGGTATATGCATAAACCAGAATCTGTTCTTGAGAACGAAACACATAAAATTCTCTGGGACTTTGAAATAAAAACGGATCACCTTATCCTAACAAGGAGACCAGACCTAGTGTTAATTAGCAAAAAAGAAAGAACTTGTCAACTGATGGATTTTGCAGTTCCAGCAGATCACAGGGTGAAGATGAAGGAAAGCGAAAAGATGGACAAATATCTGGACCTTGCCAGAGAACTGAAAAAGTTATGGAATATGAAAGTCAGAGTGATACCAATTGTAGTTGGTGCACTTGGAACGGACCCAAAAAGCTTGGAAAAAAGACTGAAGAATCTAGAAATCAGAGGAAGAATTGAGACTATCCAGAATACGGCACTGCTGCAATCTGCCAGAATACTCAGAAGAGTCCTGGAGATCTGAGAGACTCTAGAGAAATACCATCAGCTAATGCTGTTGTGAAAAACTGTAATAATAATAATAATAATAATAATAATAATAATAATAATAATAATAAGGGATTGGAAAATCTGGACATCAGAGGAAAGATTGAGACCATCCAGAATACTGCACTGCTACAGTCGGCTAGAATACTTAAAGAGTCCTGGAGACCTGAGGAGACTTGCTGTCACTCAGACTCCACTCAAAAGTAATGAATAATAATAATAATGAACAAAAAAGAGCAAAGAAAGATTACTTATGGCAGCCAATAACAACAGCTGCAACATATGACAAACAGAAAAAAACAATGAAAACAAGAAAACAAAGTTATGGAGAAACACAGTTATATCGTTACTATAATGGAATTATTTGATATAAATGAACTTTACTCACGGCATGGAAATATCTTTTTAATCTTCGTCCGGCAGCAAAACAACAGTATACACAGTAAAAATAATATGACCAGTATAGAGACAACCACAATTATAGCAATGTCTCTGGCGTTTAGTCCAGCTTTTGTCACAGCAGCAGTGTCAACTACAAAATAAATAAATAAATAAGTAAATGAGAATATGTCCACAATGATTTCTGTCCATGTTTCCTAATATTCAAATGTTAAAAAAAATGACAAATGTTCATAATTCCAGATCATATGACCTTTAGGCACCCCTTTTTGATCTCGATTAAGAAAGGACATGTTTTTCATTTACACCGTTAATATCCGGTTGTTTTAACAAACGATTTTTAGATTTAAGAAAAATTAATAAAACTAACCCCTAACCCTAACCCTAACCCCAAATCCTAACCCCTAACAAACAACCGGATATTGACGGTGTAAATGAAAAACATGTCCTTTCTTAATCGAAATCAAAAAGGGGTGCCTAAAGGTAATATGGTCCATAATTCCTTGTGAACGACTTGTATATATGCACCATTTTAGACTATTCGGACCACTGTCCTCATCTTCATTGTTATCTGTACAACGTTTCGGCCAATGTGCCCCCCGGCCTTCCAGATAACAATGAAGATGAGGACGGTGGACCAAATAGTCTACATGGTGCTAGTTATCGGGCCACATATCAGAAATTCAGAGAAACTTGGTTATTTATATCCTCTCCTACTTCTCTCCTGATTAAGTGAGTTTGCTGGTTGGGTTTTACGGCATGTCAACTCTTATTGGTTTATTTTATGCCGAAGACAGTGTTTATAGGATTCTTGTTGAGTATTCAATATTTTGTTCAAACTCAATTTGTATCACTTTTTTAATAGCCATTTTTATCTATTTAACCCAAGGATGTGGCTCTAATAGATAAAACCATTCCGGGTCAAATTGAACGAGAGAGTAATAGCGATAAAGAAGTACTCCACATATATATACACATAAAGCGCGTGGTGTAAGGGTTAAAGTCATAGGAAATGGACACGTCGCTCCGAGTTCAAATCCTGGACGTGGTAGTTGCATTTCACTTAGCGCTAATACCCTTGGGAAATGTATGAATCCTACTCTCCCTCCAGCTATGGGTAAATAGTAGGGCAGTCTGGGCTCTTTAACCTTGGTTAGGCAACCCGTCTAGGAGAAGGAAAACTCTGAATTCAAACCTGTTGAACTCCGCTTAAGAAATTGACCTTGTGTCACATCCTGCTCGTGCGGAGGGGTTGGTAAATATATATACATACACATACAGGGGTCTAGCATATATATGATAAATAGAGTTGGCGTAAGGGCAGTAGGGTCGGGACAATCATATAGTTGCAAGGGTGTAATGGTTAAAGTCATGGGAAATGGATTCGTCGTCCCGATTTCAAATCATGGATGTGGTAATTACATTTCACTTAGCGCTAATACCCATGGGAAAGGTATGAATCCTACTCTCCCTCCAGCTATGGGTAAATAGTAGGGCAGTCTAGGCTCTTTAACCTTGGTTAGGCAACCCGTCTAGGAGAAGGAAAACTCTGAATTCAAACCTGTTGAACTCCGCTTAAGAAATTGACCTTGTGTCGCATCCTGTTCGTGCGGAGGGGTTTGGTAAATATATATAGGTGCTAGGGGTTTGACTCGACCAGCCAATTGATCGGATGGGGTCTCTCCGACCGTCCGTCTAATCTATATAGACTGTTGCATGTCATATGCTGCTCAGCCACAGGGAATACGTCCTTAAGCATCATGGGTCGCCACCCTCGACCAACAAGTGGCCCCATTTGGGGGATTTCACCCCTCTGCATGGGTGCAGTCAGTGTATTCTTCTACCCAACCGACAGGGTGGGATTAAGCGAGGGCATTGAGCACACAGTTGACTCAGCTCCAGTCAAATATAGACGTTATTCTTTTCTACTTCTGGGATGTATCATATAAAATATATATTGGTTTATGTAACAAATTATTTTGATTATGATTTCTATTGATATTTACATTTTTAGTTCAAGTATTGATTTATATTCTTGTAACAGATTGAATCTTATGTAATTCTTATTTATTGATTATCAGTAAACGGTGCTATTCGCAGAATTGCGTCCCGGCCTAAAAAAAAACGCTAGGCGGTGATAGTTGAAAAAACAACCCCATCTACGAATGAAGTCCCTAGCTGAAGCGGTACCTGCTGTATAGAAAAAAATAATTTGTCGATTGAAGGCGTTTATATCGACAATTTTTTTAGTGGTTTGAAGGCGTTTAAAGTAAGCCATATGTTTGAAAATATTGAGAAAAAAAACAATAAAAAACAAGCAAAAAAAAAAAAACAACAACCAGCGTTTAAGGCGTTTTTCCCGAAATGTTAATACGATATTTTACCCCTCTAGTCTATTTTCGACAAGTAAATGTAAATATTTTAACCTTCTCTTCTTTAAAATATTTTAAGGGGGTGGGCTAAATATTTACATTTACATATCGATAAAAATATAAACCACAAAAAAAATGATTTGTTGATGAAAAACACCTTCATCGACAAATTATTTTTTCATATACAGCAGGCACCGCTTCAGCTAGGGATTTTATTCGTAGGTGGGATTGTTTTTCAGCTATCACCGCCTAGCTTTTTTAAGGCAGGATACCGGGACGCAATTCTGCGAATAGCACCCATCAAACATAAAAAATATAGTTTCCTGAGCGTATTTTCATAATAAATGTCACATAAACCTTTTTATTTTATAATACATTTTATTGTATTATACAATCAAACATATATTTAAGTTTTAATGTAATAAAATATTATATTAAATTAGAAAGGCTAATGAAACTAAATAAGAATGCAGATAAAAAAGATTTGAAACAGAGCGGGTATAATCAAAAAATTGAACAACTGAAACTCCCGTCTTTCATTGCTAATTTAATTATTTAGTTAAATAGGAAGATTTATCCCCGCGATCTTTGTTCATATTCATTAAGATAAAACCAAACAATTAGAAATCAATAACACAAAGCACATATTTATTAAAATCAATTTTTTAATATCAATATGGAAATTAGCCTTCCCGTTCACACTGTATAGTGCTATTTCGTTGTATATATAAATACAATTGCATATTATTAGTATGTAGATATGGCCAAAGCCGGGGGTCCAGTGGCTTCGGCTCTGGATCTTTACAAGTTAATAACGTCGATCCCAGGGGGCTATCCCCCCCCCCCAGGCAATACATGCACTCTTGATTTAAAGGGGCAGGACAGGGCTGGGTTTATTGCCGACGCAATTTTTTCCACCTACCACCCATGAGCTTCGGCTTGTGGGTGGACCCACTTAAAAATGTCCTTGTGTCACGCCTTCATAAGTGGTATGAGAGGCAAATACCTGTAGATATGGCCAACAGAATTAATAATATCAAACAATTTTATTAATAATTGATGTTTAAATAAAATTAAATCAGGAAGAATGTGACGTAAATAACAAAGGGAATTGTGACCTGGAAGAAATGGTAATGAAGTAGTAGTTCACAGAACTCAAGAATTGGAACTGGTAGGTATGGCGCTCCACCTCAAGCGTAAAAAACAATCTCCTTGCTCTAGAGCTAGTGAAAAGGGGATAGAATAACTCGCTGTCTGGCTAATATCGATTTTAGGACACCCAGACGACTTTACTTATTATATATATATATATATATATATATATATATATATATATATATATATATGTGTGTGTGTGTGTGTGTGTGTGTGTGTGTATATTATACGCACGCACACACACACACACACACACACACACACACACACATATATATATATATATATATATATATATATATATATAAACTCGTTGGAGTGGCCTAAAGTCGGTATCAGCCACAGCGAGTGAGTCTATCCGCTTTCCACTAGCGCTAGACCAAGGATATTGCTTTTTCAGCGTGGTGCCACACCTACCATCAACTCCTCAATTTATCGCACATATCTCTGTGCTACTCGTACGCTGAGTTGGCGAAGGCCGGTATCGAACTAGGAACCTTGAGGTTCCCATCCGGACACTCTACCGACTGAGCTAAACTGGCCCTATATATATATTCGTTAGGTGAACACACACACACACACACACACACACACACACACATATATATATATATATATATATATATATATATATATATATGAGAATCCGTTTGGAGAAACCTCGTTAGTCATTCTCTTACTAATTAGGTTTACTTTATTAGTCATAGGCTCTACTTTTTGTATTGAGCACTTTAGTATTTAACTTAGGCAACTCTTATAGTATTTTTTTCTTTGAGCTATTTTAATCGTCCCATCTGATTATTTTCAGTAGGTACATATGATTTGGTCTTTTCTTTTTTTTATAAATTCTATAAAGTTGGAGTTTTTTTATACAGTTGCTATGCGGGAGGGGTGGGAAGATATGCTTTATTTACCTGACCCCCCACCACCACCACCACCACGAGGCTAATGTGTCAGAAACAATCCAAAGCTCATGGGATGGCTAGTACAAAAACTGCGTGGTTCCGTTGGCATTCCCCTTTTGGCGTGCCTCAAGTATCAGGAAATAAAACCAGGTTATTATCCTCGTACCCCACTTGTACTAGGTCAGGCACAAGGCCCTATTAACGTGGGACCACCTACAAGCCGAGACTCATTGGTGGCGGGCTTAAAAATTGCGTCTATCCTCTCGGCATTCCCTCTCAAGGGGGGGCGCCTCAGGCACTGGGCAATAAAACCAGACCCGACCCTTTAAATCGGGGCCAAGATGAATGGTAGACTCTATCATGTCTAACCATTATTTTCGTACACAAAGAGAGGAAAGATTATTATAAGACTTGTTTTATATTTATTTGGTTGTTTGCTGCACCACTGCAAACGACCCATTCATAAAATATCACTGCTAATTCGTACTTTCGCCATGGTGATATAGCCGAAATAGCTTATTGAAAAAGGTTTTTCTTGTGTTAAATAGTGTTCCCCACACAGTACTGGTTAATTCTCACAGAAGTTTCCACACCGTTCACAACACAAAAGTTCTCAATTCTGTCGACATTAAAGTCCGTCAACGTCCTTACTGCAAAGTCTGCTCACGCTCACTGCCAACATGGCTGCCAGCGTCTCTGTTTGTTGTTTTTCCCGGAAGTCTGACAAAGTTCGATAAATCAAGTGATTATCCACGAAAGTTATCTCCCTTGGACTTCAGCAAGTCTCTCTCTAAGAATCTTTATAACACAGTAAGTCTCTCTCTAAGAATTTTTATAACAGACCCCTTCATAAAATCAGCCACCGGGTTGGCACAGAGATCACTCCTCAAATCTCGGCACAAGGGCCATATATTTTCTTTTTTTTTTGGAGGGGGTGGGTGGAGGAGACAGGGGACAAAACTGGTTATGCCACTTTTTTCGTTCTGTCTTAGCTAGTTTATATGTATCAACAGTACACATTTTTGGGTGATAACATTTTATTAATTTCAAGTATAAGCAAAGCTGATGTCATAATGAACTTTTCAATCCTTTCGAATAGATAAAATAGACCCTTCAAATCTGTATTAATCAAGTACCCCACGTGTACGGGTTAGGTACAAAGCTCTATTAATGTGGAACCACCCACGAACCGAACTTCATGGGTGGCGAGTGCAAAAAATGTGTGGATCCCCCAAGGTGGGCACCTCAGGCACTGGGCAATAAACCCAGATGTGCCCCTTTAAATCGAGGGGGGCAGGTGTTGCCTGGGGGGGGGAATGGCCCTCTGGGATCACGCCGTTACTTTCTTTAATAGACACAGGCCCCGAAAGGTTCGTATTATCCTGAAAGTTCATGTGTAGAAACAGATTATTTGAAGTGAGCACATACGTGCACTCACTCCAAACAAACTTTTTATTTATTCGGAAATGAGGTAAAGCGTATGTGCACACAACTCGGCATGTAGCCGGAAGTTTGGTTTTGGGGGAGAGGGGATAAAACTGGTCATATCACTACACGGATCTATCTAGCTAGGCTCACTCACCGACCGATTCATTCAAAAATAAAAATAAAATTCTTGCATTCTCTCCTTGCGCAGCTCCCTTTCACCAAAATACCTCATTCGCTCTATGCATGTGTAGAAACAGTACAAATATTTTTCTAATAATTTTCTTTCAATCCTATCAACAGTACAAATTTTTGGGTGAAACCATTTTATTAATTCTAGGTGTCTACGCAAAGGTGATGTCATAATGCACCTTTCAATACCTTCGAATTTGATCAAATAGACTCTTCCAGTTATATGTAAAAACAGTACAAATATTTGGGTGAAACTATTTTATAAATTATAGGTGTTTACGCAAACGTGATGTCATAATGCACCTTTAAATCCATTCGAAGTTGAACAAATGGTATCTTCCAGGAATATGTAAAAAAAAGAAAAAAAACAAAAAAAAACAGGACACTTATTTGGGTGAAACCATTTTATAAGTTCTAGGGGTCTTCGCAATAGTGATGTCATAATGCACTTTTACATTCCCTTCAAAGTTGAACAAATGGTCTCTTCCAATAATATGTAAAAAATAGTACGCATATTTGGGCGAAACCATTCTATAAGTTATAGGTGTTTACGTAAAGGTGATGTCATAATGCACCTTTCAACCCCTTCAAAGTTAACTAAATGGACTCTTCCAGCCAGTATAAATACAGCTACGCGTCCGAATCTTCATTTTAGAATTAACATTATTATTATTAATATTAATTATTATTATTAACATTAATTAATTAATTAGTGGCCTAGGGGTGGTTGGGTTGGAAAAATATTTTTACGTTTTATTTCTCCCCTTTGATAATAAGCATTATGTTTATTATAAGTTTATTATTTTATAATAAGCATAATGCTTATTGTCCTTTGTTTTTTTTCATATGGTCACTTCCTCACTTTTTGTTTTTCTAGCCTCCATTTTTAGTTAAGGCTTTTACCACCTTTTTAGAGTAGGATTTTTCCAACTCTTCCACCTCTTCTCCACACCTTAAATTTTAAACTTAAGATTTTTAAGTTTAAATTATTTTTTTAGTTATTATTCTTTAGAATTAAGCAATGGTTTCTTAGAATAAATAGTGATAAAAAATAAAATGAATATAATAAAACATAACAAAATATTAGAATTTCTTATAAATTATTATTAGTATTTAAAATATTCAAATGAATATTGATTTTTCATAAAATTTTTCTTTCTTTCCTTTCTCTTTTTATTTTTTAGGTTTCCTCTCGCCTGACCACGAGACATCCACCACCAGTACAGCTACTGCAATCAGCACAACAGATCATCCTACTGCAATCAGTTCACCAGCGTATTTCACAAGAATCAATGCAAGTCTCCAGACTGCACAGGCCGCCTGATTGGTGCCTAGCACGGCCTTAGAGGTCTGGTGCTAAGTAAGAAGCAATATGATATGGGCCTAATATCCATACAGAGGAGGAACAGAGGGCCAAGAATCAATGCGAGGCGTCTCCAGACTGTACATGCCGCCTGATTAGTGCCTAGCACGGCCTTAGAGGTAAAGCCAGCGGCACAGATTTCGGGTCTGGTGCTAAGTGAGGGGCAAAATGATATGGGCCTAATATCCATACAGAGGAGGAACAGAGGGCCAAGAATCAATGCGAGGCGTCTCCAGACTGTACAGGCCGCCTGATTAGTGCCTAGCACGGCCTTAGAGGTAAAGCCAGCGGCACAGAATGACATGGGCCTAATATCCATACAGAGGAGGTACGGAGGGAATCGATGCGAGGCGTCACCTTATTGGTGCCTAGCACGGCCTTAGAGGTAAAGCCAGTTGCACAGATTTCGGGTCTGGTGATAGGTGAGGGCCAATATGATATGGGCCTAATATCCATACAGAGGAATGGAGGGCCAAGAATCAATGCGAGGCGTCACCAGACAGCAAAGGCCGCCTGATTAGTGCCTAGCACGGCTTTAGAGGTAAAGCCAGCGGCAAAAGCCAGCGGCACAGAATGACATGGGCCTAATATCCATACAGAGGAGGTACGGAGGGAATCGATGCGAGGCGTCGCCTTATTGGTGCCTAGCACGGCCTTAGAGGTAAAGCCAGTTGCACAGATTTCGGGTCTGGTGCTAAGTGAGGGGCAAAATGATATGGGCCTAATATCCATACAATATGATATGGGCCAAATATACATACAGAGGAGGAACAGAGGGCCAAGAATCAATGCGAGGCGTCTCCAGACTGTACATGCCGCCTGATTAGTGCCTAGCACGGCCTTAGAGGTAAAGCCAGCGGCAAAAGCCAGCGGCACAGAATGACATGGGCCTAATATCCATACAGAGGAGGAACGGAGGGAATCGATGCGAGGCGTCGCCTTATTGGTGCCTAGCACGGCCTTAGATGTAAAGCCAACGGCACAGATTTCGGGTCTGGTGCTAAGTAAGGCGCAATATGATATGGGCCTAATATCCATACAGAGGAATGGAGGGCCAAGAATCAATGCGAGGCGTCACCAGACAGCAAAGGCCGCCTGATTGGTGCCTAGCACGGCTTTAGGTAAAACCAACTGCACAGATTTCGGGTCTGGGGCTAAGTGAGGGGCAATATGACATGGGCCTAATATCCATAAAGAGGACGGGCAGACTGCCAAGAATGTGAAGCGTCACCAGTTTGCACAGGCCGCCTGATTGGTGCCTAGCACGGCCTTAATTAAGCCAAAAGCGTAGATCAAGAATGGCAATATGCATGGATCGAAA
>CM042158.1:29949484-30019484 GCA_023376005.1 Doryteuthis pealeii | reverse complement strand
GAAAAAAGGGGAGAGGGGTAGGGTAGAAATAGAAAGAGAGACAAAGAAAGGGACAAAGAATGGGCGTAAAACGGATAAGGGGGGGAGAGAAAATAAAAGAAAAAAATAAGCGGTAAATAAAAAGGGGGAAAAGAAAGAGGGGAAAAGAAAGCGAAGAAAAAGAAAAAGATGAAATGTGGAGAAAAAGAAAGAATGAAAAAGAAAGAAAAAAGAAAGAGTGAAAGAAAGAAAGAGAGAGAGAGAGAGAGAGAGAGAGAGAGAGAGAGAGAGAGAGAGAGAGAGAGAGAGAGAGAGCAAGAAGGGGGAAAAGAAGAGGGGAAAAGAGAGAGAGAGATAGAGCAAAAAAATGGGCAAAAAGAATCAATAGAGAAAAAAGAGAGAAAGAGAGAGAGAAAGATACATTGATAGTGAGACGAAGAGAGAGAGAGAGAAATAGAGAGAGAGAGAGAGAGAGAGAGAGAGAGAGAGAGAGAGAGAGAAGAGAGAGTCAGAGAGAGAGATGTAAATTTCCTCGAGAACAGTAAATTTACAAACTGTCTTTAATAAATTTAAAAAAAGAGTGAAAAGAAAGAAAGGAAAAGTGGGAAAGAAAGCGAGAAAAAGAAAGAGAGAAAGAAAGAAATGGTTGAAAGAAAGGAGAGAACGAAAGAGAGAGAGAGAGAGAAGGGGGAAGAGAAGAGGGAAAAAAGAGAGAGAGAGATAGAGTAAAAAAATGGGCAAAAAGAATCAATAGAGAAAAAAGAGAGAGAGAGAAAGATACATTGATAGTGAGACGAGAGAGAGAGAGAGAGAGAGAGAGAGAGAGAGTCAGAGAGAGAGAGATGTAAATTTCCTCGTGAACAGTAAATTTACAAACTGTCTTTAATAAATTAAAAAGAGTGAAAAAAAGAAAGGAAAAGTGGGAAAGAAAGTGAGAAAAAGAAAGAGAGAAAGAAAGAAATGGTTGAAAGAAAGAGAAGAACGAGAGAGAGAGAGAGAGAGAGAGAGAGAGAGAGAGAGAGAGAAGAAAGAAAGAAAGAGTGTAAAGAGTTCGGGAAATAAATGGGTAAAAATAACCAAAGCAAAAAAATAAGAGAGAGAGAGAGAGGGAGAGAGAGGGGGGGAGAAAGAGTTCAATCAATGTCTTACAAACTCTCATTAATTACAAAAAAAGATATATCTGCAATTGGCCAATTAAATTCTGCTATCAAAATTCAAATATTAAATATCAATATATGATATCGATTATTGAAGAGATTTGTGACAACATCACTTTACCTGGTTTAACGCATTGATCAGGTGATGTACTGCCTTTCTGTGTTGTCACTTTTCCATCCGGGCATCCGTCGCAGAGAAAGGAACCGTTAGTGATTTGATAGAATCCAATGGCACATGAGATGCATTTGTTGTCCGTGGAACTGAAGTAGCTACCAGCTGCACACATTGCTAATAAGGAAAAAGAGATGGAGAAAGAGATGGAGAGAGAAAAAAAAATTAGAAGGATGATTTGTTTTGAACAATTTCAAATGTAAGTAAAAGTAACGTCGTCGGAGCAGCCTAATGTCGGTATCAGCCCGACAGCGAGGGAGTCTATCCCCTTTTCACTAGCGCTGGACCAAGGAGAGTATTTTAGCATCTGGGGTGGAGCGCCACACCTACCATCAGCTCCCCTCACTAGCGCTAGACCAAGGAGAGTATTTTAGCATCTGAGGTGGAGCGACATACCTACCATCAGCTCCTCAACTTTACCGCACAGATCCCTGTACTCCTCCTACGCTGAGTTGGCGAGGGCCGGTATTGAACCAAGAACCTTGCAATTCCTAGGTTAGTGCTTTACCGTTAAAGTTTTTGCATCTGAGGTGGAGCGACACACCTACCATTAGCTCCTCAACTTTACCGCACAGATCTTTGTGCTCCTCCTACGCTGAGTTGGCGAGGGCCGGTATTGAACCAAGAACCTTTCAATTCCTAGGTTAGTGCTTTACCGACTGAGTTAAAGTTTTTGCATCTGAGGTGGAGCGCCACACCTACCATTAGCTCCTCACTTTACCGCACAGATCCCTGTGCTACTCATACGATTATTTGGTGAGGGCCGGTATCGAACGAGGAACCTTGAGATTCTCAGCCGAACGCTCTACCGACTGAGCAAAACCGGCCCTTAAATGTAGGTACATGAAATTATATTCTTTCTTTCTGATTGGTTCGATGCTTGGATTTTTACGGCATGTCAGCCCTTGTTGGGTTATTTTATGCCGAAGAGTTTTTGTTATATTCATTCTTGATGGGTATTTAATTTTTTTTAAAATTCAACTTCTGTAAAAAATATTTTTTAAAGTCTATTTATATTTTATATTATATTTCATATTCATTGATAAATAGATAAAATAGACTCAAAAACATGTTTTAAAGTCTTTTTTTAATCTATTCATTCCATAGGTGTTACCCTTACAGGTAATACTATTCTGGATCAGAATGGACCAAGAAGTAATGGTGATGAAGGGGTACTCCACACTCCCTAGAGGACCATAATCAAATATTCATTAGATATAGTTTAACGTCATACCCAGGACAGTAACACCTTCAGCCACTACCCTTTAGCTCATATATGATGAAAAGATTAGGGGTTTGTTATAAAGGTCGAGACAATAATAAAGGTGCTAGGGTTTGACATTACCAGCCGATTGATAGGAGAGTGCTACCCCTACTGCCGGTCTAGACCAAGTAAGGACCAAAGTGGAGTGTTGCTTTTCATTGACGGCTCAACCCCCAGGATTCCGTCCTTAAGCATCAGGGATCACCACCCACGGCCTACAGGTGGCCTCATTGTAAGGATTTTACCCTTCTGCAGAAATGCAGCTAGTATATTCTTCTAGCCCAGCCGACATGGTGCTTTTTTCTGTATGTATACCCAGTAGTCTGTTCGTAATCTATGTATTATAGATATATATTTACCAACCCCTCCACACGAGCAGGATGTGACAAAAGGTCAATTTCTTAAGCGGGGTTTAACAGATTTGAATTTATAACTTTCCCTGGGATATTAGCACTATGTGAAATGCAAACAATCTCGTCCAGGATTTGAACTCATCTCGTTCCTAAGACGTTAACCATTGCACAACCACGCGCCTAATCTATGTATTAAAGGCGTGGACAAAATTTCCCCATTTTTTTAACCCACCTTGTATTAAAAATCAATAAAAAAAAAAATGATGGGAATTCAAAGTATTTTTGTGGTATTATGAAGGGAAGGATTTTAAAAAAAAATCAAATGTAAAAAATATTAGGTTTACAGTTTTTGAACAGAAGAATTTTACAAATTAAAACCTGCATCAGTCAAAATGGCACATTTTTGCCGTTTTCTTTTCTTTTCTTTTTTTTTTTGCAGATGAACTCTTTTGTTCTGTGATTTATTTCATTATTATAAGTAAGAAATTCACATATATTGTTGCTTTGTATATAAGTTTTGGCTCTTTTCTTATGGGGAAAATATTAATAAGTGAAAATTTACTACTTTATTTTATTTTTTTTTTAGTATATATCTATGTATCTTTGTGATAAGCTCTGTGCAGGTTCTGGATGCCGTACAGAAACCTGCGAGGGCGATGATCACTAGGTGTGAGAGACAGACAGACAGACAGACAGAATCACGGGAATCCAATTTAGCAGTGCAACCTGATGATGATGATGATGATGATTATGATCTGTAGATATCTTTATATGACACGGAATTTTTAACGATAAGTATGAACATTTGATCATATATATATATATAAGTCGTCGGGGCGGCCTAATGTCGGTATCAGCCAAGCAGCGAGGGAGTCTATCCCCTTTTCACTAGCGCTAGACCAAGAGATTATTTTAGCGTCTGAGGTGGAGCGCCACACCTACCATCAGCTCCTTACTTCACCGCACATATCCCTGTGCTACTCATAACGCTGAGTTGGCGAGGGCGGGTATCGAACTAGGAACCTTTTGGTTTCTAACCGAACGCTCTACCGACTGAGCTAACCCGGCCACTCTCTGTGTGTGTGTGTGTGTGTGTGTGTGTGTGTGTGTGTGTGTGTGTATATATATATATATATATATTCAAAGAAAGAAGAACTTAAACGGAATGACGGTTTAAGTTGTTCTTTCTTTGAAAGTTAAATATTGCTCTGTATAACTTAATTTATTGATTATTATACATTGAGCTCTTTTTAGGGATTTATTAAAATCCTTGTATGAGTGTGTATGTTTGCACCTACCAGAACATACAGTATGCTTGTACAGTGAGATTTCGATGATCCCAAATAGTATCATCCCTTACGTACCAGTCATTTGGATTACCTTTATATATATATTATATATATATAATATATATATATATATATATATTTAGTAATCAAGCACTATAATTTGTTTCTTTAATAAATAATAACCGCAAACATGAATGCCATTTTTATTTGTATGCTTAAATATTTTTTTTATTTTCTATCATTATTATTTTATTTTATATTTAAACTAATAATATTTAGAATACATGTGTACATGAACAAACTCCGGTCCGAAACACGTGTTGGTAACTCACATTAAATCATTTTGATACATTCAACATTTTCTTTCCTTTATTTATTTATCCTGTCACACACACACACACACACACACACACACACACATATATATATATATATATATATATATATATATATATATATATATATATATATATATATTCACTGAGGAAGAAGACTCAGACAACGGACAGATAGATATGAATTTAGAAAGTTATTAGAGCTTAAGATACATTTGAATAGAATTAGATAGATAGATAGATAGATACTGTAACATAAATGCAACAGCAAACCCGAAAATATATGTATAACAAACCTTTGCATTCACTTTTCTCTATTGAAAGTTCTCCTATTGTTGTCTTTCCCAAGGGACAGTGGATACAACTGGTCTGTCCGGATTTGGGCTGATAACTTCCTTTCGGACAAACTTTAATTTGTTTGGTTACATTTTCTATGTATGTTCCTGGAACGGGCTGAAGCAAAACTGATTAAAAAATAGAAATAAAATAAAAAAAAGTAAATTAAAAATAACATATAAAATCAGTATTTTAAAACTACGAACTCACGTGAGGGGACTGAACGCCGATATCGAAATACTCCGTTATTACAAATATTTTACAGACGGTGCCGCTGTCAATAACAACAAAGACAAAGGATCCGTTGAACAGTAGCGACATTCATTTGAAAAAGGGTATCTAGCGATCCCGAAAATTTATGATAACAAATAATAAAATAAGTGAATACAGTACTCCATAACATCGAGTTCCTTCATTTATTTTTAAATGCTTCATAATAACGCCCAACTTCAAGTTAAAAAAGCATAAAATATATAAAATCAGATATACAGAGCTACCTTAATTTACGAGTTCAATTCGATCATCTTGCAACTAAATTCCCTCGTATATAAAATTAATTTCACTCATCGTGATAACAGAAATGCCATTAATCCGTTCGAGTTTTCAAAAGAACGCCTAATTGTAGCAAGAGAAATTACGTACGTGGTAGCTCAAAGCAAGCACGAACATATTTAGCTTGAAAAATGAGATCAGGTGGGAGGACAGCGGGCGCCCACAGAGATTGAACTCGCACGCCTCTGATCGTGTCGACTACCTCATTGGCGTGTATACAAATTCCTACACTACGATGGCAGCGCTGTGTGAGATTGACTCGGATGTAGGATCTTGGTCAGGGCAGTTAATCTTTATTTAAGGCCTGCCTTCCCACACCGAGACATTTGCGTTTTGATCTTGCTGACAAAAACACAGACGTATGAAGAACAAGAGGTGAGTAAGCTTTGGCAGAGGACTACTGGAAAAATTGTTGGCAGAAGGACTTGGTCAGGGGACATTGACAGTTGGGAGAACGTCGTTTTCAGAGGACAGATCCGGCTGTCCGACCCGACGAATTTCTGTTATCTCTTTAAAATTTCTGTTCACATTATACTAGTATTTTTGTTACGCTTCATTTAAATAAGAAAACAAAACCCTTCAATTGTATAAAAACATAATAATTGAATGTAATGAATTATATGCTGTAATATGTTAAAATGTTTACTTTTTATAAAAAATATTTTTTGCGTAATAAATTTGGAAACATAGATATTTTTAGTGAAGCGAATAACATATGTGTATCTGAAGCTCGCTCGTACCTCAAATGTTTGCTTTTAACACAAAGCAAAAATTGACCGAAAAACAAGCTTTATCTCAGAAACTGTTGGAGAGAAAATTTTTGTGCACTAGATCGATTTGTTGATTACATATTGATACGTATATATACTGCTGTGTATATTACTGATATACATAGTGATAAACATAACATATTTCTCTTCCTTTTTTAAAACCATATTAAGAATAATATTTTCATAACAACATAGTATCTACATATACTACTTAAAGAAGGTGGAAACGATGAAAAATCATGTTATAACTAGTGTTACATAATTATTGGATCCCTAATGCTTTTATAAGGTATTGTAGAAATCATAATGGCGATTAGTATAGCTGATGGCCTTGAGAGTGAGTGACGGCGCTTGACCTCGATGTCACCTTGCGTTCTGGGGATGAATCGTGAGAACCGGAAGGCAATAGAAGGCTTTCTTCCGGTTTAAGGAGTAAGCAACTCAGTTAGACAGTTAGAAGTTAGAATCCGAGCTAGCAAGATGTAAGGATCGGCGCGTATTGTCTGGGTTGGGGATTTGGAATAAAGTAACATCAACGTAAATCGAAGTCTTGTGTTTATTACCTAAAAACTAACAATAACACAGGGCTTCTGATAACGAGAAACCCCAACAGAAACCAGACCGGAATCCCCACAAGAAAGTCAACACCAGACGATATACCAGACCAAGATGTTAGAAGATAGACTATCAGAATAGCAAAGCCGGCCAGAAGAAAATACGACCTGATTATTTGAAGTGAGCACATACGTGCACTCACTCCAAACAAACTTTTTATTTATTCGGAAATGAGATACAGCGTATGTGCACACAACTCGGCATATAGCCGGAAGTTTGGTTTTGGGGGGGAGGTGATAAAACTGGTCATATCACTACACGGGTCTATCTAGCTAGGCTCATTCACCGACCGATTCATTCAAAAATAAAAATAAAATTCTTGCATTCTCTCCTTGCGCAGCTCTCTTCCACCAAAATACCTCATTCGCTCTATGCATGTATCCTACTTAAAAATTTTCCAATATTGATGATTGGCGATGGAGGGGTGGGAAAAAATTGAAAATAAAACCCAAGAAACTGAAAAACACATGTAAACAAAACAAGAATTGTGGGTCATTTTGGTTTCCCCCTTTCCCTCAGCTATTGTGTAGGCCCGCCGACTGTCTTCCGCACTTTGTTGTTTGAAAGCAAGCCAGTCAGTGCCTCTAATATGGGAGTGGGTGTCCTTAGTGGGTGGTCGGTAAAAAATTGGGATTCTGTAGGCCAGGCGGGTTGGGTTACTAGAAAAATTGACTTTCCAGGGAAAATATTAGGGTGACTCGGGTGGTTTTATAAAAAACTTGGGATTGGGGTCCTGGATATGTCCTATAAGAAAAAAACTGGGGTTGATGATCATTCAGCCTCCTAACTGAAAGGATCTATGGTGTATGTAGTTTTGGCTTTTTCTTGTTTTTTATTTTGTTTATTTTACAGATACGACCAGAGTAAGAAGTAAGAAGTAAGAAAGGTATATAACGTTATATGCTGATTTGGTAACGTGAAAAGACCAGTATATAACACTAGAACTTTTATTTAAAAAAGTGATATAAATATTTAAAAAAATAGGAATACGTAAGTGGGTTTTTGACGTAAGCAGTGATGTAATTTCGCTTACAGACAGATAGACAGCGAATCTCCATTATTAATAGACTAGTACAAAATAAAAATAGATTTTTAAAACATATTGCCTGAGGGGTGGGAGTTAAAAATTCAATGTCGTTTATATACTCGATGTTGAACACGAGTATATAACATATAACATAAATGACTAAGGAAATCGTCACGTCAGTGATGACGTAGTTTGGGTTACAGATAGAGTTCCATAATCTATATAACTAACAAAATAAAAAACACCCACCGGGCGATGTAAAAATAGATTTTTGAAACATATTGCCTGAGTGGCGGGAGTTAAAAATTCAATGTCAGCGGGTTTGTACCCTAAATAAGTAAAATCTTCAAATTCATTAAAGGATTAAAAAATAAAACAGTTTTTAAATGTAAACTTTAAATATGTATTAAAATAAAACAAACTATATATAGATATATAATACCAGTCATGTATTTATTAAAACTTGTCTAATGTTGCATGTTCAAATTTTGAGTGTATTTATTCTATGTTATGACGATTTTGGGTAATGTGACGCAATCAGTGACGTAATTTTTGTAACAGACAAAACCCGGAAGCGAATCTCCATTTTAATAGATATAGTGCGATAGTAAGATGAGTGAATTTTTACTATAATTTTTTTACTTGTGCATATGTTACATAATAATTGATCCTATACATTTTAAGGTATTGTAGATCATTATGGCGACAGTACAGTGATGGGCTTGAGAGTGAGTGACGGCGCTTGACCTCGATCTCACCTTGCGTTCTGCGGATGGAACGTTGAGAACCGGAACAAAGAGGCCCCCTTCCGGTTTAAGGATACTAAGTAAGTAACTTAGTCAGTTAGAAGTTAGAAGCCAAGCTAGCAAGATGTGAGTCTCACTGCGCAGATTGTCTAGTCTGGGGATCCGAATAAAGTAACATCATCGTAATCGAAGTTTTGTGTTTATTACTAAAAACTAACAGTGACACAGGGCTTCTGATAACAAGAAATCCCTAGCACAGAAACCAGACACGGAATCCTCAATAGAGCCAGACGAGACCTTAGAAGATATACCAGACCAGATAGATGATAGACGATCAGAAGCAAAGCCGGCCAGAAGAATAGAATACCGAGTAAGAATTAAAGAAAGGTATATAACGTTATATGCTGATTTGGCTTAGTGAAAAAGACCAGTATATACATATACCTATTTAGTGGCGGTAAAGAAGGCGCTATGCAACACATATACACCGAAAAGACACTTACCGCAAGTCTCGCCAATCAGCTGTTGACCAGCGCCACATGATAAACTGATTTTAATATTCCCAGGAGAAACAGCCGCATTCAATGTCTAAAAGAGGAAAAAAGAAAAAAAATCAACAATAATATAATTAAAGAAATAAGCCTTTTATTATTTGATTGAATTTCTTTAGATGTGGCTTGTCATTATAATTTTGATTTTCGGACAGTTGTCCTCTACTGTAGTGTCGTATGATAAAACGCAACGTTTCAGCCGCTGTATCATCCGGCCTCAAGTTTTCTCTATCTATACCAGCATAGCAATGGAGGCGCGTGGTCTAATGGTAAGAGTCGTAGGAAATGGACTCGTCGACTCAAGTTCAATTCCTTGACGATGCTGTTTGAACTTCACATAGCGCTAATACCCTTGGGAAAGGTATGAATCCAATTCTCCCTCCAGCTATGGGTAAATAGCCGGGCAGACTGGGCTCTTTAACCGTGGCTAGGTAACCAGTCTAGGAGAAGGAAAACTCTGAATGCAAACCTATTAAACTCCGCTTAATAAATACCGTGTCACATCCTGCTCGTGCGGAGGGGTTGGTAAATATATATACGAGCATAGCAATGACCCAACAATCAGGGAAATCATTTTGAATATTTTCAGTGTTTACCAAACAAGGCTTCAAAGAACTTTTGAATATTTTATTCATATGGTGAAACTCGAATAGGTTATCATTTGTACCTATATTGTAATAATAATGATAATGATATATATATATATATATATATATATATACATATATATATAAGAGTGTTATCATGTGTGTGAAGCATTGTGTGTGCTTAGAATAATTCTACTTACATTGTAATTGAATGTCTGGTTCTTGATGATTTCAGAAAGGAGTTGATCTTTGGTTTTTATTCCATTTGCCAATGTAGAGCTGAAAGTATGAATTAAACATTGTAACAAATTCATTCGCAATTCATGAAGCAAATATTTTTCAATGAATATAACATCATGACAATCTTCTGATGCCCTTAATTCTCTCATTCAAAAACAAACAAAAAAAACAAAACAAAAAAACAAAAAAAGTATTTTATAGTGAAAACCTAGAACCTTATGATTATCCCAACCCTGTTGTGCTTGTGGCCATCTCCAACCCTTTTTAGCTGAAGGCCATAGTCTTCGAGGTATGACGTTAAACTGCATCTAGTGGCGATTCTCGAACTCTGGGGAATGTGAAGTACCGCATTATCGCCATTACTCCCAGGTCCACTCTGACCCGTAGTTATAATCTCTGTTGGGATCCTATCTATGGGTTAACTTAATTTTAAAAAATGCGTATAAAAAATGTGTTTAAAAATTGAAGTTTTGAAAATAAAATCGCATACCCTACAAGAATGGATACAAAATGTATTTGGCAAAAAATAAACACAAGGGTTGACATGCCATAAAATCCAACCAACAAACCAACCAACCAAACAGTACTTTATAGAGCGTAACGTATGATAGACTAATAGAGACAGATCTGGAGAATAAGACGCATCCTGAGGAACGTTCCATCACAGTTACTGGAATGCTCACGAGCAGAACGATACGTGCTGTGTTATAGAGGAAAATCACTGGTCGATATGTCGGGCGGGTAAAAAGTTTTTTCTCCAGTAGTTTATTATTATTATTATTATTATTATTATTATTATTATTATTAATCACTCCTATTGGGTTTTTCATATCAGCATTAGCTGATGGCCTTTAACTGGAGTCTGAGTGGCAACAAGTCTCCTCATGTCTCCAGGACTCTTCTGAGTATTCTGACAGATTGCAGCAGTGCAGTATTCTGGATGGTTTCGATTCTCCCTCTGATTTCCAAACTTTCCAAACCCTTTTCCAATCTTTTTGGGACCGTTCCAAGTGCACCAACTACAATTGGTACATCTTTCACTTTCATATTCCATAATTTTTCAGTTCTCTGGCAAGGTCCAGATATTTGTCCATTTTTTCATTTTCCTTTAGCTTCAACCTGTGATCTGCTGGAACTGATATTCAAATTATTTCAAAGTCCCAGAGAATTTTGTTTCATTCTCAAGAACAGATTCTGGTTTATGCATATACCATTTTATTGTATGGTCAAAATTAAATTTTTTGCATAATTCCCAGTGGATCACCTTCCCAGCCCAGTCGTGTCTAGTTTTGTATTCTGGTTGTGCTAGTTTGCTACATTCGCAGAGTATATGGTTTACAATCTCATCTCTGTCACCGCAAAGTCTACATTTACTATTTTGTTGGGTCCTATCAATTTTCACTTTGATGTAGTTTGTCCTTATGGCATTTTTTTTGTGCAGCAATTATGATTCAGTTTTTCTTTTGAGGTTTCTTTTTCTTAACCATGTCCAAGTCTTTCCATGTGCAACCTCTTCGATTTGTCGTTTGAAGTGTCCATATAATTGTTTTTCTTCCCATTTTTGTTTTCTAGTTTTTTTTGTTTTTTTTGTTTGTCCATATGTCACATCTACTTTTGTTGGCTGCCATAAGTAATCTGTCTTTGCTCTTTTTTATGCAGTCCTCTATGTTGGCAAGACCTCCCCTGATCTATCTCTATCGCCTCTGGGGTGGAGAGCCTGGTGCATGGTCATTAGTTTTATCGTCCTTTGGTCAATCTGTCTGAGTTCTTCTTTTGTCCATTTTAAGAAGGGTCCTGAGTATCTTATAATGGGGTATTGATTCTTTGATCAGATTTCTGCTGTTAAGTTTGGTTTCTAGAAGCTTTCAAGTTCTCCTGAGATATTTTTTTTAACATTTCCTTTCATTTCTGCTTGCTTGATATTGTCCGCTTCTAAAATTCATAAGTATTTGTAACTTTCATTTTCATCAAGTGATTTTATAGTGTCCTGATTTGGCAGTTGTATTCCATCCATTAATTTTCTTTCACCCCTTTTTATTACAAGCATAGAACATTTTTCGATTCCAAATTCCATCCCTATATCCTGGATATATATTCTAATAGTTTGTACTAGGCTCTCCAATTCTTTTTCATTTTTTGCAAAAATTTTAATGTCATCCATGTACATAAGGTGGTTGATCTTTTCTTGTGAATTACTAAATTTGTATCCCCCGGTACATTTTTTAAGTATATGGTTTAGCGGCATCATTGCAATAATAAAGAGTAGTGGTGATAATGAGTCTCCTTGGAAGATACCTCTTTGGATTTTTACTTCTGCCAGGGATTGTTTTCCAGCTTTTAATTGAACTCGCCAGTTTTCCATGGCTTTTTTAATGAAGTTTATAATGTTGTTGGAAATTTTATACATTTGTAGGCATTCTAAAATCCAGGTATGTGGGACCATGTCATAGGCTTTTCTGTAATCGATCCAGGCCATTGCAATATTTTTCCGATCGATTATTATTATTATTATTATTATTATTATTATTATTATTATTATTATTATTATTATTATTATTATTATTTCAACTGATCAATTATTCAATGAAGCATTTAGTAGTAACAGTTTGTGAGTATTTCATAGTACTCAATTCCCTTTGAATCTCGCCAAACACATAAAGCTCAATATTATTGAGAAATGTTATTGGACAACAATTGAGGCAACAAGATATTGCCAGCTGTTACATTATTCGTACTAATAAATGAATCACACAAAAACATCAAGTGAATTGAATTTGAGAAAATATCATAAAATATAGAGAAAATACATTTATAATTGCAATCTTAGATGTCCACAAATTTTATTTATCTATCTATCACAGTCCGTTAATATCTATCTATCTATCTATTCACCTCAGTCCATATCTATCTATCTATCTATCTATCTATCTATCTATTCACCTCAGTCCATATCTATCTATTTATCTATCTATGTATATGTCTATCTAAGTCCATTTATATCTACCTATCACTCTATCTATCTATCTCAGTCCATTTATATCTATCTATCTATCTATCTATCTATCTATCTATATCAGTCCTTTCATATCTATCTATCTCAGTCCATTTATATCTACCTATCTCTCTATCTATCTATCTCAGTCCATTTATATCTATCTATCTATCTATCTATCTATCTATCTCAGTCCTTTCATATCTATCTATCTCAGTCCATTTATATCTATCTATCTATCTATCTATCTCAGTCCATTTATATCTATCTATCTATCTATCTTAGTCCATTTATATCTATCTATCTATCTAACTTAGTCCATTTATATCTATCTATCTATCTAACTTAGTCCATTTATATCTATCTATCTATCTATCTATCTATGTAGATATATTACATATCTATCTAGATACATATCTAGATATCTATCTTCTATGTCAGTCCGTTCATATCTACCTATCTCAGTCCGTTTCTATCTATCTATGTATCTATCTATTTCAGTCCGTTCCTATCTATCTATCTATCTATCTATCTATCCATCCATCTCAGTCCGTTCCCATCTACCTATCCATCCATCTATATATCTATCTATCTATCTATCCATCCATCTCAGTCCGTTCCTATCTACCTATCCATCCATCTATCTATCTATCTCAGTCCTTCCATCTCTCTCTCTCTCTCTCTCTCTCTCTCTCTATATATATATATTATATATATATATATATATATATATTATATATATATATATATCTTTATATCTATATCTATCTATCTATCTATCTATCTATATATATATATATATATATATATATATATATATATATCAGTCCGTTCATATCTATCTATCTATCTATCTATTAATATGCTAGATATTTCTATTCTACATAGCGATTCACATATATTGAGTAAGTAACGTATGCGGAGAGTCTTATTGTCGGTATCAGCCGAATAGCGAGGATGTCTTATCTCTTTTTCACTAGCGCTAGACCAGAGAAATTGTTTTTTTTTTCTGAGGTTGGGTGCCTATCGTCACCTCCCAGATATTTTACAGTCACAGATCAGATTACCCAATCGATTCTACTCATGCGCTGAGTTGGCGGGCAAGGGTATCGAACTACTGACCTTGCACTTCCCAGGCGAATATTCTACCGAATGAACCAAACCGGTCCACTGATATTAACTTGTAATCGTAAATTTGCTGAACACGTCCAACAATTTTAATTGCGACCACGTGAAAAAAGTATCATAGTAGAACTCCAATGTTTTATTTGTAGAGAAATCATCATCATTGGGCAAGCAATTCAATTTTCACTATGCTACTAAATGGTATACAAGGTGTGTAAAAAAAGTATCTAGATTTTTTGTACTTTTTGACACACCTTGTATTCTGAAAAAAAACAAACTTCCATTCATTCTTCATTCCTATCTCTGTAAATCCAGCTTTAAACTTGGTACTTTTTTGACACTTTGTATTCTGAAAAATAAAATAATGAATGGAACGTTATTTGTTATGTGTGTCAAAAAATACAAAAATCTTGATACTTTTTTGACACACCTTGTATGCACACACCGGAATCTGCCCTAGAGAATGAGACGCATAACATTCTCTGGGATTTTGATATAACCCGGCTAGGAAATTAGAAGTAGTGTTATTTAACAAGAAGAAGAGAACTTGTCATCTCATAGATTTTGCCGAATCACAGAGTGAAAATAAAACAAAAAATAAAAAAATAAACATATACTAGGGCCTGGTAAGAGAACTGAAAAAAACATGGAACATGAAGGTAAAGGTCGTACGGATTGTAAATCGTGCCCTTGAAACGGTTCTCAAGGGTTTCCAAAAGGATATGGAGGAATTGGAAAGCCTTATTTCATTTGAGAACCCTGTGGATGACAAATGAAACAAAAATGTTTGTTTTGTTTTACGACAGACGATTATCAAAGCAGAACATTTTTTTTTGCCGTATAATGAAATATAAATTATCAATCAATATTCATAAGATTACATTATAATCTTAATAACTATTAATAATGGAGATTCGCTACCGGTTTTTGTTTGTAAAAAATACTACGTCGCTGCTTACGTCACATTACCCAAAATCGTCATAACACAGAATAAATACACTCAAAATTTGAACATGTAACATTAGACAGTCCTCATTGGTTTTTTTTTAAAACAAGTTTTAATAAATACATGACTGGTATTATATATCTATTTATAGTTTGTTTTATTTTAATACATATTTAAAGTTTACATTTCAAATTGTTTTATTTTTCAATCCTTTAATAAATTTGATGGTTTTACTTACTTAGGGTACAAACTCGCTGACATTGAATTTTTAACTCCCACCCCTCAGGCAATATGTTTTAAAAATCTATTTTTACATGGCCCGGAGGACGTTTTTTATTTTGCTAGTTATAAAGATTATGGAACTCTATCTCTAACCCAAACTACGTCATCACTGACGTCACGATTTCCTGAGTCATTTATGTTATATGTTATATGTTCCACATCGAGTATATAAACGGGGAGAATCATCTTGGAAAAATTTGCGTAATGATTTTTTAAAAAATGTGTTTAATAAATAAGTATTTGCTGTTACTGATACCTAATACTACCATGTCATTCTCAAATGTATTTAAAGTAATCCTACAAATAACATTAAAATAAGTGTAATATTTTTATATTCCTTCTTATTTAGTTTCATTAGTCTTTTTAATTCAATATGATATTTTATTGCATAAAAACTTAAATACTTGCGCCAAGTGAGTGAATACTTTTTCTAGTATTATTAATATTATTAAATAATTTTATTGCAAAATATTAAATTTAATTACAGAACACCTTTTATTTTATTCTTAAATGGAGGCGCGGGGTCAAATGTTTAGAATCGTAGGAAATGGACTCGTCGACCCGAGTTCAATTCCTGGACGAAGCTGTTTGCATTTCACATGGCGCTAAAACCACTGGAAAAAGTTTTAATCCAATTATCCACTCCAGCTATAGGCAAATAGCAAGGGAGACTGAGCTCTTTAACCATGGCTGAGTAACCAGTCTAGGAGAAGGAAAAACTCTTAATTCAAACCTGTTAAACTCCGTTTAAGAAAGTGACCTTGTGTCACATCCTGCTCGTACGGAGGTGTTGGTAAATATATAAATCCCTGTGTCATTAAATCTGAAAAGACTTACTTGACATTGTTTATGTTTGCAGTGACCGGAGGGTTGGATAGACTCCTTTTCTTTCGGGTTGTGTTGGTCGGTTGCCAGAAACAAGTAGAACAATTCTGTTGCGGACACAGATTATGTGCGATCATGAAGCTTTCAAGACTTTTCTCGATTTCTCCACACAAAACCGAAGTACTTGGTTGAGATCCTTTAAAATCCATCTTCATCTCAATTTCAATATTCACTTTCGAAACGCTTGTTACTATAAAAGCATAAAAGAAAAAAAAAACAATTAAGTGAAATGCCTGTTATATATATATATATATATATATATATATATATATATATATATATATATATGTGTGTGTGTGTGTGTGTGTGTGTGTGTGTGTTTGTGTGTGTGTGTGTGTGTATGTATGTATGTTGGGAGAATATGTGCTTAATTGAAGTCATTCCTAATTTGAAAATTAATTAGTTGATAATTACTGAATTAGGCGAATATCGAGAAAAAGTCGATCTCTGTATGTACATTTGCCTTTTTCTCGATTTGTTTACGCCTTACATTTGAACAGATATATTCGCCTAATTCATTAATTATCAACTAATTAGTTTTCAAATTAGGTATGACTTCAATTAAGCACACATTCTCCCCAAAATTGTCGGCTCTCGACAAAGTGATTGCGTACTCTTATATATATATATATATATATATATATATATATATATATGTGTGTGTCATGATATCCTGAGATTTCTCAGAATATCCTTTAATAATAGCAAGGGGGTTGTCTATTTGTTAAAAAGAAAGGAAAAAAGTATAAAAAATTTAAATAAATAAAAACAAAGTTAAGAGTTGCTGCCCTTGGCAAAAAAAGGGTTAATTCCCTTAGGTTTGTTTGGATTTAAAAAGAGGCGCGAAAAATTGGGAGAGAAACAGACGGTTTTTTAGTTTAGAGACGGCAGTTTAGTTTAGAGACTGGAGATTTCAGAGAAACGGACGGACACGAGAAGAGAGACAGATGAGATAGAATAGAGAGACTGACGGACGATAGAGAAACAAACGGTTGAAACCGGAGAAAGAGATTTGTTGATAAAAACTGAATTAATAAGGAAAGTAAAGAAAAAACGAAAAGTGATTGTTTGGAAACGGATTTGTGAAATAAGAAAAGGTTTGTAGAAATCAGAGATATTGAGGGGGAAAAAACTGAATTAATTTGAAAAAGGAAAGAAAACAAAGAAGTAATTGTCTTGAAAACCGGATTTAAAAGGAAAAAGAAAGAGAAATGAAAAATAAGGAGAGGAAAGAATTAATAACAAAAGAGGAACTTATGTTTTTTAAAAAAAAGAAGGTATTTTTTTTCTGTTCATAAACTTTTATGTGTTGCACCCGTCTGTTTAAAAAAAAAATTTTTAAAAAAACAAAGTAAATAATAATTATTTTTTATAAAAATAAAATAATTATTAATCACCCACAAATTGTCTTTATGACTAATATTTTTTAAATATTTTGTTGAAAGAAAACATTCTGTATTTTCCCCTGAAGTATTTCTTTTTTCTTGGAGGGTCAATGGCGTGTCACTCAGGATCCACGCGACTAGCGAGTGTCTTGAAAATGTTGACAGACACTTTGTGACAATATATATATATATATATATATATATATATATATATATATATATATATATTGTCAGGATATTCTGATAAATCGAAGAATATCCTGAATAATATAGAACAAGGGTTAACTATTTATTGGGAAAAGAAAAGGAAAAAATATAAAAGTTAAAAAATAAATTGAAAGGTAAGAGTTGCTGCCCTTGGCAAGAAAAAAGGGGTTATTTCCCTTAGGTTTTGTTTTGATTTGAAAAATGACCGGGAAAATATTGACTGAGTAGACGGTAATTGGGAGACGATTGAGAGACGGTTAGAATAGAGTTGATAATGGTTTGAATTATGAGATTAGAAGGGAAAAGATGAATAGTTAAGAGTGGGAAATTTGGATTGAAAAGAACAAGAATTATTACCAGTAAGAGATTTATTATTTATTTATCAACAAAAGGTAAAAGTTTTAGAAATTGGAAAAAGAGATTATTATTTGAAGAAAACCGAATTGATTTGAAAGGGAAAGAAACGAAAGAAGTGATTGTTTTGGAAACGGATTTAAAGTAAAAAGAAAAAGAGAAAAAAAGGAGGAACTTATATTTAATAAAAAATAAGGAAAGAAAAAGAAATAATAACAAAAAAAAGGAACTCATATTTTAACGGATAAAAAGAAAAAGAAAAGAAAGGTATTTATTGGACGGTAAACAATTTTGTTTCATGAACTTTTATGTATTTTACATGTCTGTTAAAAAAAAGTAAATAATAAATATTTTTATAAAATAAGATAATACTTATAAATTGTCTTATTGATTTTTTTTATTTGCTTGAAAGAAAAACATTCCATATTTTTTCCCTGAAATATTTTTCCTTGGAGAGACAATTGCCTAACCACTTAGGTCTCACGCACCACTCGACGAACACTTCGTCACACACACACACACACACACACACACACACACATATATATATATATATATATATATATATATATATGTGTGTGTGTGTGTGTGTGTGTGTGTAAAATAATCCAAATGACTGGTAAGTAAGGGATGATTCTATTTGGGATCATCGAAATCTCACTGTACAACCATACTGTATGTTCTTGTAGGTGCAAACATATATACTCATACGAGGATTTATATACATCTCTAAAAAGAGCTCAGTGTATAATAATCAATAAATTAGATTATATGCAGAGTAATATTTAACTTTCAAAGAATGAAAAATCAAAAGAACAAAAGAAAAAAAAACAAGTTTTTTCTTTCTTTGGAAGTTATATATATATATATATATATATATATATATATACATATATACTAGCAAATATATGCACCCTCCGGGTGCAAGTATTTAAGTTTTAATATAATGAAATATGTTAAATTAGAAAAGCTAATGAAACTTAATAAGAATGCAGATAAAAAGATTTGGAACAGAGGGGGTATTATCGAAAATAGAACAACTTTGAAACTAACTCTTCCATCAATTTCCCTTACTCCCGTCTTTCATTGGTAAATTTTCCTAATTTAACTATTTAGTTAGAATACGAAGTAATATTACAGTTATTTCTTCTTGTTAATGGATTTATTTTAAGTTTTATATCCGAGATGTTTGCTCATATTCAATAAGATAAAACCAAACAATTAGAAATCAATAATATTAAGCATATATTAATTAAAATCAATTTTTTAAGATCAATATGCAAATTAGCCTTCCCATTTACACTGTAAACCGCTATTTTGTTGCATATATAAATACAATTGCATGTTATTAGTATGTAGATATTGTTAACAGTCTTAATGATGTAAAACAATTTTATTAATAACCGAGGTTTAAATAAAAATAAAGTCATGGAGAATCTGATGTAAATAACAAAGGGAATTGTGACTTGAGTAGTGATATAGTTTCGGTTACAGACTGACAAACACACAATCTCCATTATAATAAGAAGATATACATATATATATATGTGTGTGTGTGTGTTATAAAAAATTAAAATCCTTATAATATCTAAGAAATACAGCTGACTTACCAATCGTGTTCGAATTAATAGTGTAGATGATATTGCGCCATGGAATTATCTATACTAATTATTGTAAGCCGAGTAAGGCAGTAAAATCACTTTGTGTTAATTTTTGTAGTTAATAATTATATATATTCATTTTATGTCAAAATAACGATTCAGAAATCAGTTATGAGATTTTTAACATAGAGTGTTACTTTACAATCAGCCTGTAAATGAATACCTAAGTTTAGATATACATTTATTTCGGTCTTTTTGCCTCATTCAGTCTGTTTTTTAAAAAAGAAGCCGAAATAAATTTATATATGAGCTAAGATATTCATTTATTCATTTATGATAATATTCCGTATATGTAAGATTATGTACGCAAATTTTTATATGTACGTTTGAGTTCTCAATTTTAGGTGGATCCTATCGAGGAAACATTTGATAGGATCCACCAATATATATATATATATATATATATATATATATATATATATATATATATATATATATATATATATATAGTCTGAGTCAGGGTTATAAATATTATATGAGTGGTCCATATGTTTGTCGACCAGATTTAATAAAATGGTATAGTCGGATAGCCTACTCGAGCTTCACCACGTTCGGATCTTCAGGGCTATCTGCGAAGAAGTATTAAATCAATTTAATTAATTCATCACTGACGATCTGAAGGCGGGGAAACCCGGGTAGGCTTTCTGATATATATATATATGTATGTGTGTGTGTGTGAGTGTGTGTGTGTGTGTGTGTGTGTGTGCTTAAAATGTGAATACTTACCTGTCGCACAAGTGGGAAATGTAACTCGAGCTGTATGTTGTTTTCCCCACATATTAGAGACACCACAGGCATAGACGAGAGGACCTGGAATGGCCAGCTGTTTGTCGGCCCCAGTGCAATTTGGTGCGCAAATGATCGACTCGTTTCTCACTCGGCAATTCCTTTCGGTGTTGTCCAAATAAGACCTGCTGATTGTCTGTTGACAACTGAAACCTGACAAGAAACAAAAGGTGGGATCAATTTAGGGAAAAAAAACAGTTTTTCAGTATTTATTAAAAATGGTGACTGGCACTAAAATGAGAAGAGAGACAGACAGACAGACAGCAGAGATAGAGATAGATAGATAGATAGAGAGAGAGAGAGAGAGGAGAGAAGAAAGAGGGAGAGAGAGTGGGGGGAGGAGAAACACGTGGTAGAATCTTTTTTAGGAAGAAACAAATTTATCATTTTATTTATTAGAAAACAATTAGTGGCTGGTAATATTCGTAAAGGACAAAACAATGAAAGTGTGTGTTTGAGTGTGTGTGAGTGTGTGAGAGAGAGAGAGAGAGAGAGAGAGGGGTATATATATATATATATTTATATTATATATATATATATATATGTGTGTGTGTGTGTGTGTTATAGCTGATATACCCTATAGACTAATAGAATGCGCCGACGGTTACTATAAGTAACAGGGACAATTATGGCTTGAGAGTAAGCCAATACGAGTCAGCTCATAATTCTATTTGTCGGACGTAATTCCCAATTCTCTGTACTGTAATTGTCTACTCTTTTGTTAATACATTTTCCTACATTTGTTACCCGTCGTTTTGTTCTTATTTGACCCCTTAAAACCCCACAACAATATCTTATTATAATGGAGATTGTGTGCTTTTCCGTCTGTAACCGAAACTATATTCCTACTCAAGTCACAATTCTCTTAGTTATTGACATCACATTCTCCATGATTTTATTTTTATCTAAACCTCAATTATTAATAAAATTGTCTTACATTATTAATACTGTTAACTATGTCTACATACTAACAACATGCAATTATATTTATATATACAACAAAATAGCGCTTTACAATGTGAACGGGAAGGCTAATTTGCATATTAATATAAAAAAATCGAATTTAATAAATATGTGCTTAGTATTATTGATTTCTAACTGTTTGGTTTTATTTTAATGAATATAAGCAAACATTTCTTCAATGAATCTTAAATGAAATCCATTAACAAGATAAAATAACTGTCATTTTATTCTTCACTTCCTCTTATAACTAAATACTTAAATTCGAAAAAATAACAATGAAAGACGAGAGTGATGGAAGAGTAAGTTTCAGTTGTTCCATTTTTTATTATACTCCCTCTATTTCAAATCTTTTATTATACTCCCTCTGTTTCAAATCTTTTTATCTGTATTCTTATTTAGTTTCATTAGCCTTTCTAATTTAATACAATATTTTATTACATTAAAACTTAAATACTTGCACCCGGAGGGTGCATATATTTGCTAGTATAAATAATATACATAACAAATATAACAAATTCTTGTAAGGAATCAAATTTTAAGTTTTCTTTCTTCATTTATTGAATATTTTGCTCTGGCAGTCCACTCACTGGCATTAGGCACATTGACTACCGTTTATCTGCATAACTTCGGTTAAATCACACATGGAAAGATCCTAACTACCAGGAAATATACACACATACATATATATATATATATATATATATTATATATATATATATATATACTACCAAACTTCACCTGGGGAAGAATTCTTGCCCTGATGAGCTACTAAGCGAAACTATTTGTGTGTATATCTGACTCATTAGGTTTAACATATATATATATATATATATATATATATATATATATATATATATAATGATAAATGAAAAAACAAAGATGTTTACAACTGCATGGGCTCATCAGGAGAGAATGTGCAAACCGTTTCGGGGCCTTCCTCTCGACGGTTTAAAAAGCAACACCGGCCCTACCTCACTGATATGAGGACCCTCGCAATATCATGCATCGACCGCACGTGGGTCGGTCATCAACAAAAATAAGACGGGAAAAATGACCGTCAGCAAAAACAGAACGCTGCTAGTCAAACGTTGGAAATTCTCTCCTGATGAGCCCATGCAGTTGTAAACATCCTTTGATTTTTCATTATATCATATTCACACTGTCGGATTAATTTCCATTTTATTTTCACACACACACACACACACACACACACATATATATATATATATATATATATATATATATATATATATATATATATATATTAGGTTATTGGAGATATAAAGTCAATGGCAATTGGTATCAGAGAGAGAGAGACAGACAGACAGACAGACAGACAGATTTTACCCCTATGCAGAGGTGCAGTCGGTATATTCTTTTGCCCGGTCGACAGGGCGAAGTTAGCGGAGAGACTGATATAGACAGATACAAGGAGGAAGAATGATAGAGACACATAGAGGAAGAGAAAGCGTGAAATAGACAAGGAGAGAAAGACAACCAAGAATTGTATTACTTAAAACGGAAAAAATTATTTGCGAAATTTTTAATCAATTTTAGAATTTATATTTTACTATCGCCCTTTTTTCAGTAACAAGAAGTTAACTAAATGTTTACATGTAAATACTTACGATTTTGTATAAAATGTATGTGCAAAATATTCAAAATAATTATTTAATTTATAATTAATAGATGCGTGTAATATTTTATTTGAGAACGACAGAACTAAGCTTCATTTCATGTAGTTTTTTTTTAATTTTTTAATCCTTTAATAAATTTGATGATTTTATTTACCGTATTTAACGGCGTATAGGACACACTTTGTTTCCAAAATTTTAGCTAAAAAAATTTGCCCTGCGTCTTATCATCGGAGGTGAAACTTGAGACCTCCCGTAGGCCTAGACTAATCTTCTCTATGAAGCTCACTAACCCAGCTTACGCTCAGTACTTTAACCTACTTGTGTATGCTTATTGCTTGCCTGTACAGCCAAATTGCTTTTATACAGCTGTGTTTCCAGGTTAGCTCAGTCGGTAGAGCGTTCGGCTAGTAACCACAAGGTTCCTAGTTCGATACCGGTCCCCGCCAACTCAGCGTATGAGTAGCACTGGGATCTGTGCGGTAAAGTAAGGAGCTGATGGTAGGTGTGGCGCTCCACCTCAGATGCTAAAAACAATCTCCTTGGTCTAGCGCTATTGAAAAGGGGATAGACTCGCTCGCTGACTGGCTGATACCGACTTTAGGCCGCCCCGTTGACTTTACTTCTGCTTGTGTAATGCACAGCTAGACTGTTTTCAATGATATATGCTTAAATACATTAAAAACTTTTTTCCTTAATCTGACCTGCTGAAATGGGGGTGCGTCTTATATGCCCGTGCGTCTTATATGCCGTCAAATACGGTACTCATAATAATAGCCCTTTGACATTGAATTTTTGAATGGCAGAAGCGGGGGGAAGAGAAACATGGACGGTGTATGGAGAAGAGACGGAATTAAAAATAATAGAAAAACAGAAAAGACAAAAATGAAATAAACCTGAAATGTACTTACGTCGGCTAAATAACTGGAATGTACACACTGCCGACGTTTCATTTTTCTCACCAAATGCAATGTAAACAATAGTGTGTTCACCCCAGCCAAAATCGGTCTCTGCTCGAAAAAAAAAAAAAACAATGTGTTAATCATTGGTCTAAGCCAGGGATCCCAATCTTTTTTTTTTTCACGGTGGACCGGATAATTAAAAAAATAACAAGCGCGGGACACATTATTATTGTTTTCAATACTTGTTAGCCATTCTGATCAATTGTAATTTTATTAAAATCTTATATATATTGAAAATATAGGGTTTACCCTTTTCTTTTTTTCTCATAACTTTTTACCTATTCGTTGCTTCATGGTAGCTTTTTGAAAAATACCTGTGTTTTTCAATCAGTCGTAACAAGTGAAAATGCTCACACAACCGAAATTTTGTAACATACCTACAGTAGTCAAGTCTATGAAGATTTAGTAAGATTAAAATGATATTCAAATTTAAATGGTATCAGAACATCTCGCGTTCCGTACGTTTTAACAAACAAAGTACCGTCTCACAATTAGATGCAGTTTAGCGCCATACCTAGTAGCCCCCCATTCTTTCTTTCTTTCTTATAATATCTTTTCTGTGTAGCATGTTCGTTTTCTTCCGTTTCTTTCTTCATTCTAAAAATAGAATGGTCCATTATTTAGCTGAGGTGATGACACTCATAAGTTGCCGAATGTTCCCTCATTTTTAGAATATTGCAAGATGTCACACGGTGTCGAGCATTACATACGCACTGTAAACTAGCATGTGCCAAAATCTTTCAAAATCTTTCTCTCATCCTAGCAGTCTGTCACACAAATCTAATTAAAATATATCTTATTATAATGGAGATTGTGTGTTTGTCTGTCTGTAACCGAAACTATAGCACTACTCAAGTCACAATTTCCTTAGTTATTTACGTCGCATTCTCGATGATTTTATTTTTTATTTAAACCTCGATTATTAATAAATTTGTTTTACATTATTAATACTGTTGGCCATATCTACATACTAGATATTTACCACGTACCCCACGTGTATAGGTTAGGCACTAGGCCCTATTAATATGGGACCACCCACGAGCTCGCAACCCTCTGCAGAGGATACAGTGAACGTATTCTAAGCCTCACCGACGGGACTTTTTTCCGACCCAAATTAAGATTAACCCCGTTATTTAGTCCATTATTTGGGGTCATGAATCCGATTAACCCAAACCTGGAAATATGAGTTCAATGTCTACTGTTGTCAGTAAATAAGTATTACAAGCCCATTTTCGTTTCATACGTGTTGCATGTTTATATACTGGATTTGTGATTGCTTACTTCCGGGTCTGTAATTAGATACGACTGTGGAATTGGGGGTGAATTCCGGTTGCACCCAATCCAGCTTTCCCCATCTTGTTGCGACTTTCATTTGAGAATGAGGACACTTATCCACAGTCGGGAAAATACCTGCAAATAAAAAAAAAAGAAACATTCAAATTAGTATATTATATATATAACATACATCATTTTTAGCTCAGTCGGCAGAGCATCCGCCTAGGGAATCAGAAGGTCCTGACACAGAGAGAGAGAGAGAGAGAGAGAGAGAGAGAGAGAGAGAGAGAGAGAGAGAGAGATAGATAGATAGAGAGAGAGAGAGAGAGAGATAGATAGATAGAGAGAGAGAGAGAGAGAGAGAGAGAGAGACACAACACACACATAGAGTTTTAGAAATTTATTTAAATTTCTAAAAGCCCCTTAAGATTTAGTCGAAATACATTTATTACAGAATGTTGTTTTTTGGAGTTTTTCTTTCCTTTTAATGGTATATATATATATATGTAAACACGGTTTGTTTTGAATGGCTTTTTGCCGATAATTTTTGGGAGAATAAGTGCTTAATTGGAGTCGTACCTAATTTTGAAAATTAATTAATTAATAATGAATTAGGCGGGAATACCTATTAAATGTATGGCTAAACAAATCGAGAAACAATTTGTTTAGCCATACATTTAATAGTAGTAATTCGTTAAATTTCAATTCCGGCTGTAGGTAGCTTACAAAATACTACTTGATATATATATATATATATATATATATATATATATATATATATATATATACCGACCCCACCGTATAAGCAGGATGTAACACATGGTAAATTTGTTGCGGAATTTACCAGGTTTGAATTCAGAGTTTTCCTTCTCCTAGACTGGTTACCTGACCAAGGTTATAGAGTCCAGTCTTCCCTATTATTTACCATTATCTGTAGGGAGAGTAGTTGGATTCATACCTTTCCAAAGGGTATTAGCACTATGTGAAATGCAAACAGCCTCGTCCAGGAATGGAACTCGTCTCACCGAGTCCATTTCCTTCGACGGTAACCATTACCTCACATACCTCCACAATTATATAAATGTCTTACTTGTTGGAGTTTGTGTGCAGTTTGGGTTGAGTTCGCACATTTTAGGGTTGATCTCTGATGGAAATTCCAGTAGAATGTTAGCCATGTTCAAAACGCTGCGATAGAAATCGACGAGTACGTCTTGGAGAACCTGGTCTAAATCATTTCGAAGATTCTTCACTTTTTCTGAATCCCACGTGCTGTTGAGTAAAATGAGTCGACTGATTCGACCAGCAAATTCAGAAGGCTTCACAAACTGTTTTGATCGGTCGATTACACCGGCTGGTATTAGAACACCACTGAAATAGGAAACAAAGCGTTAAAATTAAATTAAAAATATCAAACGTAGACCATATATTAATAATGGAGATTCGCTTCCGGTTTTTATCTGTAACAAAAACTACGTCATATTACCCAAAATCGTCATAACATAGAATAAATACACTCAAAATTTGAACATGCAACATTAGACAGTCCTTATTGTTTTTTTAAAAACAAGTTTTAATAAATACATGACTGGTATTATATATCTATATATAGTTTGTTTTATTTTAATACATTTTAAAGTTTACATTTCAAATTGTTTTATTTTTTAATCCTTTAATGAATTTGATGATTTTACTTACTTAGGGTACACACTCGCTGACATTGAATTTTTTACTCCTACCCACCAGGCAATATGTTTCAAAAATCTATTTTTACATCACCCGGAGTGCGTTTTTTTATTTTGTACTAGTTATTAGAATGGAGATTGTGCGTTTTTCTGCCTGCAACCGAAAGTATATTACTACTCAGGTCAGCGTTTAGTTATATACGTCATATTCTCCATTACCTTATGGTTATTTAAACCTCAATCATTAATAAAATTGTTTTACATTATTAATACTGTAGACCATATCTACATACTAGATATTTACCACGTACTCCACGTGTACGGGTTAGGCACAAGGCCCTATTAATGTGGGACCACCCACAAACCGAAGCTCATGGGTGGCGGGTGCAAAAACAAATGCTTTGTTCCCATCGGCCTTCCCCCTCAAGGGTGCGCCTCAGGCACTGGACAATAATCCCAGCCCTGCCCCTTTAAATCGAAAGGGCAGATGTTGCCTGGGGCGATGGCCCCCTGGGATCAACGATGTTAACTCGTAAGGTTCACCGTCCGATGCTCACTGGACCCCCGGCCGAAACCGGGGTTAGAGGTATTTGCATCATACCCCACTTGTATGGACTGGGCACAAGGCCTCGTTTTAATGTGGGACCACCCACAAGCCGAAGCTCATGGGTGGGAAAGAACAAAAATTGCGTCGTGGACATATCTCCATACTAATAACATGCAATTGTATTTATATATACAACAAAATAGCAGTTTACAGTGTGAACGGGAAGTCTAATTTGCATATTGATATAAAAAATTTGATTTTCATAAATATGTGTTTAGTATTATAGATTTCTAATTGTTTGGTTTTATCTTAATGAATATGACCAAAACTCCTGGGGATAAATCTTAAAAGAAACACATTAACAAAAAGAAATAACTGTAATCTTATTCTTTACTTGTATTTTACCTAAATAGTTAAATTAGGAAAATGTAGCAATGAAAGACGGGAGTTATGAAAGAGTACGTTTCAGTTGTTCTATTTTTCGCTTATACCCACCTCTGTTTCAAATCTTTTTATCTACGTTCTTATTTAGTTTCATTAGCTTTTCTAATTATATATGATATTTTATTAGATTAAGACTTAAACAATTGCACTCAGGGGGTGCATATATTTGCTAGTATTTATAATTTTGATATTTCTGACGATTATCCTCATCTTTATGGTGTATAAACTCAAGGTTCTGGTCACATTAACCTTGAGCTCTGTTCCGGTGTCTTTGTAAATTACCTCTAAATAAATAATCTTCAGCTGATTAACCATGAATTCAAACATTGTACTGGAGCTAAATTCGTTACCCATCATTCATGGGGGTCAAATCAGCATAAATGCCACCAGACTTATTCAACAGAAATGCAATTAGATATAGAAAAATAAAATGGAAAAGTTAGTTATTCAAAAAGCAGAACTTTCAAAATGTCGTAAAGAACGCTACCACTTTTACCAAACCGCTTTAATCTGATCAAGGACATAAAATGAGCGGTAATTTTATAACAGTCAAGTCACGATGCAAGCACCGGTTCCTGTTAGATCAAAACAACCAACCAACCCGCTAGATCACCGAAGCTAAGCAGTAATGAGCTTGTTCAATACTTAATTGGGTGACCACTTAAGCAACAGTAGGTATTGTAAGCAACCTGGGTTCTTTGTTTATAAAAAAAATGACTTGATTCAACATTAAATGACCCGAAAAGTGTTGATATTCCTTAAAACAAAACAACCAACCAACCCGCTAGATCACCGAAGCTAAGTAGCAATGAGCTTGTTCAATACTCAATTGGGTGACCACTTAAGCAACAGTAGGTATTGTAAGCAACCTGGGTTCTTTGTCTATAAAAAAATGACTTGATTCAACATTAAACGACCCGAAAAGTGTTGATATTCCTTAAACAAAACAACCAACCAACCCGCTAGATCACCAAAGCTAAGCAGCAATGAGCTTGTTCAATACTTAATTGGGTGACCATTTAAGCAACTGTAGGTACTGTAAGCAACCTGGGTTCTTTGTCTATAAAAAAATGACTTGATTCAACATTAAATGACCCGAAAAGTGTTGATATTCCTTTAAACAAAACAACCAACCAACCCGCTAGATCACCAAAGCTAAGCAGCAATGAGCTTGTTCAATACTTAATTGGGTGACCATTTAAGCAACTGTAGGTACTGTAAGCAACCTGGGTTCTTTGTCTATAAAAAATGACTTGATTCAACATTAAATGACCCGAAAAGTGTTGATATTCCTTTAAACAAAACAACCAACCAACCCGCTAGATCACCAAAGCTAAGCAGCAATGAGCTTGTTCAATACTTAATTGGGTGACCATTTAAGCAACTGTAGGTACTGTAAGCAACCTGGGTTCTTTGTCTATAAAAAATGACTTGATTCAACATTAAATGACCCGAAAAGTGTTGATATTCCTTTAAACAAAACAACCAACCAACCCGCTAGATCACCAAAGCTAAGCAGCAATGAGCTTGTTCAATACTTAATTGGGTGACCACTTAAGCAACAGTAGATACTGTAAGCAACCTGGTTCTTTGTCTATAAAAAATGACTTGATTCAACATGACCCGAAAAGTGTTGATATTCCTTTAAACAAAACAACCAACCAACCCGCTAGATCACCAAAGCTAAGCAGCAATGAGCTTGTTCAATACTTAATTGGGTGACCATTTAAGCAACTGTAGGTACTGTAAGCAACCTGGTTCTTTGTCTATAAAAAATGACTTGATTCAACATTAAATGACCCGAAAAGTGTTGATATTCCTTTAAACAAAACAACCAACCAACCCGCTAGATCACCAAAGCTAAGCAGCAATGAGCTTGTTCAATACTTAATTGGGTGACCACTTAAGCAACAGTAGATACTGTAAGCAACCTGGTTCTTTGTCTATAAAAAATGACTTGATTCAACATTAAATGACCCGAAAAGTGTTGATATTCCTTTAAACAAAACAACCAACCAACCCGCTAGATCACCGAAGCTAAGCAGCAATGAGCTTGTTCAATACTTAATTGGGTGACCACTTAAGCAACAGTAGGTACTGTAAGCAACCTGGTTTCTTTGTTTATCAAAATGACATAGTTCGGTATTAAATGACCCGAAAAGACTTATTACGATTAAGTCACGATGAAAACACCGGTTCCTGCTAGATCAACGAAGTTAAACAGCAATGAGCCTGTTCAATACTTAATTGACCAATTAAGCAACAGTAGGTACTATAAGCAATTTGAGTCCTTTGTTTATTAAAAAATGATTTGATTCGTCATTAAATGACCCGAAAAGAGTTGATATGCCGTAAAACAAAAGAACCTACTAGATCACCGAAGTTAAGCAGCCGCCTGTCGGCTGGGGTGTTAGAATGCACAGACTGCACCTCTGCAGAGGGGTAAGACTCCCCCAATGGGGCCACCTGTTCGCTGTGAGTGGCGACCCGTGATGCTTAAGGATATAGCCCAGGTGGATGAGCAGATCAGGACATGCTATACACCACTTTGGTCCTATCTTGGGGTAGACGGGCGGTCGGAGAGGCCTCTTCCGATCAATCGGCTGGTCACGTCAAGCCCTAGCACCTATATGATTTTCTCAACCCTATTGTCCTTATGGCAAGCCCCAACCTCTTTTTATCATATGGGCGCTAGAAGGCGGTGACTGTGGGTCTACATGTCCTGGGAAGGACGTTAAACTCTATCTGATGGTGAGGTTCCAGTTTTTGAGGTTTGGGGAATGTGGAGCACCCCTTCATCACCATTACTCCCTGGTCCACTCTGACCCGGAGTGGTAGTACCTGTTAGGGTCCCATCTATGGGTTAAATAGAAAAATGTATTTATAAAAAAACTGTATTATCCATTAAGAATTGATTTATTTCAAATCTTTATCGGCATTAAATGACCCACTGAGTTTGATATGCCGTAAAATAAAACAAAACAAAACCAAAACAAGAGAAAAAAAAAGAATTTAAGCAGCAAGAAACCTGCTCAATACAGTGGGTACTGTACGCAATCTGAGTCCTTTGTCTATAAAAGAAATGACTTGATTCGGCATTAAATGGCCCTAAAAGTGTTGATATGTCGTAAAAGAAAACAACAAAATGACTATTTACTTACTACGTAGGTAGATTCTTATTTCGCCCATACTCGTCGTTCACGATACGTTTGAAATCGAGATGGATTTCAATTTTAGAACCAGACCACATGATAAATACATGGTGCCATGTACCATCATCCACATCGGTGAGGGTAAATGTTTCTATTTCAGAGAAGCTGACCATCAATTTGTCTTTCTTGAGGGATAAAAGCTCCGAGATCTGCGTCTTTCCATCGGGTTTACTGAAACAAAAAACAAAACAAACATACTTCATTATTTAACTTTTGTTGCATTGCGCTCGACTCAGGCCACGAAATCGTATATGTTGTATACTGGCTTCGAATTCACGCTTCTAAAATCATGTATGTTAGTAGCGGATATCGTCACTACCCCAAAAGCGATGTATGGTAGTAGTCAGCTACTGAACTTCAATAACAACAGATACGCGTATACAAAAGAGGACTCTTCTTTATTTTCTTGGGTGTGTGGTAGGTGAGGGGCACAGAGCTTACAATGAGAATGCCGGTGGCTAGCCAAGAGCGCAATGTTCACAATGAGTGCCCGAGGGATGTTTTGTTGACGGGGATCTGAAGTTAGCGGCTGCCAATTCTCAACTGCCGAACTCTCCGTCTAACCATCCTTTTTCAATCTTTTCCCAGAATGCTCTGGTCTATTCAAATTACACTGGAACTGTACTGCGTGACCTGCAATCCTAGATTTGTCACCAATCAATAGGAAGTCCTTTGTCATCCTGCTATTGTTGTTTTTCCGGACAGTTCGTTTGACCCGGTCAGCAGTAAGCTTCCGATCTTACTCACTCTTCCTCTTTGTTCGATCCAGACTTCTGTCTGGAACATCCTTTGTTTCTCAATTCCTTTGTCTATTTGATTCAACCGGAAATTCCTATTTCCGTTTGTACAATATCCAACACTTTATTTTAACGTAATTTTGAATAATAATATTTTCATCATCATCATCATCATCATCATCTTCACCACCATATTGCGCTAGTATCACTGATATCCATGCCAATTTCCCGCTAACCGTCCCCATCGTTCATTGCCCCTGAGAGGTCTCCTGTGCAGCATCCAGTATCCGCGAAGAGTTGGTCTATATACGTCTTTGCTGGACGGCCTACTTTAGCGTGCCCATGGGATGGCTTCCACTGAAGAACGTCCCGTACGTGTTTATCTTTGCTTCTCCAGCAGTGCCTAGCGTGTCTGAGAGTGATGTGATTTAGGTGTGTGATGTTTTTGGAGCTCTGTAGCTTATTTATCGAACACTGAACCGGAGCTCGAGCCTCAGCAGAATTATTATAATGGAGATTATGTATCTCTCTGTCTATAACCGAAACTATGCCACCATCGATGTCACAATTTGTTTAGATATCTACACTAAATTCTCAATTAGCCATTAGATAATCTTAATTATCTGTTAACAATGTCTCTATTAAAGTCTAGCTCAAAACAGCCCATGTTATAAATGATTTTAGAATCATAGGTTTTCATAGTATTAAGCGAGGATAATTTTCATACCGGTTTTAAGAATACCAGATTTAATAAGTTATTACTTTGTGCATTACATTTTTAATATTAGTGTTTTAATCTCAAATATTTTAAAAGCAAATCTATGTATAATTTCTTACAGATATCAATTAGAATAAAACAAAAATAAGTATAATCTTTTTTTATTTTCGTTCATATTTAGTTTAGTCATTTCTTTATAATCTAATATGATTTTTTTACATTAAAGATTACGTTTAGCTCAGTCGGTAGAGCGTACGCCTAGGGACCACAAGGTTCCTGGTTCGATACCGGTCCTCGTCAACTCAGCGTAAGATTAGCACAGGGGTCAGCGGTAAAGTAAGGAGCTGATGGTAGGTGTGGCGCTCCATCTCAGAAGCCAAAACAATCTCCTTGATCTAGCGAGAGTGAAAAGGGGTTAGACTCCCTCGCTGTCTGATACTGATTTTAGGCCTACCCGGCGCCCTTTTTTTCTTTATAACATTAAAATTTAAATAATTATACCCAGAGAGAGAGAGCATGTTTTTTTGCAAGTTCAATTAAAAATACTTACTCAGTTCCGTAAAGGACGAGACTTGTAGTTAATCCGTCGTTCTGGTTTGCCGGATGATATTTAATCCAAAAATTCACTGTTAGAAAGTTTTGACTCAATTGAGTCCACATTGGAATTGGTGTAGGCTGCAAGAAACCTTTGCTTCTTGGAAAGACCAAGTCTATGTCGTATTGCACATCTAAATAAATAGAAAAAGCATGCAATGAATAAATGTAGTGATATTTCTCTCCAATATCTTCAGTAACCGATTCCCTAACAAAAAATATGGTCTTTGTTACCACTCTAATCTGGGTCTGACTTCTGATTTAGGTCGGAAAATTAAAACGGAAAGTTTTTTGGTGATCCCCCATGACAGTTTAACTACAGTCTATGAATTAACATTTTGCGAATTGGGTTATGGTTTTAGGGGGTTAAGGTTGTTTTTAATTACGTATTGCTTAAAAGATAAACAACAAAAACCCAAATTACTATACATTTAATGTTGAAAAATATTTTTATAACTAAGTTTAATTGAAATTATACATTGCAATACTAATACGAACAACTGTCTCAATAATAGATTCAATAATTAATTTCAATGGTTAATTAAATGTATAGTAATTTGGATTTTTTTGTTGTTTATATATCTTAAGCAATACGTAATTCAAAACAACCTTAATCCCCTAACCGTAGCCCAATTCACAAAGGAGCAACTTAAATTAACTTTCACTGCCAGCATAAAGCAATCATCGCCTATTTTTATGGAGATAGTAAAATATATAAACAAATGTATGTATTTAATAGTTTAAAAACCGTCCCTTAACGACAGCTGTCAAATGGCCGAGAGGTTAACGAATCGCGTTGAGGAAAAGGTAGTTGGGTTTCACTTCTGGTCAGAGGTAATTGCTGTGTCTAGCCATACTGAAGAGACGTGAAACGTCGAAACACGGTGTCTGTGGATGACACACACACACACACACACACACACACATATATATATATATATATATATATATATATATATATATATATATATAAGAGTAAGGAAATGAATCCGACGGTATATGTATAGATAAAAGCGTATGAAAACACACAAAGATAAAATGAATATACTTTTATATTATTTTCCTCGCTAATATTGACAATACTTCGATTTATCAAAATCATCATCAGAGCATAATGATAATTAATTAAAAAGTATTCTTTTTAATAATTAAAAACATTTCTTTTCTGAAAAAATCCGTTACTAATCGACCATGAACGGGTTAAAACTCTCCGTTTTGAAAAAGAGAATTTTTCTATTTCTGAATTTGTAGTATTTCTCTTTCTTTTAAAAACTGTTACACCGAAGGAACACGACGTAGCGAAAGAGCGAGACGCAGCGAATGAACGAGACGCAGCGAATGAACGAGACGAAGCGAACGCATGGGATACACGCTTTTTGAGAAAAAACATTGTTTCCGGTTCGAATTTAAATTATTGTCTGCTTCTCTCTTGATGAATCCGGATTAAAAACATTTACATCTAAAAACAGACCTAATTATCATTATGCTCTGATGAGGATTTTATAATAAATCGAAACATTGTCAATATCAGCAATTAAAAAGGATATCAAAATATATTCATTTTAACAAGAAAGTGTGTTTTTTATACCCTTTTATCTATATCTCTCTCTCTCCCTCTCTCTCTCTCTCTAAATCATATCACTGGAGGCTCATATTTTCGGATGTAATAAGGATCCCGACTCTGCGAGTTTAACATCATTGCAGATTCATGTTGCTGAACTTGTTATATTTTTAAACTTTCATTTGTAACCGGAACATTTTCCTAAACTTTTTGATATTCATATACATTTTTACTACAAACTCTTTTGAGCTTTTTATGATAAAAATGCTTAAACATTTTTAAAATAAAATTTATTTTATTTTTAACAACAAATACGTATTTTTAAATTTTTTAAAAAATTCCGGTACTGATCGAGAGCGTTCTGAGCCTCGTAATTACTGATATATTCATTTCGTTTTTCCGCTTACAATGTTGCTTTGATAAAGACATATTCATAATGTCGAAACAGATATCTGTCAGCAAAAATTTTTAACATCTTGTTGTTTTTCTATAAAACTTTCTTACATATTGTCGGATTCAATATCCATTTTTACCTATATATATATATATATATATATATATATATATATATATATATATATATATATATATTATACAGTATAATTTTAAGTAGAAAAACACAGAAATTCTCTAGAACAAAAAACAAATTTCAAACACACACACCTATCATATCAAATGAACATCTGAACTATACCTATTAAAAGAATAATGAAAGCTCAGTTAATAAATTTATTACTAAGCCGTGACCTACGTGCGACTTACGCGCAAAGATTGTGGAATGTTACATCATTTTTTCTCAAATTTTGCACGCAGGTCGCATGCAGGTCACGCGCAAATCGCACGCAAGGATTGAAAAAAATAACGTAGCGTTCAACCGTTATTAAACAGCCATAACAGAAAAATTGCAGAAACATGCACAACCTATGTATATATATATATATATATATATATATATATATATTATATATGTATATCAATATATGTATTGATCAAAGTCTGAAGAAGATACCAGAATATCTGAAACACGTGTTGCGTATGTAAAATAAAAAGAATAAAACATTTTTTCTGAGAACGATACATTTTGCGGACCTTCTTCTTTTTTATAATATATATATATATATATATATATATATATATATATATATATATATATATATTGGTTTGGAGGTTGATTTAGAAGGCTATCACAATGCAGTTTGGGATAAATAAAAAAAATAAAAAATACGGTAACAGTGGTGTTGTGTGCTGACCTGTATTTTTATTCTTTCTTGAATTTTCGAGGTAATACCTCTTTATCAAAAGAATTGAACTGAAGCAGTCCAGCTATGGCATTTCTTCCCAAATATTTTTTTTTTTTTTAAATGATGTTATTTTTTAAATAACTGTATTCTCGTGTGAGCGTGAATGCGTTTATTTTTGTTTGTACATGTGTGTATGTTGTAATGTGCGTGACATTGAAAATGCGTGTTGGTTGTGACGTTACGACTGTATCCTAGTGCAGGATTTTGTACCTGTGTATGTGCGAATGAAAAAGCGTATTTGTGTTTTGTGGCCTCACACGCTCACACGAGAATACAGTTATTTAAAAAAATAACATCATTTTCAAAAAAAAAAATTTATTTGGGAAGAAATGCCATAGCTGTACTGCTTCAGTTCAATTCTTTTGATAAAGAGGTATTACCTCGAAAATTCAAGAAAGAATAAAAATACAGGTCAACACACAACACCATTGTTACCGTATTATTATTTTTATTTATTTATTCCAAACTGCATTGTGATAGCCTTCTAAATCAACCTCCTAACCAATACATACACAATGCTTCAAGCAAATTATGAAACTCTCTCTTATATATATATATATATATATATATATATATATATATATATGCTAATACCTTGGGCAAGGTATGAATCCATATATTCTCCCTCCAGCTATGGGTTAAATAGTAGGGCAGTCTTGGGTAGGTAACCAGTCTAGGAGAGGAGTAACTCTGAATTCAAAATTCCTGAGGTCGGTCGTTGATTGGGTTTGTGGCAACCTTGATGCACCAATTCTTTCTTATCGACTGTGCCAAAAAGTGTGGATTGTCCAACACAAGCCTTCACCACTATAAACAAATCCCTGTGTGGGAGTTCATTGTGTGTATGAACCCTCATACGTCGAAAATCGACGAGAGAGTCCATTAATATATATATATATATATATATATATATATATATATATATATATATATATATATTCCAACGATTTACTTTTTAAAAGGGTAAGAAAAAAAAACAATTATAAACTTGACATTTCAGACAAATCAGAACTGAATTGGACATTCACCTTGTTTGCAGTTTCGACCAATTTTATCAGCTGCACATTTACAGAACGCCTGTTGTCCTTGTCTTTCGCATTTCGATTTGTCGCAGCCCTTCACTGTGTCACAAGGGTCAATGGGTATATTGCACGTTTCACCTGTGAATCCTGAAAATAAAATACAGAGATAATTACCAAGGAATAAGTTGTATTGTAATTAACTTTGCTTGGACTGGCTCATAATAACTGATAATTGTATTTTATAGTTTTCCTTCGGTTTATAGTAAAATGATGTTTTATGATAGTGAAGAACCCAATATATATATATATATATATATATATATATATATATATATATATATAATTAAAGAAATAACAAAAGACTTAGAGATTTAGCATTATAGTCTATTTCAGGGAGCTGAAATAGACAATAACGCTAAATCTCTAAGTCTTTTGTTATTTCTTTACTTATATATTTGCTCTGTGACTATAACATTAAGAGCACACATTGAGCTCTCAAACTGAGACAGGTTTTTAAAAATAAAACTCTTGTGTCGTAAGGAAGATTTCTTCTCTGTATAACACTGTAGTGTTATGGACTGATTGGCGATATCCGATTAGATACTTAAAAACAAAACAATTGAGTCTAGAATCGTACAAGCGACTTAGATTAGAGTACAAGTCAGTGGTGTGGTAAAGTCAACACAAGATAAAATTAATTACTCTAACACAAAGAAATTCTAATGGCTAAAAGTCGGTTGATGGTTGATATAACACAAATGACTTTTTGTTTATACAAATGTTTTCACATAAATATATATTATCATTCTTGTAGCGTCGACACAAGATAGGAAGTAATTTTGAAGAAGGGGAATTCTAATGGCAGAAATCAGTTGATGAAAAAGGAATGGCTGCTGACATATCCATATCTATTATTGTTCTTGTGGGGACTGTGTAAGATAAGGACATTTATTTAGCAAAAAACAGTTTAAAGAGTAAATCTTTAAAATGTTGATAATCTCAATTTACCCGGGTGGTCTTAGGCCAGTCCCTGGGAATTATCATAGCAATTGACAGGACCATTTATACAATAACAAAAATATTATCAGGTGCCTCACCAATCAGGAAACTGGGGCGGAGACTTGTTACCTACCTCCGAGATAAGTAACCCAATGCCATGATTTTGATTGGCCGTCCAATCAAATGCGACCGCGTGGGTGGGGTTTCGTACACCTCCTGATGTTTACACTGTAGGGCCATTGGTCCGGCGTTTCTATTGGCTGGCCAATGAGAGCCCTGGATTCGGGGGTTTGGAACCCATAAAAGAGGACCCAAAAGGGTCCCAGGCAGATTGGAGAGCTGGTTCTTGACCAGAGTGGAGAGCTGGTCCTTGACCAGATCGGACAGCTGGTTCTTGACCAGATTGGACAACTGCTTCCCTAGCAGATTCATAGCTCCAACTCATGGCCCTTGTCACCGTCTTTGCTTTGTCGTCTTGTTGCTCAAAGTCCTGAATTTGAATCAGAACACAGCATATATCGCCAGTCAGTCCACAAAATACCGACTCAACTTCAACTCGATATCCCTTTGTGGTTGTACATGATTTTTAATCACTGTATGATTAATAAAGGTCTTTTATTGTTAAAAACGCATTCGTGTTAAATGTGGAACAACCTTGATGAATTTGGTCATTTTCAGGTACAGCCCGGAACAAGCACTTCAACTTTCCTGTGGGTCAAAGAACACCCATCGCGTTAGATTCAACGCCGCGACAACACGTACTACATTTAGAGCCGCGTGCAGCAAAACCAACATCGTATTACATTTGGTCCGTGACCAGATCATAATATTACATTTGGCACCCCGACAAACATAGTTTTACATCTGGACTTTTGGATTATATATATATATATATATATATATATATATATATATATATATATAAGGACCTAAGGAGTTAGAAACTATATACCTAGGTTTCATCTAACAGCTCTTCAGGATAATTCTGATTCAGAATTATCGTAATGAGCCGGTAGGTGAAACCTAGGTAGGTAGTTTCTACCTCTTTTTTTTTTTATACATATATACATATTTCGATTTGTCACAGCCCTTCACTGTGTCACAAGGGTCAATGGGTATATTGCACGTTTTTGAATCCTGAAAAAAATACAGAGAAAATTACCAAGGAATAAATTGTATTGTAATTAACTTTGCTTGGACTGCCTCATAATGACTCATGATTTGTTGATTGATTTTAACGACATTCAACACGTCAAGGGTTATTTTATTACCAGAGGTCATAGAATCATGAGCATTGTACGTTAATACCTACATTTTTGTGCATTTATTTCTTAGTGTTTTTTTTGTTTTTTGTTTTTTTCATTATTTCTTACATGTTTTGAATTTAAGTGCGACCTAACAGGTCTACTTCTGGTCAGAGAAGGCCTAGTCGTAATAGAAATAAAGGGGCGCTCCTCACTTCCCAAAGCTCCAGAAGTCAAGCAGATTATAAGAATAATGCTCATTGTATCTTAATATTTACATTTTTTTGTGTAGTTGTTTATAGTTTTTGGATTTTTTTGGTTAAATCGAACTTAACGGACCTAAATTACGCTATCATATGTCACCCTACCAAAAGAAAAAAAAATACCAAAAATCAGGGAATTAACCGAATTCAATGAAATGTTCAGTGTTGATATATTAATGAATAAAAGATATAATGAACCATTTATTTTATTTAAAAACTTTTACATTCTTTTAAGGTCAGTTAACTTTGAACCACGTATTTTTGAGAATCTATGTTACGCCTTAAAGATAAGTTAAAAAGTTCAAACTCGTGACAAATTCAAACGTGAAACTCACCGTTGGGACAGATGCAGTTGGGTTGGCTCCCTTTTATTTCACATGTGCCACCATTTTGGCACAGAGTTGGCGGGCAAGAGGAATTCTTCTGACAACCAATTCCACCATAACCTAAAAAAAAAAAATAAAAATAAATAAATAAATAAAAAAACAAACATCTACAACAACAACAACATTTAAACCAAAAATAAAATTAATTCTAATTTCTCTCTTAACGTAGTTGCAAATGTAAACCGTAAACTTATCTAAAAGTAGTATGATAATTTCCTCTAGATATTAATTACATATTATCTGTATCATATAAAGTAGGGGGGTCGGGTTAGCTCAGTCGGTAGAGCGTTCGGCTAGAAACCGCAAGTTTCTTAGTTCGATACCGGCCCTCGCCAACTCAGCGTATGAGTAGCACAGGGATCTGTGCGGTAAATTAAGGAGCTGATGATAGGTGTGGCGCTCCACCTCAGATGCAAAAACAGTCTCCTTGGTCTAGCGCTAGTGAAAAGGGGATAGACTCCCTTGCTGATTGGCTGGTACCGACATTAGGCCGCCCCGACGACTTTACTTTACTTTATATATATTATATATAGTATATATATAAATCATATATATTATATATATGAAAAGTAAATTGAAGTGAATCCGACGGTATGAATTAAACATTTTTAGAAAAAACAAACAAATGATGTTATAGTTCGCTGACAGAAATCTGTTTCGATCTTTTATTAAAGCGGTCTTCATCAGGAGCGAAATATTTGTGATAGAAAGACGGAATAAGTAAACCGTTACAAACAATGAACGTTCATTTGTACCCCTCCTGTTTGTAACAGTTTACTTATTCCGTCTTTCTATCACAAATATTTCGCTCTTGATGAAGACCGCTTTAATAAAAGGTCGAAACAGATTTCTGTCAGCGAACTATAACATCATTTGTTTATTTTTTCTAAAAATGTTTAATTCATATTATATATACTAGCAAATATATGCACCCTCCGGGTGCAAGTCTTTAAGTTTTAATATAATAAAATATCATGTTAAATTAGAAAGGCTAATGAAACTGAATAAGTATGCAGATAAAAAGATTTGGAACAGAGGGGGTATGATTGAAAAATAGAACAACTTCGAAACTAACTCTTCCATCATTTACGATTACTCCCGTCTATCATTGGTAAATTTTCCTAATTTAACTCTTTAGTTAAAATAGGAAGTAAAGAATAAATTTACAGTTATTTCTTCTTGTTAATGGATTTCTTTTAAGATTTATCCCCGAGATTTTAGCTCATATTCATTAATATAAACCAAACAATTAGAAATCAACAATACTAAGCATATATTTATTAAAATCAAACTTTTAATATCAATATGCAAATTAGCCTTCCCGTTCACTCTGTAAACCGCTATTTTGTTGTATATATAAATACAATTGCATGTTAATAGTTTGTAGATATGGTCAACAGTCTTAATGATGTAAAATAATTTTATTAATAATTGAAGTTTAAATTAAAAATAAAATCATAGAAAATGTGATGTAAATAACAAAAGGAATTGTGACTTGTATAGTGATATAGTTTCGGTTACAGACAGACAAACCCACAATCTCCATTATAATAAGATGTATATAAATTGTATTATATATATCATATATTATTGATGTCAATTTTATAATAATATATAATATATATTCAGCTTTCAAAAATTATTATGTATGTAATATATATCATAATTATCATAAAAAAACCATCATGTATAAATTATATATTATATAATATATAATATTATGCAATAATATATCATATTAATATTATATGATATCCATATATTATAGAAGAATGTCAATGCTATTTCTATGTATATTTCAATTTTTAAATATCCATAAATAGAAATCAAATATTCATAATTTTTTTTCAAAAAGCAAGAACTGTTGATATTTAATCTGATTATGTTACTTTGTTGCTAATTGTTTTATTTTCGATGTTTCATCCGTACATACACATCAACTTATCTTTATATATGTATTGATCATATCTTTTATCATAATGAAGATTATGTACTGTCTATAACCGAAACTACGTCCTCACTGACGACACGATTTCCTTAGTTATTCTAGTTATACTCTCAACGATTAGTAAACAGTCATTATTTAATCTTAATTTGCATCTTATTTATTAACAATGTCTCCATTAAAATCTAGCCGAGTTAGATTTTCCACAAAACTGTCCATATTGTTAATGCATTTAAAATCCTGAAATATGTCTTATATATCTCTAAGAAATAAATATTTAGATAGTACATGATGAGAGTATTTGCATAATGATTTTAACAATACTGGGTTTGATAAATAACTATTCGATGATACTGATTTATAATACTATCATGTTATTCTCAAACGTATTAAAAACAATCCTATATGTAATTATATATAGAAATCAATTGAAATAACATTAAAATAAGTGTAATATTTTTATATAAGTTCTTATTTAGTTTCGTTAGTCTTTCTAATTTAATATAATATTTTATTACATTGGAACTTGAATACTTGCACCCAGGGGAGGTCGCATAGTTTTGCTAGTCTTATTATAATGGAGATTGTGTGCTTGTCTGTAACCGAAACTATATCACTACTCAAATCATAATTCCCTTAATTACTTCACATTCTCCATGATTTTATTTTTATCTAAACCTCAGTTATTAATAAAATTGTTTTACATTATTAATACTGTTGGCCTTATATACATTCTAATAACATGTAATTGTATTTATATATACAACAAAATAGCGTTTACAGTGTGAACGGTAAGTCTAATTTGCTTATTGATATCACAATTTTGATTTTTTTAAATATGTGCTTAGTATTTGTTGTACCGGCCGTTCCTACAGTGGAGAACATGCACCGGTTCTCACTATAAATAGTGAGACACCGAGTGGAAAGGTAGCACTGTTCCCGTTAACGACAAGCTAGTCGTACATGTACCATTAATTGTAAATACACTTGTCTTATTTTACCCCATCTCGACTTGACTTCTTTTTACTGTTGGGACTAACATCACAACAGTATTATTGATTTCTAATTGTTTAGTTTTATCTTAATGAATATGAGAAAAATCTCGGGGATAAATCTTAAATAAATCGATTAACACGAAGAAATAACTGCAATTTTATTCTTTACTTCTTATTTTAACTAAATAGTTAAATTAGGAAAAATTAGCATTGAAAGACGGAAGTGATGGAAAAATAAGTTTCCGTTGTTCTATTTTTCGATTATACTCCTCTCTGTTTCAGATTCTTTTATCTGCATTCTCATTTAGTTTCATTAGTTTTTTTAAAATTTAATACAATATTTTATTACATTAAAACTTAAATATTTGCACCCAGAGTGTGCATATATTTGCTAGTACTAATAATTTCACTTAAATCTTTCTTTACTTATTTGCAAATGTAACGTGTAAACTGTTACAAAATTGTGTTTAACTGAAATTGTATTGTAATTGCAATGGTAAATGTAAACTGGACGTGATGTTCTGATTCTTTTAGAATATCACGTGACTGAAATCGGTGAAAAAAAAGTTAGCAATTTGAACTTAACCGATCGACGGAGTCAGACGTGAATAATGCGTCTCTCTGAGTTTTTCTCCGCGCGCAAGAAAATGTTGGGTCTTGGGGAAATGAAGACGTAAAAAGTCAAACAAGTATTGATTGAAAACTAACAGAATATGGACGCGGATATATACTGCCGAAGAAAAACCCAGGAAATCCCAAATCGGCCTAGATGAAGAAGACGAGAAAACTCAGCTATGAGAACAGATATACTAAAGATAGTATAAACTATATATCAATAATCTTGTTCCTTAATCTTCCGTTCGTTATCTCCTTGCAACACCCTCTGGTTAAAATCAGACCGTCCAAATCATCCAAGATGAAATGCAAAAATTAGCTATACCCAAAATGAGACTAAATTGCATTTTTGACAAAATGACTTTAGAAAATAATTGCATTTTTGACAAAATGACTACAGAAAATAATTTACCAAAAATCAGGGAATTATCGGATTTTAATGAAATTTTCAGTGTTTATGTATCAATAAATGATCTTTATATTGCATTACTTAGTTTATTTCAAAACTTTCTCATTTTTTTCAGGTCACTTATTTTTTACCCCCCCCCCCTTATGTTGGGGTGTAACTTTTTTTTTCAAGTTGGTTTTTAGTTTTCTAATTACAGTAAATAATGAGATAAAAGACCGAAGTTATGAATAGAAAAAAAATTACGGTGGCTTTTTTATGAGAAAAAATAAGTACCGAAAATCAAAAAATAAAATGTAAAAAAATAATAATCAATTAATTTTTTGGAGATTTCTTTTTTACTCATTTCGATAATCATTTAATTGGCTATTATTTTATAAAAGAAAAAAATATACATCGATATTTTTCTGCTTAAAAAAGGGGAGGGGGTACATTTTCAATCGAGATTTTCTTCAAAACGTATACTTTGTTTGACTAAAATAAGGTTTGCATTAAATAGATATTTATTTTTAGAATCTAAAAATATAACATTTTAAACTTAAAATCAGGCTTTTCATATTTTAAATGAATTTTATATATTAATTTTTCATAGCAAAAATACTAAATTAAAGTTTTGAAATAAAATAACTAATATATTATAAAATTCATTAATTGATAAATCAACACTGAAAATTTCATTAAAATCGGATAAATACCTGATTTTTTGTTAATTTGTTTCCCATCCCAAATGTTACGTTAAAATTGTAAATAAGCGCCTAAAACCATTGAAAAATAGACAGAATGGCGGATCGCGTCGAAATTGACCAAAACAAATCGTTTTAAATCTTTTAAAAATAAACTGCATATGTAATGATATTTTTATTTCTTTTAATGATGGTTATTATGTTACTACTTATCATTTTAGACAAAAGTTTGACATTAAATAATAGATTTAATTAATTTTAATTTGTTTTTAAAAAGCTAGCAGCCGAGAAAAATGGGTAACCCTAGCAAAAATGGAACTCGTGATTATCTGATATTGTTTATCCGCCTAATTCTTTCTTCTTATGAGGGTCTTTACTTCGGCTGAATAGGGGACTATTCTATTTTTATTATAAAGAAAGAAAGAGTGAAAAGACACATGCTACACAGAAAAAATATAATGAAAAAGAAAGAAAGAAAGAAAGAAAGTAGGGGGAACAGAGAGAGGGTTTAGGAAGCGGTAACGCTAATTTGTTTCAATCCAATATAATAAAAAGATGAAATAAAGGAAATGAATAAAGAAAAAAGAGTGAGAGATAGTTCAATCAAGATTATTAAACTTTTTACATATTGAATTATTTGGTAATTGCTCTTGCATAATTTTATAAAACGTTATAATAATCAAATCATTATACGGTACTATATCTATAGGCCATAATAATAATAATAATAATAATATAAGAAGAAGAAGAAGAAGAAGAAGAAGAAGAAGAAGAATACAAAACTAGACACGACTGGGTTGGGAAGGTGATCCACTGGGAATTATGCAAGAAATTAAATTTTGACCACACAACAAAATGGTATATGCATAAACCAGAATCTGTTCTTGAGAACGAAACGCACAAAATTCTCTGGGACTTTGAAATTAAAACGGATCACCTTATCCCAGCAAGAAGGCCAGACCTAGTGTTGATTAACAAAAAAGAAAGAACTTGTCAACTGGTGGATTTTGCAGTGCCAGCAGATCACAGGGTGAAGTTAAGGAAAATGAAAAAGTAGACAAATATCTGGACCTTGCCAGAGAACTGAAAAAGTTATGGAATATGAAAGTGAAGTTATACCAATTGTAGTTGGTGCACTTGGAACAGTCCCAAAAGGATTAGAAAAGGGCTAGGAAAGTTTGGATATCAGAGGAAGGATTGAAACCATTCAGAACACTGCACTGCTGCAATCTGCCAGAATACTCAGAAGAGTCATGGAGACCTGAGGAGACTTGCTGTCACTCAGACTCCAGTGAAAGACCATCAGCTAACACTGATGTGAAAACTCAAAAGGAGTAAATAATAATAGACGAGTCAACCCAATCGACCAGCATAGAAGGTTAAATCGAATATATTCACAAGATAAGAAAGTAATGATAAGAATTGTATAAAAAGGTCTGTCTAGCTTTTCTGTATTGTGACGTAAGCAGTGACGTAATTTTGGTTACAAACACATGGAGACTGAATCTCCATTATTAATAGAAATTGTATAAAAAGAGCTATCATACAAGAAGTGCTAGATCATCTGTGTAGTCTCTAACAGTAATGTGCTATTTTTACTGTACATGTTTCTGTTTTTCTTACCTTTTTCACAGATACAGGTTGCATGAGTGGCATCGTTTTTACATTGGCTACCATTTCCAATGCAATGATTGGCTCGCTCGCAAAAGTTGATACGCTCATCACATGTTTTATTTCGAAATCCAGGGGGACATCTATCGATTCATTGTGTAAGAAAAAATAGAAAAAAAGATATTAGATACATATTCATATTTTGGGAATTACCTATCAATCGCTTAATTCCAAGTATATATATATATATATATATATATATATATATATATGTGTGTGTGTGTGTGTGTGTGTGTGTGTGTGTGTGTAAAAATGGAATTGGAATTGAATCCAACAACATGAGGAAAAATGAATAAAGAAAAGAAAGTACAGAATGGATAATAAAAGATGAATTTAATCTATATCACTTACACGTGTTTCGGTCAGTTTATATATGTGTACACGATTCAAACTATTATTATTAAATAAAAAAATGAAATGAAATAATAATAATAATAATAATAATAATAATAATAATAATAATAGAAAGATGTAAAAATATTCCGTACACAGAGAAAATTCGACCTTCATCGGAGTTAAATTTTATTTTGAATGATATATATATATATATATATATATATATATATATATATATATATATCAGTAAAATGGAAGTGAAACTGACAGTGTGCAATCATATAAAAAAGTCAAAAATATAAAAAGAGGAAGTTGCATTGACTAGTGATATTTATTAAGCCGACATTACAACGTTTGCTTACAAACCATCGTTAGGACCATCGTCTGTATACAAAAAAGAAATTGGTGGTAGACAGAAGTCTGTTTTAAATGAGGACGACAACGTTACTTGACGTTTTAAGTTATGTTTTTTTTTTTCATATTTGACTACCAGGGAAATCGCAGACAAAAAGTCTCAAATTAAATTAAGTGCCGAGCATCTGGGTGGCCGGGTCCGTGGCGATGTGTGGGGTGGAATTTTACATATATTCAGCCAAGCCCCAGCACTTAGTCAGTTTTGAGCCCGGCAGTTGGGGGTGATAGTATGGTCTTAGTAGCAGCAGAGTTAGAAAATAGCAGGGACACACATCAGTGAAACAAATAATCGACTTAATCTTATAACAATTTTCTCGCCAGCTGAAATAGACCCAAGTGTACATTACCCCACCACAAACTGCACAAGCGTCACAACTTCCTCTTCCATCAGCGTGCTGTTAAGTTATGTATATATATATATATATTTTTCATATTTGACTACCAACATATATTCCTTGACTGAACCTGAATCTGAATATAATTGTTAATGATAAAATAAATACTTACATGCAATGAAATTCGTTGCACATGACTTTCACGATAAAAGTCATGCAACATTTCGAACGATTACCATGATCGTATTTCGGATGAGTTACGTCACACAATTTCGAAAAAAAATTAACGGCTAAAAAAAAGGCAAATCCGTTCACTTCATTTAATTACTTTATTCCCTCATATACAACATTTCATTTTTTTCTTCTAGACCGTCTGATATACCTTTGAAAAGGGTGAAGGTTCACCCGAAATATTGGAATAGATTAAACCAGGAACAGAGCAACGGTTGAATATATAACAATTCTGATTTTGTCCTGTTCTTCTAGTTTCTGTTCTTTTTACCAATGCTTCAAAAGACCAAACAAACAACGTTCACAAGAACATAACATATATATATATATATATATATATATATATATATATATATATATATATATTCCTTAACTGAACCTGAATCTGAATATAATTGTTAATAATAAAATAAATACTTACATGCAATGAAATTCGTTGAGATTACCAAAACATGTTCCGTTATTTTGACATGGGTTACTGTCACATTGATTGATTAGCTCTGAGCAGTTATCTCCCTTCCATCCAACGCTGCAGTTGCATGTGTCATTCCCAGCTTGTTTGATACAATCACCATGAACACATTGTATATCACACCTTTGTATCTATAAATGGATTAATACATATTTAGTAAAGATGCATACAAAACAACGATTATATCTTATTATAATGGAGATTCGGTGTCTATCAGTCTGTAACAGAGACTGCGTCTTTTCTTACGTCACAATACCCCCAGAAATTAAGTTTATCGCTGAGTATTAATTTATTATCAAAATTATTCATGCATAGAACAGAATAAATCGTATTTATTAATTATATCTCTATGAAAATTTGAATTAGATTTGCCTCAAAACAGCCCATGTTATTAGCGCATTTAAAATCCTGCAATGTGACTCATATTTCACTAAGAAATAAAGGTTTATATGATATAGTGTGTGATTAATTTGCATACTGGTTTTAAAAAAACGGGTTTAATAAATAATTACTTGGTTTTCTTGATTTCTAATATTATTGTTTTATTCTCCAGCATATTAAAATCAATCCTGTGAATGATTTTATATAGAAACCAGTTAAAACAAAATGAAAATAGGTGTAATGCTTTTATATGCATTCTTATTTAATTTCGTTGGTCTTTCTCGCTTAATATGTTACATTATATTAAAACTTAAAGACGTCCGCCCAGAAGGTGCATATTCTTGCTAATAAACAAAATGATGCTGAAATTTTATTGGTCTGATCAGTAAATGGATTACCTAGAGCAGAGTTTTTCAACCCTTTTATCTCACGGCACAGTGAGCTGGGCAATAAATTGATTGAGGTACACCATCAGTATATAAACATATAATTATTTTATCATTTGGATTTTAAAAGAAAATGAATAGTGAAAATATGATACAAGTGTAGCATAATTAAAACAAAATATGTAATTAAAACAATAAATATTAAATTAAAACAAAAAATATTAAAGTAATAGAATAAAAATATAAGAGAATGATCAACTGTCCTCAACACTCACAGCACACCCACTGAAACTTCACGGTACACTGGTGTGTCGCGGTACACTGGTTGAAAAACTCTGAACTAGAGATATGGAACGTACAAGCTATAACACCTTTATCTAGATCAGTTGTTATCAACCTTATCAAATATTATTCAAAAGGGTCGAGTGGTATACTCGACCCTTTTGAATAATATTTGACTCTGGTGGACCCATATGCATGCGTGCTTAAAAGATCCTATTGTTTTTTCTATAATTAATGATTTATTAACGACTAGAAGCGGCTACTCATCATCGCCTGGGTGGAGTGGGTGGTGACAAAAAGTTAATCTCGGTGATCCATTATTACTCGCAAGATGTCTAATTAAAATCCTTACGTAAAAAAGGCATTGCGTTGCTTTCCAGTACCTCTTTTGTCCCCAGTTTTTTTTTTCTTTTTGCTGGGGTGGAGGTGGACGAAAAGCAAGATGAGAATTATTCTAGGATACTACGTTCTTATTTGAACAGATCATGGAAAGCAGTGGACACACACTCATGGACATACTAGAGTAGGCAAACCAACAATAACAACAAAATTACATGGTGGTTTTGTGCGGATACTTGATGCCGTGAGGAAGAAATTCCGATGACCGATAGGGAGAGAGAGAGAGAGAGAGAGAGAGAGAGAGAGAGAGAGAGAGAGAGGGGGGGTATGAGTATGAAATTCCGGTCTGTGAGGACGATGATGATGATGATGATGATGATGATGATGATGATATTCTTTCCAATTTCTTTTTTGTTTCCATTTCTCTTTGGGTGAGGAGTAAAAAATCCAGATAAGGATTATTCTATTTTGAATACATCATAGAAGCAATGGACACCTATACACACTTGAATGGGCCGACCAGCAAGAAAGAATATTGATCAGTACTGTACGGATACTAGACGCCGTAAGGAGGAATTGCCGATTACCAATAGGGATGGTAGCGAGAGAAGATGAGGGGGAGAAAGAATGTGATATATATATATATATATATATATATATATATGTGTGTGTGTGTGTGTGTGTGTGTGTGTGTGTGTGTGTGAATAACGAAAATTGCATTAGATCCAACAAATGAAAAAAGAAAAATAAAAGGAAAAAAATATAGCTAAGTGGAAGTAATATAATATAGCACGTGCTGACACGCGTGTTTCGACAATATATTGTTATTTAATGGAATTCCGTGCAGTGAGCATGACTTGATGATGATGATGATGATGATGATGAAACAACGTAATCTTACCTGACAATATCTGCCTGTGAAACCCTCCGAACAATTGCACATGTAGTCATGTGCCCGGCTGATACAATTGTTTGTTCCCTCTGGTTTGCAATGATTGCCCTTACAATAGTCAATGGGTTCAATACAGCGAATTCCTGTCCCAAATGAAAAATAAAAGCCTCATCATTTATTGAACACTAAAAGTGGGGCTACCCGGCATCGCCTGGGTAGAGTGGGAGCAGCTTGTGTATTGATTTGTTTACTGTTGAGATTTACAAATACTGCACATTTAAAAGTAGGATTTCAATTCTATTTCTATGTATATTTTAATTCTTAAATATCTTCGTGTATATAAATCATATCTTCATAATGTTTGCACAGAAAACAACAACCGGTGATATTTAATGCATATATATAATATAATATAATAAAGTAATCCACAGACACGTATTTCGAGGTATCACCTCTCATCAGTGTGGTTATACCGTTTAACAGCTACCTCTGGCCGGGTAGTTTTCTGTGCAAACATTATGAAGATATGATTTAAGGAAATAGCATATATATATATATATATATATATATATATATATATATATATGTGTGTGTGTGTGTATATATATATATATATATATATAATATATATATATATGTGGGAGAACAAGTGCTTAATTGGAGTCGTACCTAATTTGAAAATTAATTAATTTGAAAATTAATAATTAATAATGAATTAGGCGGGAATACCTATTTAGATGTATGGCTAAACAAATCGAGATTGATTTTTCTCGATTTTTAGCCATACATTTAAATAGGTATTCCCGCCTAATTCATTATTAATTAATTAATTTTCAAAATTAGGTACGACTCCAATTAAGCACTTGTTCTCCCAAAAATTGTCGGCAAAAAGCCATTCCAAACAAACCATGTTTACATATATATATATATATATATATACTTTGTCGTTAATTGTTGAATTTTTTACTTTCAATCCCCGACATACATACATACATACATACATGTGTTCGACTGTATCCTTGTAGCAACTTCATGTAAATAAATAAGCTGTATTGTTTCGTGGAGTCGTATGCAGGGATGCAGCCGTTACATATCAAATACGTACATACATACATACATACATACATAACAACTGTTTTTATATATGTACTAGAAGTGGCTACCCGGCGTTGTCTTGGTCGAGGGGGGGATCCATTGATTCTTTTTTTGTTTTACATTATTGATTTATGATTTAATCACGAACGCCACCAAAGACATTCCTTTCTCTTACCATTCAAACCCTTATTTTTAAATATCTTCCAGATATAAAAAAAGCACCTTCATTATTTTTGCACAAAAAGCAAGCTCTGGTCATAGTGAATGTGTATATATATTTACTTTGTCATTAATTGTTTTAATTTCGTAGTTTCCTCCGGACATACATACATACACAACAACCATCGTTTATATATATATATATATATATATATATATATATATATATATATGAGTATAGATAAAAGGATATGAAAACAACACAATATGCTTTTGAAGTGAAAACATTTTATATCATATTCATAGCTAATATTGAACAATATTTCGATTTATAAAAATCATCTTCAGAGCTTGTTCTTTTACTCCGGACTTATCGAGAGTAAGTCCGGAGTAAAAAACAAACTCTGAAGATGATTTTTATAAATTGAAATATTATTCAATATTAGCTATGAATATGATATAAAATGTTTTCACTTTAACAGCATATCATGTTGTTTTCATATCCTTTTATCTATACTCATACAGTCGGATTCATTTCCTTTCTCTTAACTATATATATATATATATATATATATATATATATATATATATATATATATATAGTTGGATATATAGATAACAAGGCATGAAACTGAAAGAAAAAAGGGAAAATATCGTGCTACATCAATCTTCTAATTAGGAGACAGCCTGCTTGCCTTTAAAATCAGTCTTCAGCATTTACCTTAGTTTGAAAAAAAAAAACCTCACTATTTCCTGATTTTGATCGTGTGGGTGCTTCCCATGTAGCGTCTCTTGATCAGGAGTAAGCTGGTAAATAGCATCAATCTCCAGGTCTACAACTGGTCGCGAAAGTGGGGAAGTGGTTTGGATATGTTTTTGAGGGGAGAGAACATGGAGTAGTCTCCCCTGTCACAGGGTTTGTAGCAACTCTCATACGTCATAAATCCGTTTTTGTTAACGTGACAAGGAAACACTAGTCTCTCTCCCTTTTAGAAACGCGACTTGAGAAGGACAAACCAAGTCCCTCTTTCTCCACAAAGACGCTCACAGTGTTTTGCCTTTGTTTCCCAACCAGAGTAATAAGAATTGGTTTTCATTCTGTGTTGGGTCCCTCTCCTTTAAGCAACCTAATGTACTATAATAACGGGAGTTACTAACACTCCCTAATTCTTATATAGAAAATGGAGTCGAAGAACCCAGTTCAAATCCTGGACATGGTTATTTGTATTTCCCATAGCGCTAATTACATTGGGAATGGTTAGAATCCAACTATTCTCTTGGAAGCGCATGGTGCAATGATTAAAGTCATGGGAAATGGTCTTGTCATCCCGAGTTCAAATCCTGGATGTGGTAATTGCATTTCACTTAGCGCTAATACCCTTGGGAAAGGTATGAATCATACTCTCCCTCCAGCAATAGGTAAATAGTAGGACAGACTGGGCTCTTTAACCTTGGTTAGGCAACCGGTCTAGGAGAAGGAAAACTCTGAATTCAAACCTGTTAAACTCCGCTTAAGAAATTGACTTTGTGTTGCATCCTGCTCGTGTGGAGGGGTTGTTAAATATATATATATATATATATATATATATATATATATAATAAATAAGTAATCCACAGACACATGTTTCAAGGTATCACCTTTCATCAGTGTGGCTATACCGTAACAGCTACCTCTGGCCGGGTTCGAGACCCGAATGAACTTTTCGTTCGCCAAACCTTTTAACCCGTATATATATATATATATATATATATATATATATATATATATATATGACAATGTTATATATACAAATGAATATATGTTATATATACAATGTTATCTATACAAATAAAGCCTATATAATGGAGGCGGGTGGTGTAATGAGTAGAGTCGTAGGAAATGGACTAGTCCATTTTTTTACGTAATCTAATGATATTACCTTTGGCGCTATTCTGGATTTATCCCCCCCCCCAAAAAAAAACAACATATTTATGCAAATATCTTACCTTGAATGAGTGGTGTCTTGCATACACATTTGTATTTACTTCCTACCAATCGACATTCCTCTCCACTTTGACAAGAACCGCTGGTGGAACAGTTAGAGATTTTTATATGACATCTCGATCCTTTATAACCAGATGGGCATTGACATTTAAAAGGTTCCGGAACAGGCGCACAATTCCCATTGTTTTTACAGGGCGATTTTAGACACTGATCCTCGGCTATGCATTCACTCTTATTTTGTGGATCTGGAAAAAATAAACCAACGGAATAATTCCGATTTTATGGATGTTGAAAAATTAGAAAGCATTTGATTAAGAAAATATTTAGATTAGGATTTTTGTACCTTTGTTATAGGCCGGGTTCCAAAAGACAACTTACGAATATAGTAGTGGTTTGCAGATAGGCCTAAGGAGTTCTTTATTTCTCGTTCGCCCAGTGTAGTTTTTGTTCAGTGAAAGAGTGTAAGATATTGTTAATCTTTTCTATCCTAAATCCCATTCATTATCAATCTCCCACAACTATATATATATATATATATATATATATATATATATATATATATATATATATATATATATATATATATATATGATTGAAAAATATTATCTAACATAGCGTTTTTATCAGAAGTTATCAGAAGTTTCTCAGTTTAACTAAGGAATTACATCAACATAGTTAAGTAAGGCTAATATTACTAATATCATATATATATATATATATATATATATATATATATATATATATATATATATGATATTGAAAATAAATACTTCCCAAAACGGAGCCAAAAATACACATGCCTGTTCCTCTGAGACACGCAGATTCAGCAGAAAACGCAGATTCAGACATTAAGGAACATCTATTGGCCAATCTTAATTGTGCCATGGTCTACAACCTCAATGTGTGTTGGAATCCTTCTGTCTATGAGAGACGATGGAGTATTCATTTTTTTTTGGAGGGGACTACGTAGCCTGGACAGGTTCATATGAAGGATGGGTTGTTACCCAAGCAGCAAATCCATCCTCTCCACACTGCCGTGGAAAAGGAAAGGTAAAGAACCAATGCAGTATAGCAGCGGTAGTGTCGCAGGAGTTGTTGCGTAGAACTGGATTTTAACATCAAACCGCTTTAGGGCCTCCAGGTCCTGATTTGTTTTCCGGGTTTACTCCCCTACCCTTTTCTTAAACTTTTTAAAACTTAATCACCCTAAAAGGGTACTACCACGCCGAGTCAGAGTGGAGCTGGGAGTACTGGTGGTGAACATGTGCTCCAGATTCCCCAGACCTCTCGGACAGGAACATCATCATCAGATAGTTTAAAGTCATACCTATAACATGAAGACCCTCAGCCCCTGTCTTCTAGCAGCCATATGATAAATAATTTGGGGCTTGCCATAAGGGCAATTGGGTTGGGACAATCATATTAGTGCTAGGGCTTGACGTGACCAGTCGACTGATCAGAGGGCCTCTCCGACCGACCGTCTAGCCCAAGCATAGGTCTATGTGGAGTGTTGCATATCCTTGACTGCTCAGCCACCAGAATTGCGTCCTTAAGCATCATTGGTCACCATCCACGGTGGCCGCATTGAGGAGGTCCGCTGGATGAGTGTTGGCTGAGAACCTTAAAGTTCCTGGTTCCATACCGGCTCTTACCAACTCAACGTATGAGTAGCACAGGGATCTGTGTGGAAAAGGAAGGAACTGATAATAGGTGTAGCAATCCGCCTCAGACGCCAAGACAATCTCGATGGTCTAACGCTTGTGAAAAGGGGATAGATATGGTTGATACTGACTTTGGTAATCTCGAAGACTTTATTTACTCTTACTACCCGGGTTAGCTCAGTCGGTAGAGCGTTCGGCTAGAAACCACAAGGTTCCTAGTTCGATACCCGCCCTCGCCAACTCAGCGTATGAGTAGCACAGGGATCTGTGCGGTAAAGTAAGGAGCTGATGGCAGGTGTGGCGCTCCACCTCAGACGTTAAAACAATCTCCTTGGTCTAGCGCTAGTGAAAAGGGGATAGACTCCCTCGCTGCATGGCTGATACCGACATTAGGCCGCCCCGACGACTTTACTTACCCCTTTAAAGAGGTGTATTCTAAAGTCTCAGCCGACAGGGTTAGTGTTATTTGTCAACTCGATTTATAAATGTCAATTGGAAACAAATAAAAGGAATGTTTATGGGTTGTAATGTTTTACATGGACACTTGTCCTAAGGATAAGTGGCTAATGTGCTGATTTGAAACCAATGGTAACAATTGCCTTTTAATTGTATAGTACACTACAACAAATTATATATATATATATATATATATATATATATATATATATAATAGTTTGCCTATTTTCAATAGCAATGTGGTTGAAGAAGCATTTGAAACATCTGTAAAAAATCTTGCATTTAAAAAGTATTCACTTACACTGGTTTACAAAAAAAATATATTTTGTCTGAGGCAAGAATGCGAATATGTGTTTTTTACTAATTTGGGTGTGCTGAATTCAAATTTATAAACAGTTTTTCTCTATCACCTCTAGTTTTCTGTCTTTTAAATAGTCTCATTTTAGTATATACAGACTATATACGCGCTTATTTCAACAGTTGCGGCAGCTTATTACAGATAAAATGGAATAGATAAAGAACGTTGACGGTATAAATATACTTGGATGGCACAATGACAACAATTCATAGTACCGCAGACAGTTATAAGTAAAAAAGAAGACATAAGTTATACAATATTAGAAATTAATCCTGAATGCATATACGCCTTTATGTACAGTATGTGTACAAAATGTACAGTATGCATATTTAAAAAACTAGAGGTGATAAGTAAAAACTGATTTCAAATCTGAATTCAGCACCCCCAAATTAGGTTAAAACAGCTATTTTTGTGCTTGCCTCAATTTCTTTGTAAACCAGTGTTATTAGATTTTTATAACATAAGCATTTTTTTAATGAAATCTTTAGGCACTCCCTGTCCCTATTGGTCTAATAGAATGTCATCTATATATTTGTATACTGAATTTTAAGGACAGAAAAAAAAACTTAATTAATAAGGCAATCACTAAATGCACGATTTGTTTTTTGCCCTTTAATAATGGTTACTCACTTGGTATGAAGTTCTTTACACAAATACAGAAGATGGTATTATTAAAATAGTCCCAATTGTAAATCCTGTTCAAATAGATTTATTATTCCGAGTACTTTCAGTTCTCCTTTGAACCATTATCAAAAACATATTTTCGTTGTATTAATTCTATCGTTTGTGTTTTCATTTATTTTTAAATTTTTCTAATAATTTTCTTATTATTAAAATCTCGAAATAGATAGATAGATAGATAGATAGATAGATAGATAGATGTATGGGTTGTAATGTTTTGTTTTATTAAGTATCAAATAGATATAAGTCAGTGATGATTCTTTTTGGGATCGTCTATATTTTCTGTATATCCACAATGTATGCCAGATGCACAACTATAGATTTATGCAAGGATTATTTCAAATCCCTAAGAGGGCTCAGTGTATGATAAGTAATGAATTAATTATATACAGAGCAATATTTACATAAGAAAGACAAACTCAAAGCCGTCATTTGGCTATTATAAATTTATTTCAGCCGATAATGAGCCTAGTCTCGTCAGATAGCCATCACAAAATCTTATACGTCCATCTAACATATCTTTCAAAAAATATGGTATACTTCTGAAAGTCGACATCTGATTATCCCATTTTTTACGCGCCCATTTAGTTTTTGCCCTTTAATAATGGTATGAAGTTCTTTACACAAATACAGAAGATGGTATTATTAAAATAGTCTCAGCCTAGAGGTCTAGTGTTATTTGTCAACTCGATTTATGAATATGACAATAAATAAAAGGAATGTTTAAATAATGATTACTCACTTGGTACGAAGTTCTTTACACAAATACAGAAGATGGTATTATTAAAATAGTCCCACTTGCAAATCCTGTTCTTTCCACATATGTTTGGTTTACAAGGATCTTCGATAATCTCGCAGAATCTCCCTCGGTAACCCTTCTGACATTGGCAGGTGAAATTGTTCACTGCGTCCACGCATTTTCCCCCGTTCACACATGGACGAGAAGCACAATCATCTACAAAAGGAAATATATATATATATATATATATATATATATATATATATATATATATATATATATATATGGAAATGCGGTGAGGAAATTAATCCGACTATATGAGAAGAAAATATTTTAAGAATATAACAAACACAGGAGGATGTTATGATCAGGGGAAACAATTTTATGTGTCAATATTTAAGCATTTCGGTATATTGTACCATCTCTAGGACACTGTTAAGTAATGTTTATGTGAGGGACAAAATGAAAGATGTTAAGTGAATAGTGAATGTGTGAATATGATGTTATTAGCCGTTAATTTTTATATGCGCGTTTGTTTACGAAAAGCAAATGACGTGATCATCGCATGTGCATAACATCATATTCACACATTCACTATACACTTAAGATCTTTCATTTTGTCTCTCACATAAACATTACTTAACAGTGTCCTGAAGATGGTACAATATACCGAAATGCTTAAGTATTGACACATAAAATTGTTTCCCCTGATCATAACATCCTGTGTATGTTATATTTTTAAAATATTTTCTTCTCATATATATATATATAATTTAAAAAAAAAAAAAACTTTGATTCCAGAATTGGGGTCAATTTGCTCCCCGAGGGTGGAATTTCAAATTAAAGAGGAGGATTTTAAAAACTCTGTAAGAATAAATACAAAGCGTTACTTTCGTATAGTATCTATGACATACATAACGATATATTCTACGTAGTGTTTTTTTATTATATTTTTTGATTTTTAATTATTTAAAAAAATTTTTTAAATGATCTTTTCAACGTTCAATTGTATAATTGTATTTGTATAGTTTAAATACAATATGACAAGGGAAGAATAGGAGTATAGAAGAATGTAAGAATAAATGAATGTAAGTGTAAGAATGTAAGAATAAATGAATGTAAGAATAAATGAATATAAGAATGTAAGAATAAATGAAATTAAGAATGTAAGAATGTAAGAATAAATGAATGTAAGAATCTTACATTCATTTATTCTTACATTCTTACATTCATTACATTCTTATATTCATTTATTCTTATCATTATTCTTACATTCTTACATTCATTTAAGAATGTAAGATAAATGAATGTGAGATAAATGAATAAGAATGTAAGAATAAATGAATGTAAGAATGTAAGAATGTAAGAATAAATGAATGTAAGAATGAATATAAGAATGTAAGAATAAATGAATATAAGAATGTAAGAATAAATGAATAAGAATGTAAAAAAATGTAAGAATAAGAATAAATGAATGTAAGTAAGAATGTAAGAATAAATGAATGTAAGAATAATGAATATAAGAATGTAAGAATAAATGAATGTAAGAATGTAAGAATGTAAGAATAAAATGTAAGATGAATAAGAATAAGAATGTAAGAATGTAAGAATAAATGAATGTAAGAATAAATGAATATGAATGAATAATAATGTAAGAATAAATAAATGTAAGAATGTAAGAATGTAAGAATAAATGAATGTAAGAATAAATGAATATAAGAATGTAAGAATAAATGAATGTAAGAATAAATGAATGTAAGAATGTAAGAATAATATTCGAGCCAGCAAGATGACTTCCAAAAGGAGAAATAATGGTCGTAGCAAGAAAGGCCGTGGTCACGTAAAGTACATTCGTTGTACGAATTGTGTTCGCTGTGTGCCTAAAGACAAAGCCATTAAGAAATTTGCCATCAGAAATATTGTAGAAGCTGCAGCTGTGAGAGATATCTCGGATGCTAGTGTATATGTGGTTTATGCACTTCCCAAGTTGTATGCTAAACTAATTTATTGTGTCTCCTGTGCCATTCACTCTAAAGTTGTGAGGAATTCTTCCGTGAGGCCTGTAAAGATCGTACCCACCAATCCGATTCAGACCAATGAGAGATGAGGGTGGTCAAGGTGCCAGAACTGGACAAGCCAAGTAAATGTCTACAACAAAATAAAAAAATAATAATAGTATGTATTACTTGTGTAGTGTCTATGACATACATACCGATATCTTCCTCGCAGTTTTCTCCTTTGAATCCTGGTTGACAAACACACTTCTCACGCGTTTGTCCTACGGTGACGCATGTGCCATTGTTTTGACAATTATGGTTAAGACAAGGTTTTATTTCTATTTCGCACCTAAAAATAAAAATCAGAAAAATAATACTTCATTTTATTATAATACAGATTGTCAGTGTGTGTCTGTAACCAAAACTATACCAGCAACCATTCCCTTAGTTATTTAGGTCACATTCTCAATGATTCTTTTTTTTAATTTAAACCTCAATTATTGATAAAAAATTGTTTTACATTATTAATGCTGTTGACCATACCTACAAGTATTTGCCTCGCATCCCACTTATGAGGGCGTGACACAAGGACATTTTTATGTGGGCCCACCCACAAGCCGAAGCTCATGGGTAGTAGGTGGAAAATTGCGTCGATCCCGTCGGCATTCCCCCTCAAGGGGACGCCTCAGGCGCTGGGCAATAAACCCAGCGCTGCCTCTTTAAATCAAGGGGGCAGGTATTGCCTGGGGGTAGCCCCCTGGGATCGACGCTATTAACTTGTAAAGATCCAGGGCCGAAGCCACTGGAACCCCACCCTGTTGGGCAGGTTTACATACTAATAACATTCAATTGTATTTATATATACAACAAAATAGTGGTTTACAGTGTAAACGGGAAGGCTAATTTGCATGTTGATATTAAAAATTTGTTTTTGATAAATACGGGCTTGTAATTAATGATTTATAATTGTTTAGTTTTATTTTAATAGATATGAGCAAAAATCCCATAGATAAATCCATAAAGAAATCCATTAACAAGAAGAAAAAACTAATTTTATTATAACAGGGTTTTGTAATTTGCTTGAAGCATTGTGTATATATTGGTTTGTTGGTTGGTTTTGAGGGCAGTCACAATGCGAGTGCAAAGAAAAAAGAAGGTAACTATGATGTTTTTTGTTAACCTGTCATTTTATTCCTTAATATTTCGGGATGAAAATTCCCATCAGAAGAAGAATACTGGAAGTGAAGTTGTCTTAGCGGCTGCTAAATTCGTTCTGTCTTGGGTCTTCCAAATTCTGTGTGTATGTGTGTGGTTGGGGTGCTTGCTTATGTGTGTGTAAGTGTGTGTGTGTGTGCGTGCTTGTGTGTGTAAATGTAAGCGTATGTGTGTGTGCGTCGTGCTGATGTCTGTGTGTCTGATCATTTCTTTTTATTTTATTTTAATTATTATTCCAGATTTGATTCGCCTCTAAGCAAGTTTTTTATTTTTATTTTTTTAAATTTTTATTAACAGGATCATCTGGTCTCTTTTTTATTGATAACTTTATTATTTACTTTATAATCTAACTAAATAGTTAAATTAAAAAAAATTATCAATGAAAGGCGAGAGTGATGGAAAACGATGGAATAGTTAGTTTCAAAGTTGTTCTATTTTTTATTATACTCACTCCCTTTTATTTTAAATAATTTTATCTGTATTCTTATTCAGTTTCATTAGTCTTTCTAATTTAAATATTTCATTACATCAAAACTTAAATACTTGCACAGGGGGGGGGGGTATTCTTGCTAAATCTATTAATCGCTTGAAACTTTTTTTTTTTAAATTCGCTATCTAACAATTTACACAAAGGTCGATTTAAAGAAAGTTATTTATTAGTACTAGCATGACCTGTGTATATACCACAGTATAATAACTTAATTATTACAACGTTTGATATATTTACTTCAGAGCTATTGCAAGATAATTCGGACCATATGAGCTAATGCATCCCCTTTTGATCTCGATTAAGAAAGGACATGTTTTTCATTTACACCGACAATATCCGGTTGTTTTAACAGACAATTTTTAGATTTTTTTGTAAATTATAAAACTAACCCCTAGCCCTAACCCTAACCCTAACAAAAAACATGTCCTTTCTTAATCGAGATCAAAAAGGGGTGTCCTAAGGTCATATGGTCCAATAATTCAATAAGTAAAAGTATGATAATATTGATTTAACTCTTTTTTCCTTTTTTAAAATCTTTTTATTATGTTAAATTGAAACATCAATGTTTCTGCTCGCGTACCGCCTCTTTATATTTCACCTACTCTCTTATTCATCATGATAAATAATGAACCATTACGTTTTTATTATAATGAAAGAAAAGTAACAAAAAGGACATGCTACACAGAAAAATATGGGTTATTTCCTATAAGTCTAACATAAACAAAGGGGAACCACACTTGACTGATAATTTATTTATTTGTTTTCCCATTAAACTGACCCAAAACCATAACCCTAACCCTAACCCTAAACCCTAACTCTAACCCTAACCCCGTTTTCTTTTTTACTAGTAAAATTGATAAATAAATAATTTATCAGTCAAGAGTGGTTCCCCTTTGTTTATGTTAGACTTATAGGAAATAACCAAAATATGATAAGGAAAAAAGAAAGAAAGAGAGTAGGAGAAATATATATGTAGAGAAAGGGTAGGAACGAGAAAATATAACGCTTATCTGTTTTAATCGAATATAATGAAAAGGTGAAAAGAAAGAAAGAAAAGAGAAAGAAATAAGAAATAGAAAGAAATAAGAAATTTATTAATCAATAGTAGTACAAATTATTTTAAAAAAATATAAGTAAAAGAAAAACTTTATTGGTTTAAACTACTATTGAAGGGAGGCCATGCCTAATAGCGTGAAGCTAATCCCATGGACATGACCACCCTTGGACGCTCACAGGAAACGATACATGAAACACACAACGTAAACATATACATATATATCATGAGACAAATTAGCCGTGTGAGAATCTAAATGCAAATCTGTTGTTTATAAGAGGCAATAAAATGATTTTTCAAAAGTGTTTTAAGGACAAAATAAATTACTGAAACAAGCTTCATCTTTTCTTTATCAAAAAATAACGACCGAACAGTATTCCAAGAATTAATTGCCTTAAAACGAATCGAATTATGCCCAAAACTAACAGTGTTGATGATAGGGAAATTAAGCAAACCAGATTGGTCAGCACGAGTGACATGAGCATGGGTGAAGTCAACTGCAAAGGCATTCTGAACAGAAACAGGCATTTTATTGTGGAATAGTTTATGTAAGAACAAAATATTTTCACAATGGACCATATCAGAAAATTTGAGAATCTCCAAATTTGCATACAGGTTGTTAGATGATGTCCTAGGAGGCACAAAGGACATAAGTCTCACAGCAAAGTTTTGAAAAACAGTTATACGATAGAGAGAGACAGAGACAGACAGAGACAGAGACAGAGACAGACAGACAGACTTAAATCAAGATGATTATACTTTTTACATATTGGACTATTTTGGCATAGTTCTTAAGTAAAAATCAAACGTTGTGATAATTAAATCATCATCCGCTAGTATATCCGCAGTATATATATATATATATATATATATATATATATATATATATAAAGATAAATCTAATGAGTCAGACGAACCTACTATTAGTTTCGCTTAATGCTCTTCAGGGCTAAGATTTTAGCCCTGAAGAGCATTAAGCGAAACTAATAGAAGGTTCGTCTAACTCATTAGATTTATCTTTATTATTTGCTCTACTTAGGTATTGAGCACTTTTTACTTATTAGCTTATTCTCCTAGCGGTTATATGAATATATATATATCTTATATACATATATATACATATAAATTGTTTTTTCTTTTGGCCAAATACTGTACCAATAGATTACTTTTTGTTGGTACGACTATCTTGGTCTTTTCTTTTTGCCAAAAAATTTTTTCTCCCCGGTTGATGTTTGGTAGTATATTTTTACAATCAAACTATTTGCTGGGCTTTTTCTCACCGCGAGGATTTACCAACACGCTTGGTATATTATATATATATAATGTCCCGCCCTTATCTTTAAGGTTCATGCCTTGTCGTTGAGGCAGTAGAATACTCCTACTGTACATCTACAGAGGAGTTAATTACCCCCAATTGTGTAGAAAACTCCATACTAAGTGAGGAGCCCTCATTTCAGTATGCCTTTCCTATCCAACTGACATTTAAAATTGAGTTGACAAATAACACTAGCCCTATCGGCTGAGGCTTTAGAATAAACCTCTGCAATGGGGCAACCTGTTGGCCGTGGATGGTGACCCGTAATGATTAAGAACGGAATCCTCATGGTTGAGCAGTCCATGACATGCAATCCTCCACTTTTGCCCTTACTTAGACTAGATAGGCTGTCGGAAAGGCCCGCTCCAATCAATCAGCTGGCCATGTCAAGCCCTAGCATCTATATGATTGTCCCAGCTCTAGTGTCCTTATGACAAACCCCAATTCTTTTTATCATATATGCGCTAGAAGGCAGTAGCTGAGGGTTTTCATGTCATGTTAAAGTCTATCTGATGGTGAGGTTCCAGTTCTGGATGTCCTGATTATGTGGAACTCTCCCTTAATCACCATTGCTCCCATGTCCCCTCTGACTGGGAGTGGTACGGTCCCATCTATGGGTTAAATAGTTGTGACAGAGAACACGAGGTGAGTGGCAGGCGTGAAGGCTTGCCGTATTCTCGAAGGAAGCGGGCTAGCCTTTGCCTAGCGTGTAGGACCGATCTAGAATCGAACCCGCGTCCTTCAGAATGCGAAAGGGCGACACATTGGCGCTGGCACCGGAGTCGAGATGCCACAGTCCCGTATATGAGCGCAGACACCCGGGTGATATGGGGGAAACGATGTATAAGTAGAAGTGGGGTGACGGTAGAAAGGAGCGTTGCGACATTAGCTGCTAAGGATTGTATCGAAGAAGAAGACGACGAAAGACGACGACTGCTTTGCCTACAAGAAGGCGTTTGACTCACTTCTTTTCGCCCCCCCCCCTCAACAAAGACCTATAATATTTATTTTTTCCTTCTAGAATAGTAAATTTGTTTATAAAAAATGTGTTAAGAAATTCTTTAAAACTATCCCTACGAAACTTTCAAAGCTTTGCCGCCATTAACTAACCCACCGAGGTTGATATACAAAACAAACAAACAGATTTACCGTGGGCCAGTGTATCGACTCCAAGATGGACAAAGGCATTTATAATCACCAAGCAGGTCCTTGCTGACACCATCGTTTTTGCAGGAAGAATTATTTTCACACGAATTATCTTCTTGTTCACAACGCAAGCCATGGAATCCTGTAAATGAGTTTAAAAAGACAAATTTGATTGTTTGATTTCAGGGGACGCAAAAACTAGGTTAACAATAAAGATATAAATATCGGTTATTTCCTATAACTCCAACATAAACAAAGAGGAACCACTCTTGACTGATAAATTATTTATTTAATTATTGATAAACTAGGAAAAAAGTAGACGGGGCTAGGTTAGGGTTTAGGGTTAGTTTAATGGGAAAATAAATAAATAATCTATTAGTCAAGAGTGGTTCCCTAACCTAAATATCTGCGGAATATTCTCTTATAAATTCTTTATTTTAGTTTTCTTATCTCAAATTTCAATTAAAAATCTTTCGTCACGAGTAAATAGTTTTGGTTTTAGGTAGTTTAAAGTTTTAAATTTATCATCCACATTTTAACATGTTGGAAGGAATGTTGCATACTGAGGTCTTCACTGTACCAAATCGATACAATGTTGTATACCCTTTCTTACTTCTTACTTCTAGTCGTCTTCTCCTCTGGCCGGCTTTGGTTCTATCTTCTAACATCTTGCGTCTTGGTCTGGAATCTTCTAAGGTCTGGTCCGTTCTTCTATGGAGATTTCGGGTCTGGTTTCTGTTAGGGATCTCTCCTTATCAGAAGCCCTGTGTCATTGTTAGTTTTTAGGTAATAAACACAAGACTTCGATTTACGTTGATGTTACTTTATTTCCAAATCCGCAACCCAGACATAACATAGCGCGCGTATGCAGAGTGACAGTTTTAGACAGAGCGTCATGGCCGACTGCTCTGTCTGACGTCTAACTGCCAACTAGGGGACTCTGAAAAAGGTCCCACGTGACTTCACATATTTGGCGGGCTTCTGTAATTTTCCATAGAAGGACCCGGACATGGTATGAAAGGGTTCATCCCCTCAGAATTACAGGGGATTGACAATAATCTTATGCAACCGCATAGATTATGTAACAGGAATACAGGTACATTTTGAAATGAATACAGGTATACAGAATATTTTTTCGCTTTCAAATGGGAGAAATAGAGCCGTATTATATTGAGAAACATGATAAAATAGAATGTAAGAAATTATCAGCTGTAATATGTTTAAATATTGATTTTTTAAAAAATAATATAAAATATATCTACTTATATATATAATATATATATATATTTATCGATCACATACAAAAATATTGATTTGTCTGCGTATTGTATGTTTTTGTATAGATATTAATTTTTGATCCAAATAATCTTGAAGCTGTATACGAGAAACTTTGCAATGTATTATCAACTTCGATTCACAATAGACTAATGAGAAATTCTGTTATGGTAACCCGGCATCCCCCAGCAGAGAATCCGTCAAGTGTTTACTACACAATGTTTCATAACTCCGTCATGTAGCCTCAAGTAATTATTCTTAGTCCAAATAACTTGAACACAGTTATATGGTTTAAAGAAAATGCAGGCGCGTGGCATAATGGTTACAGTCGTAGGAAAGGGACTCGGCGACCTGAGTTCAAATCATGGACAAGGCTATTTGCATTTCATAGACACAACCACTTCGGGTGGACCAGTGAGTAATAGGAACAAGTGATGACTCCACATTCCCCAAAGCATTAGAATTGTAGCTCACCACTTTATGGTCATATCTAGCATTTTTTATGGTGTAATAAATTTGGGAACCTATATGCTGTTATATATTGTACAAACGGAAATATGAATTTCCGGTTTTATTAAACAAAGAAATATAACATCTTCCCATTATCAGATCAAGAGATAAAAAAAATGTGTAGGAGTAGCTATGAATATAAAAGAACCGAGGGCTCGAGACAGGTCAGTCGTCAGTTAGCCCTGGAGGCAGTCAGCCGGAGAGAGAGTGAGGTGATCGGGGTCAGTAGTCGGGTGAGTCGATGCGAGTTAGTTGGCCGAGCGGGACCTCGTGTAGTTGGTGTTAGAAAAGCTAGCCTTAATATTTACCAACTGAAAAAGCTTGTCACCCAGAAATTTTAATCGAAGGACCGAAAGTCTAAAGACTGAATATATTAATTAAACTGACCCTCTCACTCGAAGTTAAGAAGCTTGAATTTATTTCAATAAACTTCTGGAGGATAACTTTGGTGTTATTGTCATCTCTTACAACGAAGATAAAACTATTGTAATTTAGTACCGTGACGACGCGCTATGCAACATGCTTTTAGTGAACTTATTAACTTAAGCGTGAGTGAAGCTCGCTGATACCTGAGATTTTAGATCTCAACAGAAGGCAAAAAATTGACCGAGTGACAACTCTTAACTCGGAATATTCTTAAGTCGAGGAACTCGTATGTCAAGGTACCACTGTAATCTTATTTTGATGTAAATAAATTTGGGTTAAATCGCAGGATATAAATAAATCATTATGCGAGAAAGAATTAAATTGAATTATTTAGATTTTTGGGATAGTTTAATCCAATAAAGATGTGGACACAAATTCACAAAATCGTATTATAATGGAGACTCGGTGTATGTCTGTCTGCAACCGAAACTATATCACTGCTTATGTGACAATACCCCCAGAAATTGCAAAAGTTTAATCAAATGTAAAAAAAAAAAAAAACACACATAGAATATATTTTATTTATTAAAGATGTCTATGAAAATCTGAGGTAGATTTGCCTCAAATCAACCCATGTTATAAGAGCATTTACAATCCTGCAATGTGTCTTATATATAATTAAGAAATAAAGGTTTACATAATATATGGTGTGGTTAATTTGCATATTGGTTTTTAAAAAAGTATAATAAATAATCCCTTGGTGTTATTGATCTCTAATATAATTGTTCTATTCTCCAACATATCAAAATCAATCGTATGAATAATTTTATATAAAAAACAATTAAAATATAATTAAAACAAATGTAATCTTTTTAAATGCCTTCTTATTTACTTTCGTCAGTCGTTCTAATTTAATATATTTAATTACATTACAACTTACCTTCGGGGGGGGGGATATTCTTTATAGTCTAAATAATTCAATTTAACTCTTTGCCTACCAAATTTTCCCTACTGCTGTATTAAATTTTCTTGGTATTTTTACCAGTATGGTTCCCTATTGTAAGAGAATCAAGAACTAGTCTCAGAGTTCGTTCATACACAAAACCTAAGATGGCAGGTGTGTTCCCGTAGTGATTTTTTGGGTCGTTAGAATGTATCGACTGCACCTCTGCAGAGGGGTAAGACTCCCCCAATGGGACCACCTGTTGGCCGTGGTTAGCGACCCATGATGCTTAAGGATAGAGCCCAGGTGGATAAGCAGTTCATGACTTGCAATACTCCACTTTGGCCCTATCTTGGGCTAGACGGGCGGTCGGAGAGCCCCCTCTGATCAATCGGCTGGTCACGTCAAGCCCTAGCACCTATATGATTTTCCCAACCCTATTGCCCTTATGGCAAGCCCCAACCCCTTTTTATCATATGGGTGCTAGAAGGTGGTGACTGAGGGTCCACATATCCTGGGAATGACGTTAAACTCTATCTGATGGTGAGGTTCCAGGTTTGGAGGTTTGGGGAATGTGGAGCACCCCTTCATCACCATTGCTCCCTGGTCCACTCTGACCCGGAGTGAAAGTACCTGTTAGGGTCCCATCTAAGGGTTAAATAGAAAAACATGAGTTGATAAACAAAATTGTATTATGCATTAAAAATGAAATTATTTCAAAACTTTGTCGGCATTAAGCATTTTTGAATACCAAATTACCAATAGAAGTATTCGGCATAAAATAACCCAAGGGGTTGACATGCCGTAAAACCCAACTAAACAAACCAAACCAAAGTTAAGCAGCGATGAGCTTGTTTAATACTTAGCTGGGTGATCTTCTTGAACTTACCGTTTCCACAATTGCAGGTGTAATTGTTTGTGTTGTTGATTTGGGAACATGTCTGGTTATAGAAACATGGGCTTGAAAGACATGGGTCGATGGAATCAGAACAATTTTTGCCTTTAAATCCTTTGAAAGAGAAAAAAAGAAATTATATTATTAATAGGGTGATTAATAGGAATATTGATTATTAGCACGAGCCTTTCGGGGCCTGTGTCTATTAATGAAATTAACAGCGTCGATTCCAGGGGGCTATCTCCCCAGGCAACACCTGCCCCCTCGATTTAAAGGGGCAGGGCTGGGTTTATTGCCCAGCGCCTGAGGCGCCCCCTCGAGGGGGAATGCGGACGGGATCGATTTTTTTGTGTCTTCGGCTTGTGGGTGGGCCTACATAAAAATGTCCTTGTGTCACGCCCTCATAAGTGGGAGTGAGAGGCAAATACCTTAATAGGAATAATAAAATTATTATTATTAAGAAGAAGCAAACGAAAAGAAAAAAGAAAAAGAAGAAAACAAAGAAGGAAAAAGAAAAAGAAAGAAAAAGAAAAGAGAAAAGAGAAAAGAAAAAGAAAGAGAAAAAGAAAAGAAAAGAAAAAAAGAAAAAGAAGAAAAGTAATGGTTACTGTCTCTAGATTTTCACCGAAAGCAAATGCATGCTACTGATGTCAAAATGCAACGAGAATGAATTATCAACATCTATTAATAATGGAGATTCGCTTCCGGTTTTTGTCTGTAACAAAAACTACGTCATTGCTTACGTCACATTACCCATCACATAATCCAACGTCATAACATAGAATAAATATACTCAAAATGTGAGCATGCAACGTTAGACTATCATTATTTCAATAAATAGATGTCCGGCGTTATATATTTATATATAGATTGTTTTATTATAATATAATATTTAAATTTATCGGAACTGTTTCCATTTCAAATTGTCTTTCTTTCTTTCTTTCTTTCTTTTTTATTACCCTTTTAATAAATTTGACGATTTTACATACTTATGGTACACACTCTATGACATTGAATTTTCAGCTCTCATCCCCTCAGGCAATATCTTTCAAAAATTATTTTTACATCGCCCGGGGGGTGTCTTTTTATTTTGCTAGTAATTATTAATAATATTAACAACAACAACAACAAAACAATA